>JAREYC010000018.1:9530000-9760000 GCA_030015325.1 Cryptoblepharus egeriae | reverse complement strand
TGAAGCACCCTCTAAGACCCAGTCTTTGATCGGGATTGAGTTGGTGCAATGCCAAGGGATGTAAATATAAACTTGGCACTGAAAAGTTAAGACATGTACATTTGAGGTGTGCCACAAAAACACGAAAGCATTTCATGGGTCGCCAAACACGTGCCTAGATTGTAGACACCCGATTCTAAATTCTTGATTTCTCAGACTGCGGGTCATGACCCACTCGGTGGGCCGCGAGCCAATTTTCAGGTAGGTCCCCATTCATTTCAATGTGGATGTTATTTTTAATTGATTTGATGGACTTTTTAATAGCATCAATATTTTTTGATGGAATTTTTAATAGACTTTTAACAGAATCAGCATTTGGGGAAATGTTCCAGATCAGTACTTTTAACAAGCTACAATGTTTTTAACATTAATTAATAACTAATAATTATTTTAAGAATAATACTAATATTTTAATAATTTACAATTTTTTTTTAACAATAATAGTATGTGGGGGTTAAGCATAAATAGGATTACAGCCTTTGGGTTTAGATATTCAGAAGAATCAAGATGAAGCTTCCGCCCTAGTTATCTAGGGTTTAAATCCTTTAATGGGTTCCTTTCCTATCCCCTTTTATATTATTATTACTTCACATCAGGGGCAACTAGTTCAATGATCCTTCAAAAAAGCTGATGTGGGCACAATATATAATCGTTCATAAAGAGCGCATTAAGAGCATCGAAAATGTGAGTCGTACCACTCGGCGCGCAAACTTTGCACACGCCTTTCCATGCTCCTGCACCTGTCGGCATGAATCAGCTGTCAGTGACAGCTTCATCTTAACAACCCCTTAAAAAAAACAACATACGTGTCACACGTAATGAGCCGATTCAGTTGGGCTCCGGATTGGCACATTGCTATCCACCCTTCCTCTGCGGATGGTTGAGCATCACACATGGGTGTCCCCCGTGTGTCCTCATGAGAACTCGGGGAAGGAGGTGATATTGAGTGGGACGACGCCAAATTGCACCGTCAGCTTGATAACCGGATAAGCAATTTGGGTCAGGCTTCTCTGTTTCTGGGGTCGGCCCCTCCATGAGGCCTACTGAGACACCCGCCTTGGAGGAGGGTGTTTGTCTTCTTCTTGTCTCTCCTTCTTGGATTGGAAAAATGTGGTGATGTGGGGAAGGGGCAATGGGGCTAATGTGGGAAATAGGTAATGTGGGGATGAATGCTGGGGAAAGAAGTTGTAAGAACTGCCCAGACTGGCACAGCATCCGATAAAGGGCATCATTTTGTCATGCCACCTTAGGTATCAGGAGATCTTTGGCCTGACCCCGCTCATCACATTATATACAGAATCAAAGAGCACAAGCCTAACCATGTCTACTCAAAAGTAAGGACACTTCTCCCAGGAAAGCGCCTATATAAAAATATAATATTTTAATTTCAGTTTTAATTTTATTGTTACTGTTTTATTGATTGTTAGCTACCTTGGTTGCCCGTTGGGGAGAAAGGTGGAATACAAATCAAATAGTAAATAATATATAGTATAAAATATTGTAGTGTTATGACCCTGCTCATCACATGATATACAAAATTAAAGAGCACAAGCCGAACTATGTCTACTTAAAAGTAAGGAAAGTGATCCCAGGAAAGTGCCTATATAAAAATATAATATTTTAATTTTAGTATTAATTTTATTGTTACTGTTTTATTGATTGTTAGCCACGTTGGGTGCCCGTCAGGGAGAAAAACAGAATACAAATCAAATAAATAAATAAATAATATATAGAATTAAATATAAAATAGCATAAAATATAATAGTATAAAATATAGAATAATAATAGTGTAAAAATAGTATAAAATATAAAATATTGTAATGTTATGACCCTGCTCATCACATGATATAAAGAATCAAACAGAAGGAGCCTAACCATGTCTACTCAAAAGTAAGGGAAGTGGCGCCAGGAAAGTGCCTATATAAAAATGTAATGTATATTATAATTATGAAATGTAATATAATTATTATATTGTTTTTAAATTGTATTTTATAGTTTTAATTTTATTGTTACTGTTTTATTGATTGTCAGCCAACTTGGGTGCCCTTTGAGGAGAAAAACGGAATACAAATCAAATACTAAATAGTATATAGTATAAAATATAAAAAATATTGGGTGCAATCCAGAGTAACTACGGGGAGTCCTTGCTCTGGTGTAAGAACAATTTACTCTGAATTGCAATATGAATTTCCATAGGTTTCCAATAGGTGGTGCCGTAATTACGGGTGCAGGTAATGTCTCTTACGTGCTCCCGTAGTTACTCTGGATTATAGGGATTGTCATCTTTACCCATATAATTAAATATAAATATTTAGTATCTATAATAAAAATATAATATAAAATATAGAATAAGTAGCCTGCATCTGAGTGGAGATGTAGGAGAGATACACAATCCCTCATTAAAATTTTAATAACCTTTTAAGTGGTTTGTAATTAAGAGCCGCGGCATGAAGATGGAGCCCTACAGCGCCTGTCAGACAAAACTATCACACCTGAAAAAAGTAAATGGTTCACGTTTGACGCAACCTCTAATGAGGACCTGTTTCATCCCAGCGGAACGGAGGGCGAGTCACCTGCGGGTGCGCTCTTTAAGTTGTCAACAATATCTTGATTGATTGATTATTGGTTATGAACCTTTGACGAAGGGGGGAGTGATTTGTGTAGGGTGAGGCTGCCAATAGGAAGTGAAGGATGTCCCATAACTGATGGGATCGGTACCCCCTCCCAAAGGTTATCCTTGCGGTTCGAGGACTTCACCACAACAATGCAATGTGGTGGGCTTCAGGGGGTTCTCACCGGTTCTATAGAACCCTTTGCTTGTTGTTCCGAGAACCGGTTACTGATGGGACATAGAACCTGTCGTTAATTTAGGTTATTAGGATATAAAACATGTTATTAATTTATTTGATTCCCGTGACTGAATACAACACCACAACATTACATACCACACATACACACATGCATGCAAACACACACTAACGGTGCAATCCAGAGTAACTATGGGGAGTCCTTGCTCTGGTGTAAGAACAATTTGCTCTGGATTGCAATATGAATTTCCCACAGGTTTGCACTAGGTGGTGCAGTAACTATGGGTGCACATAATGTCTCATACGTGCTCCGGTAGTTACTCTGGATTGTAGAGTTAGAGGACAATCCTAACCATGTCTACTTTTTGAATGCATTGGGTTCATTGTGTCTTACTCCCAGGAAAGCATGTTTAGGATTGCAACCTTATACACACAGATACTTCAACTCATTCTATTTTGACTTACTTCAACACACTTCAACGGGTAATACAAAGAAATATAGGCTGCAACTGTAAAGAAACTTTCCTGGGAGTAAGACCCATTAAAGACAATGGGGCTTACTTTTGAGGAGGCATGGTTAGGATTATGCCCAAAATTCTTCAGGTCTGAGTACTAATTTCATGGGAGCCATGGGAAGTGGGAACCATGGGACGTATTAATGGGAAGGTTTAATATTGGGAAATTAATTAATATTAATAATGGGAAATTAATTAATATTGATGGGAAGTATTATCCCAGCAAAATATTGTGCCTCATCAGTAGAGATAGTCCCAGCCCTTGTGTAGCTAGTGGTATGTGTATGTGTGTGTTGTGGATACTCTAATGTTGGGTGGCACTGTTTTGGGGGTGCACCTTTTTGCATGTTCAGGCTGTTAAAATGTCACTTCCCCCCCCAAAAAAACCCCAAAATGTGACCTTCTGGTGATCACCAACCACACTTTGGACACAACCAGATCATGGCTTGAGTTTGGATGGGTAAAAGTTAGGGGGTATCCCAGGTCTGGGGGTGACCCTGGATATAGCAATCCCTCTGGCTATGTCAATCCTAACCATGACTACTACATGACTAACCATGACTACTACTACAACCTATGCCCCATCGATTAAATGGGTCTTACTCCCAGGAAAGTGTCTTTAGGATTGCAGCCGCAGAGCACAATCCTAACCATGTCTACTCAAAGGTGTGCCCCATTGTATTCAATTGGACTTACTCCCAATAAAGTGTCTTTAGGATTGCAGCTGCAGAACACAAGCCTAACCATGTCTACTCAAAAGGAAGTCCCATTGTGTTCAATAGGTCTCACTTTCAGTAATGTGTCTTTAGGATTGCAACCTTTATCAGTTATTTTGATCACAATCCGAACCATGTCTACCCAAAAGTAAGCCCCATTGTGTTCAATGGATCTTACTCCCAGGAAAGTGTCTTTAGGATTTCAGCATTTATCAGTTATCAGGATTGTGTGGTGCAAATACTACAAAATATGGCAGGTAAAAATTGATGAGGAAAATCCTTTCTAAGACCCCTAGACAAACTTCTATGGTCTTAGAGGGTCTCCCCAAAGTCTTAAGAAGGTGTCCTGAGGAATCCCTGGTTCAAAGGTCTCCAAGAGGGTCAACCTCAGAAGGCTTTGGGGAAACAGGTGTGGCCTGACACATCCCGACCCAACACATCCTGACCCTGACACATCTAGTAGTGGCCTGACACATCCCAATCTGACCCCGACACCTCCCGACCCTGACACATCCCGACCCCAACACATCCAGGAGTAGCCTGACACATCCTGATCCAACCCCGACACATCCTGACCCTGACACATCTAGGAATGGCCTGACACATCCCGATCTGATCCCGACACATCCCGACCCCGACACATCCTGACCCCAACACATCCGGGAGAGGCTTGACACATCCTGATCCGACCCCAACACATCCCGACCCTGACACATCCTGACCCCAACACATCCAGGAGTGGCCTGACACATCCTGATCCAACCCCGACACATCCTGACCCTGACACATCTAGTAGTGGCCTGACACATCCCAATCTGACCCCGACACCTCCCGACCCTGACACATCCCGACCCCGACACATCCGGGAGAGGCTTGACACATCCTGATCCGACCCCAACACATCCCGACCCTGACACATCCTGACCCCGACACATCCAGGTGTGGCCCTCTTGTCAAATATTCAGATGCTAAACCAATGCATAGAGGAGCTACTTGTTATTATTATTGTTATTATTATTATTTTTATTATTTTAAACTGATATCCATTTTGTTCTTTGTTTTGTTTTATAAAATCTTCAATATCAAGGCAGGAATTATTATTTTTTTCCCCTCATTTTGAAAAGAGATGGAAACTTTTTTTCTGAATCGGTTCCAGTAATGAGACGGGTGAGATAGCGCTCTTATCAGTTATTGCGACAGCCGCACCTCCGCACGCTTCCCAAAGGGAATAATTAAGAGCAATTTGGTGGAGCCTCAAATTTCCATAGAGGTGGGGGAGGATGCTAATTAGTGTCAAATGTGGGGGGCAAAACATGGGTCACATCCTGGGAACGGTCCCCAAAGCGGTATAAATGAGGCTCACGGATCGGAGACTTTCTAAACACCCTCCTGGGAAACACTTGCGATTCCTTCTCGTCTGAGATAAGGTAAGAGCCCGTCGAATGCTGCTTTTGGGACGTAATATTTAATATTAATATTAAATAAATTTACTATTAATATTAAATAAGATTTTTAATATTATTATTAAATAGAATGTTTAATATTAATAGTAAATAAAATATTTAATATTAAAGAAAATATTTGATATTGGGTCGGATTGGGACTTGGTCTTGCTGCTAAGTGAACCAGGACAATTTTATTGCCATTGATGCTGATTCTAGAAGTTTCTATGAAAAGGTATGAATCAGATCATTGGGTCAACCTGATCACAACAATATAACAGGTATAACAATATAATAGATTGTGGGTGTGTTAAGGGCTCCAGATAGGAGACTTCCTTATGCTGCAATCCTAAAATCCTAATCCCAAATCCTAAAATTGCAATCCTGCAATTTTACGTTCCTGGGAGTAAAATCCATTGATCACAATAGGGCTTTCTTTTGAGTAGACATGGTTAGGGTTGTGCTCTTAGTTTCATGATGCTACCGGGAATCGTACCTGGGGTTTTCCTCATTGCAAAACAGGACCACGTGATTCCTTAAGTGGCAAATGTCTCAATCTGTGGCTAATTAAGTTATACCCAATTTTATTGTCATCAGCCACAATTTCCTGACGCTCAGACTAATGGTTGACAAAGGGTGCAATCCAGAGTAACTATGAGGAGTCCTTGCTCCGGAGTAAGAACTATATACTCTGGATTGCAATATGAATTTCCCATAGGTTTTCACTAGGTGGTGCAGTAACTACGGCTGCATGTAATGTCTCCTACGTGCTCCCGTAGTTACTCTGGATTGTAGCCAAAATTAACTAACCCTACAATCCAGAGTAACTACAGCATCACGTAGGTAATTAGGCAATCTAGAGTAAATTGTTCTTACACCGGAGCAAGGACTCCCCATAGTTACCTAGGATTGCGCCCTAAAAATCATGTGATCTGATATAACACCAATCATGGTAGCTGGAATTATGCTCCTCCAGATTGTAAAAGATACTCCGTGCACTTCATATACAGGGTGACTGAAAAGTACCCCCTATCTTAAAGTACTTATTAATTACAATATAGGGAGTTACTTTTCAGTCACCCTGGAGCTGGCAGGTACTCACAAGGACATGGGGGTGCAATCCAGAGTAACTACAGTGAGTCCTTGCTCCAGTGTAAAAACAATTTACTCTGGATTGCAATATGAATTTCCCATAGGTTTTCACTAGGTGGAGCAGTAACTACGGGTGCACATAATGTCTCTTACGTGCTCCCGTAGTTACTCCGGATTGTAGGGCTAATCTGCAGTGCAGATTTTTCTATGTATATTTTTATTTTTTCAACTCGTCTAAGCACAATTCCAAAGTAAGCCTCATTGTGTTCAGTGGGTCTTACTCCCAAGAAAGTGTCTTGAGGATCCCAGTCATAGTCAACTAGGTTCTTTAGGTTCAGCTAATAACACTTTGCACACTTGCTGGTTCCCTGCATTGTATCCTGTAGGGTTTGTGTGTCTGTGTGCATCAGAGTCATGCTTTCTGTCCATGGAGAATACATTTTTAGAAATGTTTTTATTAATTTAATTTTTCTAAAATTTTGTTAATTAAAAGGGGAAAAAGGAAAGATTAAAATGGAAAAAGAATATTTTTAGAAATATATATAGTCAGTGCAGAATTCCAGATTTACCTTTCTTATTAATATTAATATTAATTTAATTTAATTTAATTTAATTTCTATCTCCTTTCTAACCTACCCACAAATCCAGAGTAAGTATTGGAGCACATAAGATACTTTACGTACACCCCTAGTTACTGCACCACCTAGTAAAAACCTATGGGAAATTCATATGGCAATCCAGAGTAAATTGTTCTTACACTGGAGAAAGGACTCCCCATAGTTACTCTGGATTTTGCCCTAAGACTGCAGTTCTGCAGACACTTTCAGGGGAGTAAGAGCCATTGAACACAATGGGGCTTACTTTTGAGTAGATATGGTTAGGATTGTGCTCTAGCCCTACAATCCAAAGTAACTACGGGAGCACGTAAGAGACATTACGTGCACCCGTAGTTATAGCACCACCGAGTGAAAACCTATGGGAAATTCATATTGAAATCCAGAGTAAGTTGTTGTTACACCAGAGCAAGGACTTCCCATAGTGGCTCTGGATTGCACCCTAAGGCTGCTAATCCTAAACAGACTTTCCTAGGATTAAGCACCATTGACTATAATGAAATTTACTATTGAGTACATAGGGTTAGGATTGCACCCTATGTAATGTAAGCAAGCTATAATATTATTTAACCATTTCAACAACAGAAAATAAGAGTTGTATAACAATTGTCTACTCATCAGATCTGTAATGAGAATACATTGAACTGCTGGTCAGTGTCGAGTGTTTGTGTGAACTGTTCATGTGTTTGCAACTCTGCTAGTCCTCAATAAGGACTAGAAACTTACCACTGATAAAATGATAAATAAATAAAATAAAATATATAGAATAAAATCTTCTTAGGTGTATTGAATAGGATACCTTCTGCCAGTTCGTACAGAATTGCAAAAAAAAACACTAAGCGTACAATCCAGAGTAACTACAGGAGCACGCAAGATACATTACGTGCACCCATAGTTACTGCACCACCTAGTGAAAACCTATGGGAAATTCATATTGCAATACAGAGCAAATTGTTCTTACACCATAGCAAAGACTCCCCATAGTTACTCTGGATTGCACCCTTACGCCGCCAATGTCGCCAGACCCCAAACATTCCATATTGAAATATCGTGTGCTTATTCTGGTGCCTGATGTTTTGTTCCAGAGTCACCGACCCTACAACAAAAGATGGCCGCAAGAAACCAGTGCTATGCCTCGTGCCCCCCCACCACCGTCAGGATCCAGCCCCCACCTTTTGTCCTGACCATCCCAGGCCCAGCTCTCTACTGCCCCAATGAGGCTTTGGCCATTCAACAAGAGAACCCCTGTGCCCGTGGTGGCGGCGGTGGACCCTCTGCTTTCCTATATGAAGGACCCATCTTTAATGAGCTGGAGTCCGTATATGGGTCTGGGTGCGGCACGAGCCTCACCACCTTGTACCGTAGCAGGTACCCCTTCCTGTGATCGACGGCAGAAGAAGCATGGCTGACCTCTGGAACACATGGACTTCAGAATATCTGAACCCCCAGAATCCCAAACTGGAATTACTGGTGGGAACGTTAGATCCTATTATGTCTCCGCGATCCTAAACCTCTGCGTTCCTATTATACGCTTTTGTTTTTTTCAAACTCCTGGCACTGCGAGTCTGTTTTTTAAAAAGTGGGACTGCATTAGAAATTTTTTTATTTGATAGCATAACGATACAGGAGTTCAACCCATAGTATTGTTCCTATAGCCCTATATGATTCATGCTGGGTGAATGAAACTGATATGAATGAAATTGACTGCACAAGCCTATACATGCCTGCATAGAAATAAGTTCAGTGGGACTTACTCCTAAGGAAGCGTGGATAGGATTGCAGCCTGAATTGCATTTCAACACACACCTGTATATGCTATTGAAACTATAAGCTCTTCTGTTGCAGTTCCCTGTATGGACTCTATATGTTGCATATCCCTGTGTTTCCGAAACTCTCTGTAAGCATCTGTTTCTTTGCTATACATTAAAAATCATTAATTACAACCATCGCTGACTCTACCCATGCCTGGATCTGCTTCCTAGTTTGTGTACTGGTGGAAAGTGGTGAACTGGTGGTGTACTGGTTGAATGTCAAAGCCAGCAATCCTACACATTGAGTAGAACAGTAAGGAATTTTGCTGTGCGTCAATGGTGTCACAAGGGGGTGCAGAGGTGTGCGCCAGTTGTCAGCTTGCCATCTGAACATATACACAGGGTGAGTGTATCATAATCTAAAGAGAGGACAAGGTGTCAGAAAATGTAGGACACCAAAGAAAAATGTAGGACACAAAAAAGCTATAAAAGTAAAAGCTATAAAGGCAATAGAAACACTCCTATATATTGATTTCATGTGCTTAATTTATAACTACATTATATTATATTATATTATGTTATATTATATTATATTATACTATACTATACTATACTATACTATACTATACTATACTATACTAGCAAAATGTACCCATGTTGCAGGTACACTCCATATGCCATCCCCCATTGTGCAACACTCTCCCAAGTGCAACTGCCTCCCATGTGCATCAAACCGCCATGCACATCAACCCCGCCATGCGCAACGTCCCCCCATGCACATTTATATACACAGTATATATAGATTACTGTATATATGTGCGTGTGTGTGCATACATAGATAGAAAATTATAATATATAACATATTTACTCAAATCTAATGCACCATCAAATCTAACACACACCCTGATTTGAAGACTGAATTTGGCTAAAAGAAGCTTTAGCATTACATTCGAGTAAATATAGTAATATAGACAATATAATATATTAATTAATATATTATATATTGTAAATTATATTAATTATTAGTATATTAATAACTATGTCACATATTATTAAATTTAAAACTACTCCATATAATTTATGAATTACAAGAAGACTATATGCTATCGGCTGAAAATGAAAAGGAGGACATCAGTTTATTTTCCCAGGACACAAGGCTGAAAAAGAGGACATGTCCTGTAAAAAAGAGGGAATATATTCACCCTGGCTCCAGGTGCTAGTTTGTCATCCAAACAAAGGCTAAGAGCACAATCCCAACCCTGTCTACTCAAAAGTAACCCTACAATTCAGAGTAGCTACCGGAGCACGTACGAGACACTATGTGCATCTGTAGTTACTGCACCACCTAGTGAAAACCTATGGGAAATTCATATTGCAATCCAGAGTAAATTGTTCTTACACCGGAGCAAGGACTCCCCATAGTTACTCTGGATTGTGCCCTAAGCCCCCTTGTGTTCAATGGGTCTGACCCCCCAGGGACGTGCCTTTGGGTTTGCAACCATGATTGGCTTGGTAAAAATTTCCCGGTTGTTTGTAGTCTTCCTCTTTCTTTCCTTTAGAGGGCGCCATTCCCATTCAGAAAAAATGGGAAACCTATAAAATATTTTAGAAACAACAAAATAAAATTAAATATATATGAATGAGCCATCAACGTACTGCGAAACACACCTGCTCCCCAGTGCTTTTGGCTGGAGGCCGAAAAGCAATTATCACACCCTCCGAACATGCTGAGCGCATTAAATGTGCTTTTCTTTTGAGGTGCGGAGAAGATTACAGCCAGGCTGATAGTACTAGTAGTAGTAGTAGTAGCAGTAGTAGCAGTGGCAGACCTTGTCTTTCTGCTTCTTTTTTAGATTGTAATCTCATCCCATGCGCAGCATTAATTGGTTTCATGTGTAGCATTTAACCAGCTTGAGATAATATTTCCAGGGTTATCTGTGGTCACAAAGTAGGGAATAAAGCAAGGTCCCTGCCCCGAAAGGCATGCAGTAGAGAGATGCAATGGGGTGGTGGAGATCCAGAGTAACAATGGGAGCACATAAGACCCTTTACATGCACCCGTAGTTATAGCACCACCGAGTGAAAACCTATGGGAAATTCATATTGCAATCCAGAGTAAGTTGTTCTTACACAGGAGCAAGGACTCCCTGTAGTTATTCTGGATTTTGCCCTAAGTCAACATTGTCCAAGCATGAGATGAATCCGGCACAGTCCACAGTAACTATGGGGAGTCCTTGCTCCAGTGTAAGAACAATTTACTCTGGATTGCAATATAAATTTCCCATAGGTTTTCACTAGGTGGTGCAATAACTTCGGGTGCACTTAATATCTCTTACGTGCTCCCATAGTTACTCTGGATTGTAGGAGAAGCATGTGTTTCTCTGGCTGCCCAGCTTAAAATGACAGAACTAAAGGGGCTCACGAGGTCATCTAGTCCAACCCCCTGTCAAAGGCTGCAATCCTACACTATCCTGGGAGTAAGACCAATTGAATACATTGGGGCTTACTTTTGAGTAGACATGGTTAGGATTGTGCTCTAACTGCTATTGACCCAAACATCAAGGGATATAACAAAGACAAAGAAGCATCAGATGTTGGACATGTTGAGAATCACTACCTATCTATCTATCTATCTATCTATCTATCTATCTATCTATCTATCTATCTATCTATCTATCTATCTATCTATCTACCACCCAACCCCACAGATTTCAAGTTAAGTTGTTTCAAAGGATTCCACTAGATTTTCTATACCAACTCAAATCCTAGTTAGGAACTTAATCCTATTGGTTTAGGAACCTAATCCTAGGAACCTAATCCTAGTGGATTAGGTCTGACCCTAATGGCTTGAAAACCTAGTATATAATAAGTGTCTTTATTTAGAAGGTCCGCAGAGTAATCCTAACCTCATCCTAAATCCTGGCACTTGTCCTATGCTGGGTTATACGATTTAGGGCACAATCCAGAGTAACTATGGGAGCACATAATAGACATTACATGCACCCGTAGTTACTGCACCGCCTAGTGAAAACCAATGGGAAAATCATATTGCAATCCAGAGTAACTTGTTCTTACACCGGAGCAAGGACTCCCCATAGTTATTCTGGATTTTGCCCTAAGTCAACATTGTCAAAGCATGAGATGAATCCCGCACAGTCCACAGTAACTACGGGGAATCCTTACTCCAGAGCAAGGACTCCCTGTAGTTACTCTGGATTTCACCCTGAGTACTATATAATTTATAATATAATATATTAATTAACATATTATATTGTATTATATTATATTGGGGAGTGTTGGAAAAGTGTTGTAAGAGTGGCACTTCTTATGTCCCCATATGTCTGCCATATGTCCGCCATATGTCCCCACAAACAGGGGCAATCCCAATTTGGGGGGATTGTGTTCACATACCGGCAAATGGGATGGCGGTCCTGATCCTAACCACACTTTCCTGGGAGTAAACACTACTGAACACAATGGGACTTCTGAGTAGACATGCTTTGAATTGGAAGAGAATTATGGCAACCCAACTTCTGCACCACTCTTGAGGGCGATTACGTAACTGCACAGGCATGCGCTGGCGTCCCCACACCATCATGGGAAGAGGGATATGGTTGAATTATACTGGCCTAAATTGGGTTAGGATTGCATTTCCACTTCTGATTCCTTGAGATATTCAATCTACAATGAGAACTCTCAATCCAGTGCCAACTAGTGGCATAGCTAGAGGGGGTGGAGCAGTCAGTCTTGGGGGGAGCATTACCATGACATGCAAGGGGTCCCTCTCCTTCAGGGATAGAATGACTTGGATGGGGAGAGGCCCCATGCATGCAATGGTGAGGCTCCCTCCACAACGGATTGCTCCGTTCACCTCTAGCGAGGTCACTAGTAACACTAGCACCACTAGTAACATTCATTGACACTGCCGCACCTTCAAAGGAAGTTGCGTCCTTCTTAATAATAATAATAATAATAATAATAATAATAATAATAATAATAATAATAATAATAATAATAATAATTTATTGTCATTGTATAGGCATACAATGAAATTCATAAGACATCCAGAGACCAGCCCCGACAACCCTTCCCATATGTGAAATCCATAGCGAGGCACACTGGGGGCAAACTATGGGATGTCCTTCAAGGCTATATTTTTTCCCATGAACTCTGATTCCGACGGGAAACTCTTTCCAGGGAAAAGTAATTAGATATACTGAACTTTCCTCCAACTAACTGGTCCATCTCCATGCTGGGAGCAACATCTAATGATGGGCTTCCTTAGATGTTTGCTGTGGGCCTTGAGGTGGTGAATCAACTCGCCAGTGCAATCCTAAGCATGTCTACTCAAAATTAAGTCAAATTAATTAACTTATTAATTATTAATGGATTTTTACCCCACCTTTCTCCACCATGCAGGCGCAAGGCAGAGACAACATGATAAAAACAACAAAATAATAAATAACATGATAAAAACCCACACACACAAGTGTTCAATGGGCCTTAGAGCACAATCCTATGTTTACTGAAAAGTAAGCTCCATTGATTTCAATGGGACTTACTCCCAGGAAAGAATCTGAAGGATTGCAGCCTTACTGTCAGGAAAGTGTCTTTAGGATGTTAATACAAATATTAGCTAGTTGTAGCAAGGACTTGATGTTTATAAGCCATATAAATGGTTTATAAGCCATATAAATATTAAATATTGATTTAATATTAACCACCTCTTAAGTATTAGTTATTTTAAATACTAATATTAGCCAATATTAGCAAGAATTTGAAGGTTGTGCTCAACATTAATATTACATTTTTAATATTAATATTAGTTATTTTTGAATATAAATATTAGCCATTATTAGCAAGAATCGGAAGGTCATACCCAACAGTAATATTAAGTTTTCAATATTAATAATAGCTATTTTTAAATATTAATATTAGCCAATATTTGCAAGAATCTGAAGGTTATACTCAACATTAATAATAAATATTAAATTAAATATTAAAGTGGACTGCTTTCCCTTCCAAAAGTGGGGGAATCTGCCCCATTGCCCTGACTTGCATTCCCACAAAGGTGTGGCGGGGCCGGGACGAGTCAGGCTTCCCCACCACACCCATGGAGGGGCTGCTTGGGCACGTCCCTAAGAGGCGCACCGTAATTATGCGCGTCCAACTCACACATCACCCGGTGAGTCCTCATTACCACCCATGCACACACACAGAAACACACACACTCCATTCGTACTCCACCCCAAAGCAAAATAGCACACATCCGAGCGTCGGCTAATGACGGCGTTGCGTGTTTAATAGTGGTATCATCCTCTAATATCCTCCTTTTGTGGAGACGTCTTTCTTGAGACATTTATGGGTGACATAAATATCGGAGTTCGCTCAACGGCACTATAGTGTTGTCGGCCTCGTTTGCAGGCAGTTAGTATCAGGTAGAAGTTCACCGAGATGGGTGAATGCCATGGTGGCCGAGAACTTCTCCAAAGTTCATCAAGTTGGTTTCAGTGTGGTTGGCTGGCCTTATTTGGGAGAAGTGTGTGCGAGGTTGTTTACTGTTATTGTTTTCCTCCCAGAATACATTAGGAATAACACCAGATCAGTCCAAAGTTGACTATTGGAGACGGTTGGACGATCTCTTGACCATGGAGAACAGTGTTGAGGTCAATTCCTGGTTGCATCTCAAAGCATATCTGGATACCGATCTCTCTCTCTCTCTCTCTCTCTCTCTATATATATATATCCATATATATATGGATATATATATATATCCATTGATATGGGATCCATATATGTCCATAGATGTGGTATCCATATATAACAATAAATATGGGATCCATATTAATATATATATATATATATATACGCACGCACACGCACACAGAGCATTTACTCAAATATAACTCTCACCTTTTCCAGCCAAATTTAGGGCACAATCCAGAGTAACTATGGGGAGTCCTTGCTCCGACGTAAGAACAACTTACTCTGGATTGCAATATTAATTTCCCTTATGTTTTCACTAGGTTGTGCCATAACTATGTCGACATAAATGTCTCTTACGTGCTCCCGTAGTTACTCTGGATTGTAGTGATTGTCTCCAAAATCAGAGAGCACATTAGATTTGATGATTAATTAGATTATAGTAAATGTGGTGTTTTGATTATAAGTACTGGATGCACATTAGATTGGATAGAGAATGAGAGTTGAGTAAATACAAGTATCTATCTATCGATCGATCGATCGATAGATAGATAGATAGATCTATAGATATCTATATCTATACATACATATCTATGTATGTATACACATACATACACTCACACATTCAGTATATATAGATATCTCCCCCCGCACACTGCCCTCCCCCCACACCCGGCCCCACTCCCAAGAAGGGGAACCACCTACCCCTTACCCCTCCTACATTCCAATCTGGGACCTCGATTCTAATAGCAACATGTGTGTCCTGTGATCTGAAGTTCCAACTGTTCAATGTTCATGCCACATGCAAATGCAATTAGGAGATGTGTTGCAAGATGAGGCCAAGGGTCCTGTGCCAAGGGTCCATGGAGGTAGGTGTCCTGTGTCCCACCATGGCCAGCTGTGATCAAAGAGGTAGCATTGTCTCTTGTTGCTCTCTGACAGTGGTAGACTGTGGCTGCCCATGGAGGTTCCATGGCAAAGAACCACAAATTCAAACATAAGAACCCAAGAAGAGCCTCCACTGGATCAGGCCAAAGGACCATCTAGTCCAGCTTCTTGTATCTCACAGTGGCCCACCAGATTCTCCTTGACCACACAAGACACCTGCCTCAGGTGCCCTCCCTGTAGCTGGCATTTTGAGGTAGATGTGGGCAACCACATCACCTTAGAACATTCCTCCCCAAAATTATGGTTGTTTGTACATGTATTTTTTTCACTCTGGATTGAAGATCTGTGAAAGTCCAACACTGTGTGGCTCCGACGTGGTTGGAACTTTCCAAGACGTTTTGGGGATCCACAAACGGGCGCAACCTCTCTTAAGTCGGCGACACCGAACGGCATGCGGAAGCCCTTCAGAAGTCTTCCTCTTGACCGTAATGAGTCGGCGAAGCGTCGGCATCGTGGCCAAGTGTCTGGGTTGAGGTTAGGCTTAATGACACCACGGAATGGCCCTTAAAACATTTGCTGCGCTCTATAAAATATCCCGTACGCTTAATAGGAACAGGGTAAAAATGGCCTCTGCCAAAAATAGGAAGAAGAAGATCACAAGCAGGACAATTAGGGCAGGTTGAGGAGTAAGCGCGTCGAGCACATTTTGTTGGGAACTAATTAAGACCTGTGCGTTCAAAGACTGGCTCATCCCCTCCAGCCTGTCTGGGAATAGTTATAAAAGCTCTCTTGTCTCCGAAAAAACACTTCTTGGAATCCGGCCGCGGGAGAACCAGGTAAGTCCTGCATGGTGTCATCTGCTAAGAAATGTCTGCATCCATTCTGGGCCCAAAGGGGGAAAAATAATAATAATAATTAAAAATATCCAAATCATTAGCCCAACTCGATTTGTCCCGGATCAGGGGTGCGTCCCACAAAGTGCAGGACTTTCATGGAACTTCTTGGTTCTTTTGGTGGAACCTCAATGGACAACCGCAGTCTATCTGTGAATGCATGTCATGGAGCCCAACCAGGGCTGTGAATGCACGTCACGGAGCCCAGCCAGGCAATGCTGTCTCTATGTTCCCTGTTTATGGGTGCAGTTAGGGGGCCGTGGTAGGAAACAGGACCCTTGTGGCCTCATCCTACAAGGGTAGTCTCTTTTTAAGGACTGTTTCAATTGGTGACTGAGGATGCTAATGTGGTTATCTGAGAGCACCATATCTATCTACTCAAACCTAAGCCCCATTGTGTTCATTGGATCTTACTCCCAGGAAAGTGTCTTCAGGATTGCAGCTTTCACTTTTTTAATTTTTAGTTTTAAATACTTAATTTCATTTCAGTAGGATAGCAGGAAATAATAAACTTAAGGCTATTTCTTAAATTCTGGAAGACTAATCAGTTTTTATTATGGCTACAATCCTAACCACACTTTCCTAGGAGCAAGTACTATTGAATACAATGGAGCTTTCTTCTGAGTAGACATTGTACTGTATGATATTTAATAATACGTGACTTTTCTTATTGCTGGCCTTTCCCCCTTTTTCCTTTTTTAGCTTCCTTTTTCCCCCTTTTATAGATTACAGAATCCTTTCCATGTATACTCAGAAGTAAATCCCATTGTGTTCAATGGAACTTACTCCCAGGAAAGCGTACTTAGGATTTCAGCCGAAGCATTGAAATTGAACCATCTCTCTGAAGACTGATTTCCTTTAAGGCTCATTTGTGCTTCTCTGAATTTCTTCAGCAATCTTAAGCACACTTTCCTGGGAGTAAGAACTATTGAACACAGTGGGATTTAGCTTTTGAGTAGACATGCTTAGGATTGCACTAATAGCTAACAATTAACATTTAAGTTTTTAAATAAAGAAATACAGTAAATAAATATAGTAAATGAGATTAAAGTGCAATCCTAAGCATGTCAACTTAGAAGTAAGTCCCATTGTGTTCAATAGTACTTACTCCCAGGAAAGTGTGGTTAGTATTGCAACTTTACAATCCTCTGTTTGGTGCTGTCCATATAGATGGATGGCTATATAGCTAGGTAGACTCCAACCACAGTCCTATGCCCTCTTTCTTGGGAGTAAGTTCCATTGATTATAATGCGGTTTACTTGGGAGTAGGCAAGAATAGTATCAAGCTGTCAGAGCCTATATTGTCTGTAAATCCATACTATGGAGTTAAATTTGGCAAGTTTACAGGAACGTGATAGTTCCGGATCTACCCAGCCAAATCCGTCCTTTTGTGACCTAGTTCTTTTAACCTGATCCATCGTACGCTTCTTGCCATATATGACATAAAATAATAATAATAATAATAATCTGGGCTTTCCAAATTAAACGCCTTGCTTTGAACTCATGTGCAGAAAGAGGGTGTGGAGATTTCCTTTTATATCAAAGCAGAACGCTGGGGAAACCGAGTCCGACCGGTTTGGAGTCATCATAGTGCCGGTCGAACCAGTTCCTCATTTGCTGATGCTGATGTTGGACCTTCAGCAATGAAGAAAGTCTCTCAAGTTGCACACACACCCTACTTGTTGCGCTGTAATTTCACTTAAACGCCTTGCCAAGTTGGGGTTCCTTCCCGGGGCAAGCAGTGCCTTTCTCCGGAGAACAATAGCTTCAGCCCTTCACAATTAAGACTATTATGCTATTTGGTATTAACCCCAAAAATAGCTTTTAATTGAGAATTTCAAGATCTCAAGACAAAGCTACGGACTTCTTTCTTCCTAGGACCTTTCTAAGGTAGGTTCAAAACGAAGGCCTAAACCTGGGCATTGGAGATATTTTATGGGTTTGTAAAAGGTTTCTTTCTTTCTTTCTTTCTTTCTTTCTTTCTTTCTTTCTTTCTTTCTTTCTTTCTTTCTTTCTTTCTTTCTTTCAAAGTTCTGAGTAGGAGGAATGCTTGCATTGAGGTTCCCAATTAGTGGTCTCCAATCTAGGAGTCTGTGGACCACAGAAGCAAAAATCATCACGGACCACATGGGTGGTCTACTTTCTAGATTATCTAATGGTCCACTTTCTGGTGGGTGGCTGTGGACGGTATTCTTTGGTGGTCCATGCTCCTCGAGACCCTCTAGAACTTTTTCTCCTGCATTCACTTCTAAGGGTCTAATGCACCAAATCATAAATTTGGAGAGTCTTGGGACCCACCCGGCATACTTGGGGCCACGTTGTTTGTGATTTCCGGTGCCCCGTGGCAATAGTTGACTCAGCACAACAGGCTCCTGCCCTGGTAGCACTTCCTTAAACGCCCTCTCCCTTTTATATTGGGACATCCCTGCCCCACCTGCTCTGTGGTTATCATGATCTGAATTCCATCTCCTCCTGAGCTTTATCTTCAGCTTGGACGTACTGAAAGGTGCTTTTCTCCCTGACCT
This sequence comes from Cryptoblepharus egeriae, assembly GCA_030015325.1. Lineage (NCBI taxonomy): Eukaryota > Metazoa > Chordata > Lepidosauria > Squamata > Scincidae > Cryptoblepharus > Cryptoblepharus egeriae. Next base: position 9,741,015 of record JAREYC010000018.1, on the reverse strand, counting down.
GGTTCAGGTGCACCTCCTGGACCAGTTTTTCATGTTATCTCCATGTGGGGCCTCCTGCATTAAGGAAGTGGAGTGATGTTACTCATGGGACCTACCTACCATTACTTCTTCCACCTCTTCCACCTACCTACCATTGCTTCTTCCACAATCCATATCTTGCTAACCAACCCGTCTAGTAGCTATGAATTTTTCCAACCAGTAGTAGAGGAACAACCAACTGAGGTGGTGTTTGCAGGAGTAAAAGGCTTGGTCAGTGCATGCTTGGTCAAAGCATGCTTATCTATGCTCATAAAAGCTCACCAGTACACCCCAAATTCTGCGGTGTTGCATACAGCCCCGTAACCCCCATATCATCATCACTGGTTACTTCAGGTGTTACTTCAAATAGGTGGTGTAGCTATTTGTTGGGTATCCATATAGCAATAGAAATATAAGACCCATAGATATGTGGGTCACTTGTATAGGGTTGCCATAATTTTCTTCTGCAAAACTGGGACAGGACCCTCTGTCCCATTTGCCAGTATGTGAATAGAATCCCCCCCCCCCAAATCAGGAAATTCCCTGTTTTTCAGGACATATGGCAAACCTACACTTCTATAGAAACTTCTATATGTCTACACTTCTATAGACATATGGCAACCCTACAGTTCTATACACTAAACCATATAGGCTTCACTAGAATGTGTTTTCTTCAATCTAGATCCTTTTAGATCCTTGTGGATCTAAAATCTACGCCTAGATCCTAAAATCTACTCAGTGTTATTACTCAAAGTATGGGTTTTATTATTATTATTTGTGATATTTTATTATGATTTTTTGTGATGGCAATTTATAATTAAAAATTACAATAACTTTTTTAAAGTTAGGAGGGTAACTTAAAAAGTTAGATAGGTAACTAAAAAAATTAGGTAGGTAACTTGGTAGGTAACATAAGTGATATGCTGTAAATATGCAGCCAGTGTATTATCTAACTGGAAAATTAATCTGTTTTAATATCTGTAAAATACCTTAAGCACCAAAATATGTTATTTTAACACCAAAAAGTGTTTTGTGTTTTTTATGCATTTTAAAATTAATAATGACATATCCTTGTTATTCCATTTGAAAGCAGCGGTATAGCTAGTTGGGAGAGCAGGAGTCCTGGTCACCCTATTAAAAGCAAAGTCCTAACCATGTCTACTCAAAAGGAAGCCCTATTGTGTTCAATGGGTCTTATTCCCAGGAAGGTGTGTTTAGGATTGCAGCCCTCGTCTCTCGGCCACCCTCTTGCAGTGGAACTTATTTTTTCTCTTCCTAATTGTTGTATCTCCTTATCTCTTTCTCTGATACATCAAAGACCTCACCTGGGCAAGCTGGGTTCCCAAGGAGTAATTACCAGTGGGAAAAAGGGGGTAGGGAGTGTCTGACTTTGCCGGCTATATAGCTGTGGGAATAGCTGGACCAGCCACATGGATGGTGCCAGAGTTCACAATCCCAAGCGAGCAGGTATGTGGCAAGTCCTCAGCGCACCGGCAACGAACCCCATTAAACCGGGCTTTAAAGAGGTAATGGGGTCAGAACATCAGATGTAGGTGGAGGGAGTAAAAATACAAAGGGACTATTGAGGGATGGTGACAACCTCAAGAAGAATGGAATTCGGTGAGGAATTCATCTTTTTATGGCAGGTTAATGCGCCCTGCGATTAATTAATAGGTTGTGCAGAATTTGCGGTAAGCCATGGAGTCCAAACAAGCAATTAGGAATGACACAAGGGTTTTATAGGCGGAAAGGGTCCATTTGGGGCAATTGAGGGATGGGTCATATCCCAACACTCCAGTTGAGCAGGAGGCGGAGAACAAGGACCGCGTGTTCCAGGATGGGTCTTCCCTCTTCCAGGCAATCACCTGCAGGAGATGCTCCACAAGGATTTCCAAGGGTTGGTCTAGATCAGGGGTGTCCAAACGTTTAATTTTAAGAAGTTTAAATCCATTTAATCCCATTTATTTCCAGTCTTTTAAGAAGAGGGAATTTCAGAAGGTGCTGCTTCTCATCTGACATATCAAAAGGTTAAAGGTCCTGGAGCTCTAAAATTAAAAGTTTGGACACCCCTTGTCTAGATGACCTTTGGGGTCTTTTCCATGTTTCTATGATCCCAGCACTGTCCCTTTTTTCCAGGACAGGACCTGAATTTCAACCTTGTGTCCCCCTCCCAAAAAAAATCTTCATTTCCTTGTGAGCAGGCAGCATGTAGCCTTCTTGTAAATAATAAGTATTTAAAATAATTTAAATAATAATTTTTAATTTAATAATGAATATTTAATAATAATAATAATAATAATAATAATAATAATAATAATAATAATAATAATAATAATAATAATAATAATAATAAGGATGCCAATGATGAATAATACTAAATTTAATAATGATAATAATTTTAAATTTAACAATCCTAAAGACACTTTCCCAGGTGTAAGAACCACTGTACACAACTGAACATACTTTTGTGTCGACATGGTTAGGATTGTGCTTTCGGATTTTAAATTACACGTGAGAAAATACATGAGTGTTTTTTTTAACTTTTATTTTGTTGTGGCCTACATTTTTCTTGGCGGTCCTATATTTTGGGAGGCCTTGTCCTCTTTTTTGGATTATCCTATCCTAGTCACCCTATCCTAGAGGTGAGCATTAGATTTGAGTTAATATAGTAATATATATAATATATCATCACTGGCATCGGCATCCTTGGTCTCGAAAGACTATATATCGAGCTCTGGATGGAGGTCCTAAAACAGCATCTAGTATGGCTAAAAAGGCTTAATATACCATATTAATTAATATATTATATTAAATATTATAAATTATATTAATTTATAACACAATATGAATTCTTGCCTGTCTTCTGAAAATTGTGGGCAAATCTTTTACTTACTTATGTATTTATTTATTTATTTATTTATTTATTCATTCATTCATTCATTTATTTATTTAAAGGAATTTTTTACCCTGACTTTCTCTGCATGTGGAACAAAGAAAGCTACAACCTAATAAAAGCAACATCATCATAAAATACGATGGTATCATCATATTTATCATCATGATATATATGATGATAAATCATATATCATCATATATAATGATGATATATGATGATATATGATATATGATATATCATATATCATATATCATATATATCATATATCATATATATGACAACATCATCATATATAATATGATAAAAAACACGAATAGTTTGTACCATCCAGTTCTTCACAGGAGAGGACATTTTTATGTCCTCCCCTTCCTGCGTCTCTCATTTAATTGCTGTTATTAAATGTTGCTCTGCAATTTTTTGTTTCCAAAATTCATCCTGCTTTGATTGTGGGCCAAGAATGAGAGTCATGGTTAGGGAGGAAAGACAGGATATAATTAGAAGGTCCTGGGAGAAGAAGGTTGTCTACGTATCCTTGACTCAAGCGGCCAAGGAGCTAATTCTGTTTCTTCCTAACTTTAATTCCAGACCCATCTCCACCCCAGAATCATGTCTGGCTCAGAGGTGAAGTGCGTCACGACACCATGTGTCACATCGTGCCCGGATGCTAAAGTGGTGATACACCCCCCACCCTTGGTCCTCACCCTACCAGGACTGATCCTCAACACCAACCCAGGCAACTGCCTGGTGGAGACCCAGACTTCTTGTCTCACCAATGGGTCTGACGTCTGCGGGAATGGGGCTTCCAATGCCATTGTCACTAAATCCTCTGGCCCACGTGCTCTTTGCGGGGACACCCCTTGTTGTACCTCCACGACCCCTGACTCTCAGCTAGTGATACAACCACCACCTGTGTGCATCACAATTCCTGGGGCTATGCTCACCAGCTACCCCAATGAATGTATCATAGAGACCTCCTCGCCTTGCGTTCCTAGCGGCACTGCACCACGCGCTCTCCTCCGCTCCAAATCAATTTCTGACCCTTGTGCAGATCCTTCAAGCCCAATGACTCGCTCTACCTCGGTCCCATGTGGACTCAACAATGAACCATGCATCCCAGAGGGCGCAACGCCATGTGTGACGCAAGGCCCCAGTTCCAAAGTGGTGATCTATCCGCCGCCGATCGACATCATCATCCCGGGACCTGTCCTTGAGGTGGCAGCTGATCAGTGCACAGTAGAAGTCTACAATCAATGCTCTGGCATGGACGCCATTACCAGCGGCGAAGAATGCAAGGCCATCACCAGTGGTGAACCTTGTGAAGTCAAGACCCTGGCGACATGCAGCCCAACCGCCACTGAAGTTTATGGGATGATTGGTGCTTCTCCATGCATCTCCCAAGCTCCAGAGATGAAGATCACAATTCAGCCTCCTCCATTCGAAGTAGACCTCCCTGGACCGATCCTTAAAGTCTTCCCGGAAGCATGTAAAGTGGAAACTATTAGCCCTTGCGTACCCGAGACACAGGCGTTGTGCAGTAGTGAGACCACAACATCACCATCGACGGCTCTCGCAACCAGGAACCTAAACTTCTTAAAACGACCCCTACCTGAGATTCGGAGACCGGCGCGACCCTGGGCTGAAATGTACAGTCGATCAATGACCCCAAGAAGCATCATGGCCTCCCGAGTCCCGAAATACCGCAACAATTTCAGCTCGGCGAGCACGGGCTACCTGACGCGCCGTTAACCTACATTCAAACTAAGAATATAGTTGTGGAGTTGCTAGGAGTGAATTTTTATTAATAGGACCTCTTGGACACGTGGGAAACTCTTTTGGGGTATTTTGGGAACCAAAACCAGAGTGAGTTTCTAGGGCAATACACACAACCATAGGAGCCACACCATAGAGGGCACTGATATCTTCTGGCCTGGGAGGTGCTGGGGTATGATATGCGCTGGCGCCACCAATCCTGCCCCCTTCACAGGCTTGATCCCGTACCCTGTTGCTGCCCTCCTTTTCTGATTTCACACCCCCTTCCACCCTTTTCCCCCCAACCCAGTGCTGGTCCGACCTTCTCCAAAAGGTCTCCCCAATGGTCACAAGGCTCCCTTCCTGCTGGGCACCTGGGCTTTATGATACATACACAGCAGAACATGCATTCCCCTGCCATAAACCCTCAATAGGATTGGCTATCACTTCCTGTTATGTCTCCCATAACATGTACGCAATAGGTGAACTTATGACTGACCATCACATCTGAAATTTTGGCAATGATCCTGTACAATTGGAAGTGGGTCTCATGGAATTTAATGGCACTTACTTCTGTGTAAGGATCTTACATCTCAGAATAATTAACAACTATTTGGGAGAGGAAGGATGGAATAGAGTTAGAGATTTGTTTATACCTTCACCCCCCCCCCCAAAAAAAAAATATTTTCTTTATTTTGATGCTATTTGTATTCCTTTTGATGTTTAATCATAAAGATATTTAAAAGCACATATCAACAAACCCTACTATCCAGAGTAACTATGGGAAGATATAAGAGGCACTTACTCTGGATTGCTAGTTTCCCATAGGTTTCCCATAGGTGGCACCGTAACTAAATGGGTGTAAAAGATCCCATAGTTACTCTGGATTCATCTTAATTTAAATAAAGGCAAAATTTGGTGCATGTGTATCTTCATATCTGAAATGTTTTTTTTTTAATTCCAGTTGTTTGATTTCGTAAAAAAATAAATTTTATGTTAAAATTCTCAAATCAGTGTTTGTAGATTTTCATTCATTCATTCATTCGTTTGTTCGTTCGTTTGTTCATTCATTCATCTAGAACGGGGGGCCTCCAATGTTTTTGGCAGGAGGGCCGCATCATCTCCATGACCTGGTGTCGGGGGACAGAAAACTAATTTACATTTCAAATTTGAATAAATTTACATAAATTTACATATAAGAATGTTTTGCAGAGGTTTCCAAGGTCTGCCTAAGGGCTGGTAGAGGGATCTTGCCATGCGCCATGTTCAGGCTCTCTGAGGGCCACGTATGGCCCCCAGGCGGAGGTTTAGAGACCCGTAATATAGATAGATGTGGATGAGATTGGTGGAAATGGAAGGAGACAGACAGACAGACAGACAGATAGATAGATAGATAGATAGATAGATAGATAGATAGATAGATAGATAGATAGATAGATAGATAGATAGATAGATAGATAGAGACGGAAGGAATGGATGGATGGATGGATGGATGGACGGGTGGACATAACCTCTGTATCTTCAGTGGGTATTACTCCCAGGAAGGTGTCATTAGGATTGCAGCCTATATTTACATTTCAAATCCGAATAACTTTAAATAAGAGTAAATTAGAAACAGACCAAGGGTTGCCGTAATTTTCTCCCCCAAAATCAGGATGGGACCCTTCATCCCACTTGCCAGTACGTGAACACAATCCCCCCAAATCAGGATTGTCCCTGTTCTGGGGGACATATAGCAAACCTATGGCAACCTACATACATTTTAATGAACTTTCAGTGTAATCCTAAGTATGTCTATTCAGAAAATAAGTCCCATTGTGTTCAGTAGTACTTACTCCCAGGAAAGTATGGTTAGGATTGCAGCCTTCATCATACATGAAGGGTATGATGATCCATATCAGAACTGGCATGTAGATCCACATGGCATGTTGAGAACTATAAACTGCTTCCCAAGGGTAGCCATATGTCCTCTTCTTCCAGGACATGTCCATGTGCCCCCCCCCCCCGCCCCCAAAAAAACTTTGGTGTCATCCTTTTATGCAAACAGCATATAGCTTTATTGCAATTAATAAATTATATACATCGGTACTTTGGGTTACAAGAATAATTCATTCTGGAAGCACGATCAGAATCCAAAACACTTGTATATCAATGGGAATTTTTCCCATAAGAAATAATGGAAACTCAGACAATTTGTTCCACAACACAAAAATATTCATATAAAAAGGATTACAATACAACACATGATACACGTGATACAATGATACAAAATATGATACAAATGATATGTGATTTCATACGAAATACGATACCAAATAATATGATACAAAATAATATAATATGATACAAAATAATATAAGTATAAAGAAAATAAAGCATATTAACCTGCTCTTAGAGCCCAATCCTATGCACGTCGATTCTGAAGTAAGCCCCATTAAAGTAAATGGAGCTTACTACCAGGAAAATGCGGATAGGATTGCAGCCACAGTCTCTCAAGTCCTTACACAGGATTGAGCCCCACTGATTCGAATACGGCTTACTTTAGAGTAGACATGCAAGGCTAAGGCTGCAATCTGAAAGACATTTTCCTGGGAGTAAGAGTAAGACCCACTGAACACAATGGGGCTTACTTTTGAGTAGACATGGCTAGGATTGTGCTGATAGTCTCTCAGCCTTCTTTGCATTGCCCCCCCTTACACAGGAGTGAGCCCAACTGAGTATAGTAGAATTTACTTTCGCGTAAACATCTCAGGAAAGTGTTTTTGGGATTGTAGCCATTGACTCACAGGCTCACATGCAAAGGAAACATTGCCAAACACTTACATAGGAATGAACTCCCATTGAGAGAAATGGGCTTACTTCAGAGTAGACATGCAGAGGTTGGCCTCTGAGGAGGTGTTGGCAGAGTGCCGAAACTGTCCATTTCCTGGTCAGAACTATTATTTATTTATTTATTTATTTATTCATTCATTCATTCATTCATTCATTCATTCATTCATTCATTTAGCTAGTATTGCAAGATGTAAAATTTATTAGAAACGTTCGCTTGTCTTGCAAAGCGCCCTCAATCCAAGTTACTCCTGATCAAACGTTTTATTGTATTATAAATTATATGTGACAGTCTGAAAATTTAATAAAAAGCAATATATTATTTAAATTAACCACATGACGTCACAACGCGTGAGTGTTTTAAACTTTATTTTATTTCCAACATTTTCCTTGGATGTTCCTACGTTTTGCGTGTCCGTTTTCTCGTTCTGACATATGGACACCCTGTGTTTGCCGCGTACGTCTTGCGCAGTGAAAAACGAAAGATCAAACGCACGAAGACGTAACTTGTTGAGTAATAATAACGCGCAGAAATTGAAGGAGCCAAACAGGAAGAAGCCAAGAATGGCCGCCCTTCCTTATGGCCGTAAATAGTGTTGAGTGATATAGTATATCCAAAATTAGAGGCACTTATCATTTTCCAACAGGGATAATGTCTACTGATAGGTGGCTTTGAAATCCGATTATGATCTCCCGACAGAATGGAATTCCCTAATAGGGTTTTCTGGTTTACTGAACTTGATCCTATGACTCTCAGCCTTTTGAGCACAAAGGATCACCAAAGATAATCTCATGCCCTGAATCAGCCAATCCTGGAATCGATCCTAAATTTTCTGGGTTTTACAAGGGGAACCTGCTGTAGTGGTTCCCAAAAGTTTGCCGTTTGGAGCCATCAACAGGTCCAGTCCCAGAAATTTCAAGGGTTTGGATACATTAGGAAACAATGGACACAATCTTAACTCAATGTCTACTCATAAGAAAGCCCCATTGTATTCAATGGGTCTTACTCCCACGACACTGTGTTTAGGATTGCAGCCAATGTGCCAAATTCCACTCTTACTCAATCTTAAGACACTTTCCTGGAAGTAAGAACTAGAAAACATAATGGGGCTTACTTTCGAGTAGACCTGGTTAGGATTCTGCTCAAAATTCTTCAATTCACCGGTGTCCTCAGCACTCACATCCCCCTTTACATCTCCTCTTTGCCATCCCTTTTCCTTATGTCCTCTTTTCCCAGGACATAAGCCTTGCATCCTAGAAAAAAGATCTTCATTGTCCTCCTCTTCCTTGTAACAGGCAACATGTAGCCTTCAATAAATATTTATTTAAATTTTTTTGGGGGGGGGGGCGGTGATGCTGGTGGGGTCACCCTGGCAGCAAATCAATGGAGTCAAAATAGGCAGAGCGAGATTGGCCACCGGTTGGCTATTCCTGGTAGTAATGGGAGTAACTACAATAGGACTTACTACTGAGTAGAGATGCATAGTATTGGGCTCTCAGGCCGCAATCCTAAAGACACTTTCCTGGGAGTAAGACCAGTGTTGGGATTCAAATAAATTAACAACAGGTTCGACGTCCCATTAATAACCAGTTCTCAGAACCAGGTTCTCATTAGCACCGGGTTCTATAGAACCTGTGAGAACCCCCTGAAGCCCACCATTGAGTAAGACCCATTGAAAACAATGAGGCTTACTGTTGTGTAGATGTAGTTAGGGTTGTGCAATCAGTTTCCCAACCCTAGAAATGTTTGATCTCTTGAAGTTAATATAATGGATAGAGTTAATAAAATGTAATATATAATACATTTACCTTTGAATTTAAATAACTTTTGAATTCACTTGAACACTGAATAAAGAGAAGGACTTCATAATCCTTTGGCTGTAATAAACGTAATATATAATATTACATTAATATGTTAATATAATATAATGTTAGAATGGATAGAGATGGGCTCCACCACCAATAGGTTGCCTGATGCAACTATTTTAATTGGCCTCATGATGGGCCTGATTCTCACCGTAATTGAAGGATCCCTTGTTTGGGTAAAACAAATGTTGTATCCAGAATTGAATGAAAGGATCTATTCCTATTTTTTCAGGCATCGACCAACTTTCTCCCACCCAAAATTGGCATTTTTAACTATTCATGATGTGGGTGATGAAGGATCTCAAGGGTTAAAGAAACCAGAAGATTCCAGTATTTCAATGCAAGGAAAGTTTTAATGACAAGTGATCAAGTACATCTATAACAATAGACAGGAGATGATGGATTGGAGACATTGTATGGTCGGAGGTACATCACAAAACCTCACGTCATTAGACAGTCCATGAGTTCATGAATCTAGATAGTAAGAAGCTAGTGGTCTATGTGCGATCTATGGAAGGAAAGGGTAATCAATGGGGCCAAACACTCAACATGCCTGCCATTAATAGCCAGGATGGTGAGTATTTGGCACCATAGATATTCAAGCACAGGTTGTCGTCATTGTATTTCAGTCCATTCCCAAATTTTCTTGATCTGTCCGGTCTTCAATGGGGCTCCTCAGCAGGGTCCGCAGCAGCAGGGGTCGCAGCAGGAGGTGGAGGCGCACCCACAGTGGGCATTGCTGCACAGGAAGGCCGCCGGGGCGATGACTTCATAGGTGGGGTAGCACATGTCGACTCTAAAGCCGGGGCCGTTTTCTCCATGGCCACCACTTCCGTTGCCACCACAGCACCCACCGCAGGGCATGCAGCAATCACAAGCGCAGACACAACAGCAGGACACACATGGGTCACAGTGGGGGACAAGGCGCGGTCCCGGGACAATCAGGGAGCAGCCGCCAGGACGGATATGCCAGTCGGTGGTGGCTCCAGTGTCCACCAGCACACCGCCACTGCCGGGGCCGCCTCCAGTGCCACCTCCGCCGTAGCCCCCATGGCCTCCACAGCCACCGCAACATCCACTTCCACCATAGGACATTTTGGGGGGTGTAATCTGGAAAGTGCATATTTAAAATAATTAATCTCCAGTATTCAGTTTTGATATCAACCAACCATCCCTATATATAATAATAATAAAAAGCAGGCCTCCGTCAGTCTTGGAAGACTATGGTATCGTGCTCGGCGCTGCATACGCTGCATGTGAAGCACGAAAGCCTGGGTTGGATTGTTATGGAGGAAAGGCTGTTACCCAAGCAGCAAATCCCCCCTCTCCACGCCACTGAATCAGTCCAATGGAAAGGCAGAGCCGATACGATTGGATCCAGCTGGCGTCGCAGAGCTGGGCTAAGGACAGGAGCTCACCCTGTCTTGTGGGGCCAACCCAGGAATCGAACCCTGGCCTGCTGGTTAACAGGCACAGCGACTTAACCTCTTGCGCCACCCACAACCCACATTAATGATAATATACTTTATATCCTGCCTTTTCCTTGCGGGACTCAAGACAGCTTACAGAATCAACCAACTCCATAAAAACTATATTTTTATCGTTTGTATTTATTATTATAGTTTTTAATAATAATTATTAATATGTATAATATTATACATATTAGTACTCAACTTACTTGCCAAAACGTTCATATAACTACATCCCTCCATCCAACTAGTCTACCAGCATATGTTCCAAAGGACCACATTCCCAGTGGTTTGTCCCCACCCAGTGGCCATCAGAGGTATGGCACTAACCAGTCGGTAAAAGCCCCAAATCCAAGAACTACCTGGTTCTCTTACCCGGCTCTCGAAGGAGATGTGTTGAGAGAAAGGAGTTGTTTGGAAGTCGACCGAACGCCGGGTCCTTTTATACAGGATCCGGTCGCAGCGCGGGGTTGAGGTAGCATTGGATGTAATTATTGACCCGGGCATGCTTGGTTGTGTGCGTAACCCTAAACAGATTTCTAATTGTGTTACTCGTTTACTCAAACCACATAATAATATATGCATCTGTAGTGCTACTCATAGATACCTTTCTTTTTATAATTCCACGGGGATCAGTCAGTCAAGCAAATGGGGACAAACCTGACCCTATTGCAGGGATTCCAGTTGAATGTGTGGGTCTGAATCAGTCTTACTGACAAATCCTTATTGTGGGTCACGTTTTCTAAGACACATAGGTGTTTGCCTATTCTATGTATCCCATGCATTTGGGATGTAAACTGTATACAGACAGACCCCATTTATTGGATGAATTTGGGACCAAAAGTGAAAATGGTTGAAAAGTGGAACCCATTTTTTTTCAGCTTCCAGATGCAAAATATCCAAACAAATAACATAAATATTATCTGCAAAAGCCTAAATAACCCGTATACCGTATTTACCCAAATTTAACAATCAACTTTTTCAACTGAATTAAGGCCGCAATACTAAAGACACTTTCCTGGGAGTAGGACTCATTCAATACAACGAGGCTTGCTTATGAGTAGACATGGTTAGGATAGTGCTCATAACCCCAAATCCAGAATAACTACAGGAGCGCTTAAGAGACTTTACGTACAACTGTAGTTACTGCACCATCTAGTGAAAACCTATGGGAAATTCATATTGGAATCCAGAGTAAGTTGTTCTTACACCAGAGCAAGGACTCTCCGTAGTTACTCTGAATTTTGCTCTCAGTCTCCAAAATCAGGGTGTGAATTAGCTTCGATGGTTGAATTAGATTTGATGGTTAATTAAATGTGGTATTTTGGTTATAAGTAAAGGGTATGCATTAGATTTGAGTAAATACAATACATTAACACGTAGCCAGAATATAAACAAAGTTACAGTAATATGTATGGTATGTGTTTTTAATAATAATAATAATATTTAATAATTATTAATAAATAATTATTATTTTTAATAATTTTTAATAAAAAAGGTATGTGTTTTTAATAATAATTAAATTTTTATTAAATTAAATAATTAAATTAAACACTAGGATAATGAATATCTTATGTATTTGAATAATGTCTATTTTCTGAAAAAAAAGCCAAAAACCGTTTGATCACCATATCACATGCAAATCAACATCAGGAAAGACAATTTGAGCCTTTAGGCCAGAAGGGAGAGGTTGAAAGAGTGGAGCATGTGTTGAGTGGATGAGTCCTGGATATAACTGAAAGGTGTTGAAAAAGCAGAGCTGTCAGAAAGTGGGGGACGCATGTATTTAGAATTAGGGCTTTAAAATAAAAGATGCTATGCTTGGCAACTTTCTGGTTGGCAGTTCGAAACCTGAGCATAAGGTTGCCATAATGCACTTCCACAGTACCTTCTGTCCCATTTGCCATTATATGAACACAATGCCCCACAATCTGGATTGTCCCTGTTTTTCGGGACATATGGCAATCCTATACATAGCGGGTATTGCCCTACCCCATAATTTCAACACCATGGTCACGAGTTTAGTGCCAACTGATCAGTTGTAATATGCCATACACTGATACAGTAAAATCAATGTAGTTATTTGGGATAATAACTTCCAGATTTGGGATCATTTGGGGCAGAGTTCCGGCAACCCTGTAGAACAGGTCAAGACTGACCTCCCAGGCAGTGAATGGTGAATAATACTGATCCACTTTTTAATTTCAACGGACGCTCATCTGAGTGGCCAAAAGTGTGAGACAATCACAGAAACTACCAGGGACATCCTTTCTTGTCGCATTAATTGTAATCCTCACTGCATTAGGTTTGATTATTCATACATCGACCCTATTATTTTGATGAGATCAGGAGGAGCCAAACACAACCAAATGACATGACGGGCAAAACATTTATAGGGGAAAACATATTTAGAAAAACCTAGCCGGGACAACGCTGGAAGGCATCCTATGCCAATCAATTATATCCGCCAGAATAGCGTTTCTCAAACAGTCTGTCGTGACCCACAGGATGGGGCCCCCCCTTTATTTCCCATTTAAAGTAAGTAAATCAAAAGATTGAAACAAAAAGTATGTTTAAGAAAATAATTTACTGAATTGATTTTATATTATTTTATATTATAAAATATTGATTTTATATAATGTTATTTATATTAATATATTATACTGATTTTATGTTATTTGATGTTAATATTGTTTGATTTTATATATAACTCTTGATCAGAACCTGTCAAAGGTGCTCTTGGTGGATTTCCTGCTACAGGCGGGGGGTTGATGATCTACTAGGTCTCTTCCAACTCTATGATTATATATAAAATAAATAATATAAGAATTATTTATATAAATGAATGAATCTATGAATATATACAGTGTGTGTGTGTGTGTGTGTGTGTGTGTGTGTATATATATATATATATATATATATTACATGTATATATATATGTACATGTATATATACGTATATATATGAATATATGAATATATATAATGATTAATATGAAATAATGTATATAATAATATAAATTACACACATATATATGTGTGTGTGTGGACTTTATATTATTATATACATTATTATTTTATATTATATTATATTTTATTTTATATATTTATAATATATATTAAAATATATAATATATTTATAATATAAATATAATATTTATATTATATTATATTATATTATATACATTATATATAATATTCATGGATATGTATTTTACATTATTATATTTATATATTATATTTTTATATTAATAATATCTATAAAATATTTTATGTAATTGATTTTATATTATTTTAGGGATATTATAATTTATAATACAATAATACAATATTTCTTATGATGGCTTGTTGTGGTGTTGTGTGAGAGTGCAAAGAACTGCCCTCTTTTCCAATCTATCCACCCGCTGCATAATTTTGTTTTTCTCCCATTTTCTTGGTATCCAGTTCAAGACTCTGACTCATGAGGAAGCAGCTTCCAGTGGTATTTAACAAGGCATTCTCTGCAGACAAATATAGTATCCGTGATGCGTGAACCCCTGGGTTGTGCTATTAATGCGCGTAACCTCTCTGCGCAACGTCCAATGATGCCCGTGAGATGCTCTAAGTGAGCCATTCCCCCTTCGCCTCCAGTGTCGGACTATGTGGCTCATAAAGAAATCAGTGTTGTGATGTCGTAGGACACGGGGCTGGGAATAGACTCACCCTTCACACCTGTGGCTTCCTGCGCACAGAAGCGCATCATGGCTTGGTAGCCAATTTTACCACCCGGCTGGCCTACAATTAAAAACCTCTAGGAGAGGCTTGTATAAAAGTCTTTGTGATCCAGAGATTCGTTTCAATCTCTCCACTGAAAGGATCCGGTAAGTTCTAAGTTTCCTCGTTTGCTTTGTGACATTTGGGAAAGACTGGAAAAAATGGTGGCGGGACAGACAGACAGACACACACACAGACAGACAGACGGACAGACACACAGACAGTCATTAGCCTATAGACGCCAAATTGTAGGATTCCTAATTAAGGTCTCGCATTACTATATAAAAAGGTTTACCAATGGCTGTATCTGGAGAGTTATACTGAATTATTTCAACTGATAGATAGATAGATAGATAGATAGATAGATAGATAGATAGATAGATAGATAGATAGATAGATAGATAGATATGGAAGGAAGGAAGGGATAGATAGATAGATAGATAGATAGATAGATAGATAGATAGATAGATAGATAGATAGATAGATAGATAGACCCCAATATATTTACATCAGTTCTGCTATTAGTATATCAGTTCCATGAATCCCTTTTTTCAGCCTTAGGCTGCAATCCTAAAGACACTTTCCTGGGATTAAGACCCATTTAACAAAATAGGACTTACTTTTGAGTAGACATTGTTAGGATTGTGGTCTTAGTTTGTTTGATCTGCCTCCTGCTTGTCTCTCTGTCCTTATATCCTTTTGCCCTCCAGGTTGCGACCAGTGCCACCAAATGGCGTGCTGCCCCACACGTGGCAGACTTTATGGGAACGGCAATGGAGGGGATGTCCTGGTGGATTACGCCCCAGAGAGTAGGGTGAAAGCCTACCCTGGACGCTGCGCCCTGACACTCCCTCCGGCCCGGGTCAACATCACCAACAAACCCTTCAGAATATCGTGCCAGACTGTACGTGCTTCCAAGGGGCAGGGCTGAGTATGGGAGGGGGAGCTGGGGGTAGTCGGCTGAATCAATGGAAGCATCTATTTCTCTCCACATATACTGTATTTAATGCACCATCAAATCTAATGTGCACCCTGATTTTGGAGACTGAACTCTGTTGAACCATTACATTCAAGGAAATACAGTAATACATGTGGAAAGCCTGTCTCTTCTGCTGCAGGGGCTAACGTTAGCAAATGGTTATTGTTATGCAGACATCCTTGCACGTAGAAAAGTAGTGTGTCAATACAAACATACTTGCATGTAGAAAACTGAATGCAAACTTTCTTACATGTAGAAAAATAGCATGTCAATACATACATCCTTGCATGTAGAAATCTAGCATCTGAATACATTCTTCCATGTAGAAAACGAGAATGTCAATACATACATCCTTGCATGTAGAAAACTAGCATCTGAATACAAAGAAACTTGCATGTAGAAAACTAGCATGTCAATACATCCTTGCATGTAGAAATCTAGCATCTGAATACATTCTTGCATGTAGAAAACTAGCATGTCAATACATACATCCTTGCATGTAGAAAACTAGCATCTGAATGCAAACATTCTTGCATGTAGAAAACAAGCATGTCAATACATACATTTTGCATGTTGACATTTAGCATCTGAATACATTCTTCCATGTAGAAAATGAGCATGTCAATACATACATCCTTGCATGTAGAAAACTAGCATCTGAATGCAAACATTCTTGCATGTAGAAAACAAGCATGTCAATACATACATTTTGCATGTAGACATTTAGCATCTGAATACATTCTTCCATGTAGAAAATGAGCATGTCAATACATACAACCTTGCATGTAGAAAACTAGCATCTGAATACAAAGAATCTTGCATGTAGAAAACTAGCATCTGAATACAAAGAATCTTGCATGTAGAAAACTAGCATCTGAATACAAAGAATCTTGCATGTAGAAAACTAGCATGTCAATACATACATCCTTGCATGTAGAAAACTAGCATCTGAATACATTCTTGCATGTAGAAAACTAGCATGTCAATACATACATCCTTGCATGTAGAAAACTAGCATCTGAATGCAAACATTCTTGCATGTAGAAAACTAGCATGTCAATACACACATCCTTGCATGTAGAAAACTAGCATCTGAATGCAAACATTCTTGCATGTAGAAAACTAGCATGTCAATACATACATCCTTGCATCTAGAAAACTAGCATCTGAATGCAAACATTCTTGCATGTAGAAAACTAGCATGTCAATACATACATCCTTGCATGTAGAAATCTAGCATCTGAAAACATTCTTGCATGTAGAAAACTAGCATGTCAATACATACATCCTTGCATGTAGAAAACTAGCATCTGAATACAAAGAGTCTTGTATGTAGAAAACTAGCATGTCAATACATCCTTGCATGTAGAAATCTAGCATCTGAATACATTCTTCCATGTAGAAAACTAGCATGTCAATACATACATCCTTGCATGTAGAAAACTAGCATCTGAACACATTCTTGCATGTAGAAAACTAGCATGTCAATACATACATCCTTGCATGTAGAAAACTAGCATCTGAATACAAAGAATCTTGTATGTAGAAAACTAGCATGTCAATACATCCTTGCATGTAGAAATCTAGCATCTGAATGCAAACATTCTTGCATGTAGAAAACTAGCATGTCAATACATACATCCTTGCATGTAGAAATCTAGCATCTGAATACATTCTTCCATGTAGAAAACTAGCATGTCAATACATACATCCTTGCATGTAGAAATCTAGCATCTGAATACATTCTTCCATGTAGAAAACTAGCATGTCAATACATACATCCTTGCATGTAGAAAACTAGCATCTGAATACAAAGAGTCTCGTATGTAGAAAACTAGCATGTCAATACATCCTTGCATGTAGAAATCTAGCATCTGAAAACATTCTTGCATGTAGAAAACTAGCATGTCAATACATACATCCTTGCATGTAGAAAACCAGCATCTGAATATATTCTTGCATGTAGAAAACTAGCATGTCAATACACACATCCCTGCAAATAGAAATCTATCATCTCAATGTAAACATCCTTGCATTTAGAAAACTAGAATCTCAGTATGAATCTCCTTGCATGTAGAAAACTAGCATCTCAAGGAGAACTCTAGCTTGAACTTAGGATGAACGGAAGGTCTCCCACCCCGTTCCATGGCCCCCTTTGCAAGTAAGGGTGAGATGAAATGCCCTCTCCCTGTCAGTGAAATCAAAACTATGCTCAAATTTAAATTCTAATGCTAATCTCTTGTATTCACTTCTTCAGAGAAACCCCTTGGGCTCCTCACCATCTACTTGCAAGTCTGACAACTCCCAGAGCTGCTGTGTGTATCCACCTTATGCTCGACCCCGTGGAGGATATACGGGTCCACTTGCCACGGAGGTGGACATACAGCCCCCAAGCTGTGAAGTGGTCTTCCCAGGAGGATACCTGTACAGTTCGGTTCATCGGGGCCAGGTTTCATGCGCGACGCCCTGTAAGCAGCGTTAAATGGTGACTTGAAAACGGCAGAGTAGAAGACACCCCCCGGGGGATTGGGCCCAGATCCCGTTGAGTCCAGCTTCCTATATCTCAAAGCAGCACATAAGATGCCTCCAGGAGCACACAAGACTGCAAGCCTTGTTACTCCTCATTGTATTTTCCTCCCGGAAACATTACTACATGTAGAAATCTAGCATCTCAAGGATATATTCTTCAGGCTGTTCTTTTGTAGTGCTGGTTTTGCTTGCGCTTCTTACTAGATTTTTCACAAAGAATAAAATTTTGTGACTGAACATGTTGTGACTGAGTTTGAACTTAAGTTTCTGAATAGTTTGAGTTTGAAATTAAGATTGTCTCATTAAGAGCACAATCCTAAACATGTCTACTCAAAAGTAATCCCCATTGTGTTCAATGGGTCTTACTCCCAGTAAAGTGTCATTAGGATTGCAGCCTAATTCCACTATTTGTATTTATCGTCCCATGTGAGATCAACACCGCTGGGGATTGACGCAACTTTTCATACCCTACAATCCAGAGTAACTACGGGAAGACGTAAGAGGCACTTACTTTGGATTGCTCTATGCATTTCCCATAGGTTTCCTATAGGTGCCAGGGTAACTACGTCAGTGTAAAAGGTCTGGTTTTTAATCTAAGGCTACCATCCAGAGTAACTACAGGAGCACGTAAGAGACTTTCCCTACAATCCAGAGTAACTACGGGAGCACATAAGAGACATTATGTGTACCCACAGTTACTACACCACCTAGTGAAAATTCATTTTGCAATCCAGAGCAAATTGTTCTTACACCGGAGCAAGGACTCTCTGTAGTTACTCTGGATTGTGCCCATCATGTGCACCCGTAGTTACTGCACTACCTAATGGAAACCTATGGAAAATTCATGTTGGAATCCAAAGTAACTTGTTCTTACTCCGGAGCAAGGACTCCCCATAGTTACTCTGGATTGCACCCTAAGACTCTCCAAACCATGTCGACTCAAAAGTAAGCCCCATTGTGTTCAATAGGTCTTACTCCCAGGAAAGTGTCTTTAGGATTGCAGCCATAGGCTACAATCCTAACCTCCATTTAGGCCAACATAATCGCAGGGCTGACCGGGAGGTGTCACAAAAGTGCCATAAGATACGACTGCCCCACTCCGTGCGGGGAAGGACGTTGATTGGGTTTAGGCCAGCGCACAGGCGTATGCAGACATACCCACATAATCATGGGAAAATATTTAGGCCAGTCTAAATTGGTTAGGATTGCACCCATAGAGCTGGAAGGGACCCACAAGGTCATCTAGACCAACC
Source organism: Cryptoblepharus egeriae (assembly GCA_030015325.1). Taxonomy (NCBI): domain Eukaryota; kingdom Metazoa; phylum Chordata; class Lepidosauria; order Squamata; family Scincidae; genus Cryptoblepharus; species Cryptoblepharus egeriae. The sequence goes on along the minus strand of JAREYC010000018.1, from coordinate 9,721,675 downwards.
CCCTGCCTGTAGCAGGAAAATCCTCCTAGACTGTTCTGGATAGGTCTCTCCATCAAGACTCTACCTGATGACCTCCAGTGAGGGCTACTCTATCGTTATACTCAGCAGTCTGTTCTGAAACTCTCTGACCACCATCAATAATTTTTTCCTGAAGTCCATACAGTTTCACACAACCATATGGAACTCATTGCCACAAGGTATTGGACTAGCAGATTGTACCCATTGGATCTCACTCTCCTCTAAGGTGCAGTTGGGAACAAATCTGCTCCTTCTTCCAGAGGCTGTAATCCTAAACTCACTTAGGCTGCAATCCTAAACACATGTGTATGGGGGGTGTTGCACATGGGCTGTTGATGCACATGGGGGGATGTTGCACATGGGGGAAGATGCACATGTGGGATGTTGCTCATGGGGGACGATGCACGTGGGGAAGTTACACATAGGATGTTGATGAACGTGAGAGGATGTTGTGCATGGGATGTGGATGAGCACGGGGGATGATGTGCATGGCGAGGCAATGCACAGGGTGGGGATGATGCACATGGGGGATGTTGCACATGGGGGACAATTAGCTTGGGGGACGGTGCACAAGGGAACGATGCACTTAGGGGAACATTGCACATGGGATTTTGATGTGCATGGGGACGCTGTGCATGGGATTTTGATGAACATGGGGAGATGTCACGCATGGGATGGTGTTGTGCATGGGGGCAATGCGCTTTGGGGGACAATGCACATGGGGGAACGTTGCACTAGGGGGGACGCTGCACATGGGATTTTGATGTGCATGGAGAATGTTGAGCATGGGATTTTGATACACATATGGGGATGTAGTGCATGGGGGGATGATGTGCAACAGGGGGATGGCACATGCGGGGGTATTTTACTCCTGCAATGTGGGTACATTTTGCTAGTATTACATATTTAAATTTTATATTTATATATAATTATAATTACATATTTAATAAATATTAATATATTTAAATGATATATTTAAATATATTCATCCTATTCATTTTCAGCCTTCTTTATTCCAGGTCTCCTAAGACTTATGCAGACTTTTTAGCCATAGATGCAGGAACATAAGTATTGGGGTGCTCTGGACTTATAATGCCTGGGGGACACTATAAGTCACTGGGTTCTCCTGGCTGGGCTGGTAGGTAAAAAGCGGAGGTAACAGTTTACTATGTGGTATGTAGTACAATGTAAGTACTATGTAGGAGGTCGGACATATGGTCATCCTGAGTCTCCTACCTAACTTCCCTGCTGTGTCCATGGGGTATATGTTGTAACCTGCTATGGGGGAGGCAGCCTTGGAGGTCACATACGTAAGGGGTTATTTTCAGCTTTCCTGGAAAGCTGAATAGGATCAGGTTCTGATTTAAATCAGTGGGTCACAAACTGGTGGCTCATTTAAACTACTGGACCATTGGCCACGGTTCCACATTACGGCCACAATCCTATACATTATTTATTGTGGTGGGTTTTTCACAAAGATCCGTGTATGTATAGGATCTAACGTATAGCTCCCTTGTGTGGTTTCCACAGCTTCCTTGGGAGCCACAGTTTGGGAACCATTGACTTACAGTGCATACCTATGTGTGTCTACTCAGAAGTAAGTTCCATTGAGTTCAATATGGCTTACTCCCAGGAAAGTGCTCTTAGGATCGCAGGAAACTTTGCAGATGAAGTGGCAAACGGCACAAAAATGGGAAGACATGTAAACACCAAGAAAATATTTAGAAGCCTTCAATAGTATCTTAATGTATCTACTCTTTAAGATACTCAAACAGTATCTTAACTAGACAGAAAGTATTAGAATATTTAGAATATTTAGTATAATATTTAGTATTAGAATATTTAATTATTCTAATTAATATGGTGGTTGGTTAACCTTCGTTGGAGATGTTCAACCAGACACTCACTGGGCATTTTGACCCTTGCAGAGCGTTGGACTAGATGTCTTTGAGGACCCCTTTAAACTCTAGGATTCAATCAATCAATTATCAATCAATCGATCAACTGATCAATCAATCAAATGCCTCTTAATTATTTTAGAGTACTTGTCAATCACATTATTTTAATGCGGCAATGGGCAGGTTTTTTTAAACTGGATTTAAGGGGACGTCATACTGGACCAGACCATGATAGAGGCATCTCCATCGGCACCGCAGTACCCATGTACACTGATCAATAATAATATAAAATAAAAACAAATGTTGCTATGATGCATGAAGGGTTTTATTTGCAGAAGATGGATATAATAGTAAACATATATCTTGAGCACAGGAAGGACATTATCATAGATCCAACAATAGCATCATTAGTGGTTCTCCCCTCCATTAAAAAGGGACAAAGCATTAAATAAAGATTGACACGTACAATGCGAACATGTCATGGCTAATAAAAGCATAAGAAAGCAAGAGATACATAAGCAAGACACACAGTGGGGCTGAAGACCCACAACGCCACGGACGTAAGTGGAGTGATGGGCACACAGCACCACAGAAAACCATGTTCAGGTTGCTTTAGTCGTGATTCAATACATTCTAACCCTTGATCTGGCCGGTCTTCAACAGGACTCCTTAGCAGGGTCCGCAGCAGCAGGGGTCGCAGCAGGAGGTGGAGGCGCACCCACAGTGGGCATTGCTGCACAGGAAGGCCGCCGGGGCAATCACGTCATAGGTGGGGTAGCACATGTCGACTCTAAAGCCAGGGCCATTTTCTCCATGGCCGCCACAGCAACCGCCACAGGGCATGCAACAGTCACAGGCGCAGACGCAACGGCAGGACACGCATGGATCACAATGAGTGATGAGGCGCGGTCCGGGGACGATCAGGGAGCAGCCGCCAGGACGGATGTGCCAGTCGGTGGTGGCTCCAGTGTCCACCAGTACGCCGCCACTGCCGGGGCCGCCTCCAGCGCCACCTCCGCCATAGCCCCCGTGGCCTCCTCCACAGCCACCACAACATCCACATCCACCACAAGACATTTTGGGGGGATGAGATCTGGAAAGTGCATATTTAAAATAATTAATAGGTTGGTTAGAGAGATGGGGGCATCTGCAAAGGTTCTGGTTTTGGGGCCAGAATTTAAACTGTGTCCGGACACCACAAGGAAATAATAAGATAATAGAAATGGGATAATAATAGGAAGGATCCCCTGTGGAATAATAGGGGAAGGATGCCCTGTGGGATTTATGCCCGTCACAATACTTTCAAAGGACTAGTATCTAAGTTATGGTTGCCACATGTCCCCCAAAACAGGGACAATCCCAATTTTGGGGGATTGTGTTCATATACTAGGAAATAGGATAAATAGTAAACCAGTATATTTACCATATACTGGTAAATAGGATTGGATAAATCGGGTCCTGTCCAAAATTCGAGGAAGTGAATTAAGGCAACCCTAAACTCAGTTGGAATTAAAAGAGAATAACAAAGAGTAAGCAGAGAGTAACCAGAGAGAAGAACTTACTCAAGTCCTCTTTTGGTAGAGCTCTCGTTGGAAGTCAATCGATGTTCTGTGTAGGATACCCGGGTTGCGTGATCTTATATATGCCTCCAACGGGTCACGTGTTGATGACATGTCGGCTATGCCAGCGGACTCAAATTAGCATCCTAGAAGCCCAGCACCTCAAGACTTACTCATTGCTTGTGGTTATTCTCAGGCCCATATAATAGGTTAGACACAGTATACTTTTTTCCCTATAAACGGACAAAAACCATACATGCGGAATGTGTCACCAGACCAAGATTCACCAGCCATGAGAAAATGGGGCCAATTTATAGCTTCATAGCCTATAGATATGCAAGGGAAGTATAATAAAAGTTAACGTATAGTGTAAAAATATTTATGCTAAATGATGGAGGGATACCCTGGGAACTAAGATTGCACCAGGCAGGGCCTCTGAGTGGAATTTATTTATTTATTTATTTATTTATTTATTTATTTATTTATTTATTCATTCATTCATTCTTTCATTCATTCATTCATTCATTCATTCATTCTTTCATTCATTCATTCATTCATTCGATTTCTGCTCTGCCTTTCTCCCCCAAAGGGCACCCAAGGGAGGAGAAAGTTATATTTCAGCCCTTTCCCTTCCCCTATGGATCAAAGTTTCTGACGATCATCGGATGATATTTTTTTTATGACCCACAACATATAAAACTATCAACGTCATAATTTCTAGATCATAATTTCTACAAATCACGACATATAAAACAATCAAACGTACGATAGGCTTGACATATTTATTAGAGAACGGAAAGCGATCCGTGTGTGTGCTTAAAAAGGGAATATATGGATCAAATATATTGTGGATCAAATATATATTGTGGGTATATGGATCAAATCAGTGTACTTGTACTGCACAATCCTAACTATGGGCGTAAACCAGAGTAACTTCAGGGAGTCCTTGCTCTGGTGTAAGACCAACTTTGGATCCCAATATGAATTTCTCATAGGTTTTCACTAGGTGGGGCAGTAACTACATGTGCACGTAATGTATCTTACATGCTCACGTAGGCTACAATCCAGAGTAACTACAGGAGCACGTAAGAGACATTACATGCAACCGTAGTTACTGCATCACCTGGTGAAAACCTATGGGAAATTCATATTGCAATCCTGAGTAACTTGTTCTTACTCCGGAGCAAAGACTCCTCATAGTTACTCTGGATTGTGCCCCTAGTTACTCTGGATTGTAGGGTATGTCTACTCAAAAGTAAGCCCCATTGTGAACAATTGGTCTTACTCCCAGGAAAGTGTCTTTAGGATTGCAGCCTTATAAAAATGAAAGCAAAACTATAATAGAGCAGAGGCCCTTAGGCATGGGCCCCAACTGGGAGCAAATGGTCCAACTGGATGAAGGGGACGGGCAAGAATCCCATTGGAAATTTTAGGTTCCAACCAGTATCGGAAACCCTGAGCTGGACGACACAAACCTATGATTCAGGAGACAGCATTTCAAAATATTATTATCTATAAATGGAAATATTGTTACGCATACAAGCCTGAAAATGAAACACAGCATGAAAATGTTTAATGGTCTGACTCCGAATACAGCGCCATTTGATGTCATCCACTTATAAAAAGAAATGTATAGGGTGCAATATGTACAATTAAGCTGCAAAAATTAAATTGGCTAAAGAATTTAGTATATCGAAAGGTGGGCTCTAAATAAAGAGAAATATTAATGTATCGTTATGGATTACGAGGAATAAATAAGAAATATTGGCAGTAATTTTGAAAATCCCCTTGAGATTCTGGATGACTGTTAAGCGGTGTACCCCAGATTGAGTTAGACCACAGACTGTGTACCCCAGTATGTATGTATGTATGTATGTATGTATGTATGTATGTATGTATGTATGTATGTGCTTGCTATTTATTTATTTATTTATTTATTTATTTATTTATTTATTTATTTAAATAATTTGTATCAGCCTTTCTCGGGTCATAGACCGACTCAAGGCTGATACATAATTAAAAACATAAATAGAACATTCAATTAAAAACAATTAAAACACAGAAGCTAAAAACATATATGCTAAAAACAATACAAACAACAGCCCCCCAACCTCATTAGTTGCCCCATTAGTATACCCCGAAACGAGGTGAGTAAAGGCTCTGACCTGCTATGCATTTAATTTGACCAAGATATTCGATGGGTCTGAGAATAAATCGGTGACTAAAACCATTAAACCCATTAAGGGGGTCAAGTTTCCAGAAATTGCTGGGGGGTGATTAACCCCATTGAGACCTCTGGTATGTCCATATGTCACCATCACCTGAACGGAGAGACTAGTATATAAAGGCTCTGGGTTCAAGAGCCCTCCATCAACATCGCTTGACTTCCAAGAACATCTCTACCAAGAGAAGGGTAAGTGGGGGCCAAGATCTTCCCTCCAGTTGGGCCACTGGGAGAGATGGGAAGCTTGACCAGTTGGGCCTTTGACCTCACTCGGAGGGGTTCTTAGTTTCTGATGTTGACTTAACTTTTCTTTTTGGTTGATGCTTCTTCTTAAGTTTCTAGCTGTGCTTTTGTCAGGCAGATATTCCACAGGTCAAGTTATCTCCATTGGTGGTCTCCCGTAATCTCCATTAGTGGTCTCCAGTCTCAAATTATTTAAATCAAACATTCACCAATCAGCTTTCCCAAAAATGGGAACTCTTGACCAAAGCTAGTAGCAAGCCCCATTGAATAAAATGGCACTTACTTCTGTGTAGACCTTCTAAGGATTGAGTTATAAGGCTACAAACACTCTAAAAAGTCATATAGTTTGACAACCATCTTCTGACACTGTTGTTTTCTTTGGCTTTCCAGACTCCAATTCATTCCTCCAAGATGTCCGGTGGTGGTTGCGGATCTGGATGCTGTGGTGGCCATGGTGGTCACGGGGGCCATGGGGGCTATGGCGGAGGTGGTGTCGGAGGAGGCCCCGGCAGTGGCGGTGTGCTGGTGGACACTGGAGCCACCACCGACTGGCATGTCCATCCCGGCGGCTGCTCCCTGATCGTCCCAGGACCGCGCCTTGTCCCCCACTGTGACCCATGCGTGTCCTGCCATTGCGTCTGCGCCTGCGACTGCTGCATGCCCTGCGGTGGGTGCTGTGGTGGCAACGGAAGTGGCGGCCATGGAGAAAACGGCCCTGGCTTTAGAGTCGACATGTGCTACCCCACCTACGAAGTGATCGCCCCGGCGGCCTTCCTGTGCAGCAATGCCCACTGTGGGTCGGCCTCCACCTCCTGCTGCGACCCCTGCTGCTGCGGACCCTGCTGAGGAGCCCTGCCGGAGACTGACCTCTCTAGCGCTCTCTCTCTCATGCTCTCATTAGCCACCTCTCGTTCTCTTCTGTTAAGCTCTCCACATGGTCAGTCTCATGCCTTATCCCCTTCCAGTGGGACGACCATCGACTGATGGTGATTGAACCGATATATCACCCTCTTTATTATTGTACACCTCCTGTCTTTAGCCAAATAAAACCTATAGTGCAATCATAATAATGGGTCTCGCTTTTTATTTCTCTTTGAACTTTATTATTGATAAATATGGAACGATAATCCATATTGATGAAGAATCAATGAATTGATGATGATGAGCTGAAATGGGGTGCCTCTGAGAAGTGGGATGCTTTGGGATGTTCCACATAAGGTGATGAATTAATATAATATTCAATGAAGTTGAATTATTTTTTTTTTTTGATAAGTGTAGGAACATCTGAGTGAGAGAACATCAGAAGAGGTGTCTCCTGAAAGGTTCCTGCATCTCACACTGGTCTGAGACACAACACACAAGACAAGAGACCCACACCTTTTTGCATCCTCTTTGCATCCGACCATCTGAAGTCAGATGCAAAGAGGTGCTCATAGGGGCACATCATGCCTTAATAGATGTTTCTTCTAGAAATCTGTCCACTTCCATTTTTAATTAAAGATATATAGGTTAGGTGCCATCACCGTATCCTCTGGCAAGGAGTTCCACAGATTGGTTGCACAGATTAGATAGACGGATGGATGGACAGGCAGGCAGGCAGGCAGGCAGACAGACAGACAGACAGACAGATAGATAGATAGATAGATAGATAGATAGATAGATAGATAGATAGATAGATAGATAGATAGATAGATAGATAGATAGATAGATAGATAGATAGATGTGGAAGGGTGGAAGTGAGGGAGGGAGGGAGGGAGGGAGGGAGGGAGGGACGGATGGATAGATAGATAGATAGATAGATAGATAGATAGATAGATAGATAGATAGATAGATAGATAGATAGATATGGAAGTGAGGAAGTGAGGGAGGGATGGAGGGATGGACAGGCAGGCAGGCAGGCAGGCAGACAGTCAGACAGACAGACAGACAGACAGATAGATAGATAGATAGATAGATAGATAGATAGATAGATAGATAGATAGATAGATAGATAGATAGATAGATGTGGAAGGGAGGAAGGGAGGGAGGGATGGAAGGATGGATAGATAGACAGACAGACAGAGATCAAGAAAAGAAAGGAAAGGGTAGGTGGGTATATAGGTAGATCCTGGAAGAAGTTTCAAAAATATTTTGGACATCAAGGGAAGACTTAAAACAAAACCCTAAATCATCTGAGATGCTAGAATCTATCCTTAAAGCAGTAACTGCCGATATATAATTACATCTAAAAGTAATAATTAAGCAGCAAGCACTAATTCCTTGTTGTCTTGTTGTGGGTGTCGGAGTGCCTGTGTGCGCACGCTGTTTTGTTGATGGGCCAGAGCTGTGAGCAATCAAAGGGAACAAGATTCAATATTTTACATAAATACGAAAATAAACTGACATGGAATTGATTTATGGTTTGCAGATGATGTTGTGCGCTGCAGCGGAGTCACACCAAATTCTGCGGCCCCGATGCTGCCGTGGACACTTTTTTCATGCACCATTGCAGTGCTAGGATATCTACGGGATCAGGATGGTATGGTGCAGCCATAGGTCCTCTGGTGTTTGATGTGAGCTCCCTATGTCCCGGGCTCAAAAGAATAGGCTCTGTCACCACCTACTGGCAAGTGTTGTAAATAGCACCGTAGAGGGCATGATCTTGGGCAGTTCATTGCCAGCCATATAAAATTTGGGGTTGAGCATAGCATAGGGTTGCCTTACATCCCAGAAAACCAGGACTGTCCCAGTTTACAAGGATGGCGTTCACATATTGATGGAGGTCGAGTCCCAGTGTTGTGGATCCTGGTCGTCCGGATCCTGGATGACCTTTGGCTAGTCACCTTCTGTCTGTCTCTGTCTGTCTGTCTGTCTGTCTGTCTGTCTGTCTCTCTCTCTGTGTGTGTGTGTTGTGTGTGTGTATATATATATATATATATATATATATATATATATATATATATATATATATATATATATATATATATATATATATATATATATATATATATATATATATATATATAGTCACCTTCTGTCTCTCTCTGTCTGCCTGTCTGTCTGTCTGTCTGTCTCTCTCTCTCTCTCTCTGTGTTTTATACATACATACATATATATATATGTGTGTGTATATAAAACACACACACACAGTGGTGCCTCACATATATATAAATATACGTGATATTTACGTTACGATATTTACGCACCTCACGTAACAAATTTAATTCGTTCCGGAGGCATGTTTGTTATGTGAAATGTTCTTTACATGAAGCAGATTTTCCCATAGGAAATAATGGAAACTCAGCCAATTGGTTTCAGAAGCCAAAAAATATTCATATAAAAATATTAACAGGACGTAAAAGTGATGACAAAACACTGGAATTGAATTCAAAACCTGCATTCACTGTGCATGACCCTATGAAGTCTACAAAGGCTGCAATCCAAGAAACTTTCCTGGGAGTAAGCACCATTTAACACAATGGGCCTTTCTTACGGGTAGATATGGTTAGGAGCAGGGATGGGCCCAGCAAGCCCCAAGATCCGGTTCCCAGGAAGTGGGCGGGGCCAGGGGGCGGGTCCAGGGTCAAGGGGAAGGGCCAGGGAGGTTTCCAATTTAAAAATTAAAAATCATTAAAAAAATAAAATTACTTACTACAGAGTAGACCTGCATAGCATGGCGCTCTGAGGCTGCACTCCTCTCCACACTTTCCTGGGAGTAAGTCCCATTGACTATACTGGGACTTACTTTAGAGTAGACCTGCATAGCATGGCGCTCTGAGTCTGCACTCCTCTCCACACAGGCCTGGGAGTAAGTCCCATTGACTATACTGGGACTTACTTCAGAGTAGACGTGCATAGCATGGCGCTCTGAGGCTGCACTCCTCTCCACACTTTCCTGGGAGTAAGTCCCATTGACTATACTGGGACTTACTTCAGAGTAGACGTGCATAGCATGGCGCTCTGAGGCTATAGTCCTCTCCACACTTTCCTGGGAGTAAGTCCCATTGACTATACTGGGACTTCCTTTAGAGTAGACCTGCATAGCATGGTGCTCTGAGGCTGCAGTCCTCTCCACACTGGCCTGGGACTTACTTCTGAGTAGACCTGCTAAGGATGGGGCTCTCAGGCTGCAGTCCTCTGAGGCAGGAGAAGGCACAGAGGAGCCGCGCTGGGGCTTTTGAGCGCCCCCCCCCCCGGTTGGCGGGGAAGGCAGGAGAGGGCGCGGAGGAGCTGCGCTGGGGCCTTTGAGCCCCCGCGCCAGTGGGGAAGTCAGGAGAAGGCAGCCGCAAGCACTGCGAACCAGTCCCCGCGGTTCTCGGTACCCGCCGCCACACCGGCTCGCCAGCGGCAGCCAATTAAGAAGATCCGGTTTGGGCGAGTAGGCCCAAACCGGCATCTGCCCACCACTGGTTAGGAGGCTGCAATCCAAGACACTTTCCCAGTGTCTCCCCATTTTCTCCTCCTCTTCCTCCTGAGCCCCTCTCTTCCCTGCTCCCTCCTGGCCAGCCCTGAGCTGCTTCCCTCTTCTCCACTGCTCTTCTCTCCCTCCAGCCAGAGTGGGAACAGTGCGGTAGTGTTGCTTTAGCTATGGGAAGGCGCGCGAGGCAGCCCTGACCCTTGTGAAAAATTAATTTTGAAAATATTAATTAATTAATTAATAATTTTCATCCCACTTAATGATGCTAACTATGGCTCTCTCTGTGAATTGAGCTTGATAGCCCTGATTTCGGCAGGTCTTGCAAGGATACTTTAAGAAACCCTCTCACCTAATATGGGCCGGAGATTTTATTTCCTGATTCAAGTCTCCCAGTGGGTCTCCCAGTGCATCTTATTATCTCCCAGTGCATCCTATTATCAGTATGCATATTGTTAGTGGACCCACCGGATGCTGTCCTGTATGTTCCCTAAAGCATCTGGTGGGCCGGACATCCGGACAACATTAATAGCCTACACATTAAAATAAAATAAAATAAAATAAGGAGCTTGCGCATACCCATTATGGCTTGTCACCTGTGATGGACTTTTTCCTCCATAAATCAATCGTATCCTCCTTTAACCTCTCCAATTATTTCCAGTGTAAATATGTGTTTTATTTATGGCATCTAGGACAGGTGCCATCACAACATCCCGTGGCAAGGAGTTCCACAGACTAATTACATGTTACAGTAGGGGTACTATTTGGGGGGACGTTCTTGGGCACAGCCTTGAGAATTTGGAAGCATTCCCAAACCAGATGTCATACCTTGTGACGGTCATCTAATGGACAGAGTAGACCTTCAATTATTTCTCCTAATTCCCCAAAATATTTGCACGCTCAAATGCTCCCCCAAAATAGCTAATAGGATGTTTGGATCATAGTATCATAGACATCAAAACAGAGACCAAACAGACCAAGATCGACATATATAAAAGAATATATTCAGTAGATGAATATATTCGCTGAAATATATAGGGTACTTAACAAAGTATATACACAAAAACTGTACAAAAATTAAGGAGTTTCCAGCACTCCTTCCTTCTAAAAACTAGAAATGGGGTAAGGAGGCCAAAATATTTTTTGCCCAAACCAGTACAAACCTGCCTGCCAAGCCAGTAAAGATGTGAGTGTATCCCATAAAAATGCCTTTTCATAACAAACTCGGAGGACGCCTTATTGGGATTGGAAAGCTTGTGTTGTGCTTTTTATGGGGGACGATCAGCGTCCAAGGGTTAGGAGGCAACCGACGGAGGCCAGAAACAGAAAAGACGCGGCAAAGCCAACTCTAACGACTCCTTAATTAATACCTCCAGTAGGTATGGGGGCCATACAGTGGCCTCTGGATCGACTGAGGGAGCATATATAAAACTTCTCCTTCCTACGCACTGATCTCACACATCTGCTTGGAGGATTCGAGGAGGAGAAGGAGGTAAGTCCTGGTGTGATGTTCAGCTTGGAAAGGCACAGAAGCTCCAAAAGGTTTTCCTGCTATAGGGTGGACTAGATGACCTTTTGAGGTTCCTTTCAGGTCTAAGCAAAGAGATGGATCAGGACCCCAGAGCTGTTTTCCTTGGAGGATTTGGGATTCAGAAAACTGGGGATGCCAGGGACACACTGTGTCGCAGGTGTAAAGACAGTGGCAAAAGATATAGGTCTTCGCCCCCATAGTATTAGGAATCGACGCAGTGGATTTGGGACAGATCAAAGGGAATATTCACGCTTGGCAAGGTTCACTCCTTTGCTGCCAGCCCCACAGCGTCCTTCCAAAAAGGGGGTGAGTCATCCTTGTGAGGGAGGACAGCTCAGATGAATGATAGTGGGAATGTTTCTAAGAGGGAGGTGTGCAAGTGGATGCAAGGTGTGGCTGAAGTGGGGGGGCAGACAGACAGACAGACAGACAGACAGGTAGGCAGGCATGGTGTGTATAGGTCTGGGTTGCCATAATTCTCTTCTACAAAATCAGAACAGGACCCTCTATCCTGTTTTTCAGTACACTGGGATTGTCCCTGTTTTTCGGGATATATGGCAATCCAAGTATAGGTGTAAGTAGGATGTAGTATGTATACACAACTACTGTGAGGGCACCACTAGCAAAGCAGTGGGATGTTAGGGGTGTTTGTGTGTGTGTCTTTCCATGCATGCAAGAGGGTCCAAGGTGTGGATGAAGGGGACGGACAGGCAGGCAGGCAGACAGAAACACAGATGTGGTGCGTATAGGTTTATGTAGGATGGGGTAGACAAACAATGGGGTGTTAGGTGTGTATGTGCGTGCAAGAGGGTGCAAGGTGTGGATGAAGTGGATGGACAGGCAGACAGACCGACAGATAGATGTATAGAGGATGTGGAAGACAAGCAGTGGGTTAAGGGTGTGTGTCCGTGTATTTGATTGCAAGATGGTGCAAGATGTGGATGAAGTGGACTGACAGGCAGACAGATGGATGGAAAGGTGGATGGACAGACAGACGGACATGGGGTATATAGGACATGGCATGTATAACCAGTTACTGTGCATCTGCATATATAGACACTTATAGACGCTGTGCAGAAGAGTGGTGGGCTGTTTGGTGTGTGTGTGTGAGAGGAAGGAAGGAAGGAAGGAAGGAAGGAAGGAAGGAAGGAAGGAAGAATCCCCACCTTTGTTTGCTTCCTTGAATTTGCCACCTGTGTCGTTTCAGGGATCCCAGCGCTGCAGTCATGGCGTACTATTCCCACCATTGTCGGATCCAGCACAGCTTCCCAGCGCAGGGGCCACAACATGCCGGGCAAGGCCCCCAATGCATCACAATGAAACACGCCACCTGCATCACCCGGAACCACTCTGCATTTCCTATATGCAACCCGGAACCCTGTGCCATGAAGTGTGACATGCCCAGCGTCGAGCCGTGTGCCCCCAAATCCCCATCACCTATCGAGGCCAAGTGTACCGAACCCTGCGAGTCCAAGTGCACGGAAAAACGCGCCTCACCTTGCACCACCCCATGCCACGAGTCCTCCAAGGCGAAGTACCATCCACCGCAACACGTGCAGAGATTTGACCTGTCGTCCCCTCCTCGTCCCATGCAATCGTATCTCTCCAGGCCTGCCCCCCAAATTTGTGCCCCTAACTTCGGAGTACCACAAAGTTCCCCCTCCACTTCCCTTCCACATTTTCCACCCCGTAAAATGTACCAGTATACAACCTCTAAAACCTACAAGTCCTGCTATGCCAAGTAGGCTCCGCTGATGCGGTGCCTATTTTAAGAAGACACCGTTTGGTTGATGTTTGTGTGTTCAATAAAAATAGATCTAGAAATATTTATTTTTATTGAATAAAGGAATATCTAGATCTAGAAATATCTATGTGATTTTAAAAAAAATCTCCTTGTCAACCAAAAACTTGTGTGTGTGTGTGAAATATATATATATATATATATATATATATATATATATATATATATATATATATATATATATATATATATATACATACATACACACACACACATATACATACATACATACATACATACATACATACATACATACATACTTACAAACACACCTTTTCTCTGCACTGTATTGCACTGTATATTGGTAGGCTTGGGGTCTATACCATACCATATATTTATACTAGGGTGGCCATATATCCCGAAAAACAGGCGCATTCCCAATATTGGTAGGCTTGGGGTGTATACCATACCATATATTTATATTAGGGTGGCCATATATCCCGCGAAACAGGAGCATGCCCAATTTGGGGAGATTGTATTCATCTATTTTTAAGTGGGTCCTGTCCCCATTTTGTGGAAGTGTATTATGGCAGCCCTCGGTGTATATATAGATTGCTGCAAAGGAAATAAAAGACTTCAATGAACAATAAACTCAATTCTCCATGGATAACCTTTTGGAAATGTCAGCATGTAAAATCCCTGCTTCTTTGCTTCTCTGTACCGGTGTCTGTCTGCCTATGACGATGCCAATGCTGAGGATTCTCAACCCACAGCGAATAATGGCTCCACGGGGACGATCGCTGGGTCTTTACACATTAAAATTTGATTTCCCCTATTAAGTTCTGACTCCTTCCTTTCATCGAATCTTCCTGGATGGTTTGTGGAGGTGGGAATAAGGCATTTCCTGACGGGGGGATAGGTGGGGTGGACTTGGAAAAAAATAATTTGGTCATTGAAAAGGTAATAGGAACACTGAATTAGTGGTGTCACTAGAGAGCAGGAGGCTGCCATTTCATCCCCTTGATGGGCCACATCCTACAGTGAGTGCAGCGCTGGTCATAACCCGAAAAGAGATCAAGGGGTTCTGAAATGTAGGGGTGTCCACTGGGTGCCCTTTGGGGAGAAAAGCAGAGTACAAATCTCATGAATGAATGAATGAATGAATGAATGAATGAATGAATGAATGAATGAATTGATAGTGGGGGAATATTAGGGGTTTATAATAGGGGTGTCCATTCATTTAATCCAAACATTCAACTTTAGGGCTTCTTGACCGTCAACAACTGTGCTGAGGAGAGAATTTTAGTGGGTGCTAATAGGGTTAATGTCAGGATATATAACATGGGGTTCGATACCCAAATGGCAACCCAAATCCCATTACTGCCCAGAATGGCAAAATGGAGGGACCACTTACATGGTATGGCATGGTCCCGGCAATGCTCACCATGGTGCCCCCTGTAGATATGCTACTGTGAACACAATCCGAACCATGTCTACACATAAGTGAGGCCCATTGTATTCAATGGGGCTTGCTCCCAGGAAAGTATGTTTCAATTTGCAACCTGATTGTCTACCCAGCAGCAGTTCTTATTGGCATCAGTGACAAGGTTCCTCTTATGGAGGCAAGTTCTATCTTCTTCACACACCTCCCTAGTTGACTCCTGACTCCCCAGGGATTCATAAACCCTTGACTTGGCTCTTGACGGAGTGTGAAGCAACCTGTTCTAATGGCGCAGTCAGCAGAAAAGGGGATCGTTCTGGGTGCAACCAGTGCAGATGTTACCGAAGGGAGTCAACTGCTGCAAGCTTATCTCTTGGGAATGATTGCAATAAAAAGCTTGGAGGGAGTGGTGAGCATCCACCTGTTTGAATGTATGATCCCACTTTTTTTAAGATAGGATGGGAGTCGGAGCACCCTCCCTTTACTTCTGCAAGTTATATAATAATCTCAACCTACTCCCAAAGGGGTTGGGCTTGTCAGCCTCCGTTTTTGAGTTGCCCTATAGGTCAAATTACTATACTGTGCCCCATATTGATCCGAGGGGTTGACCGTATACAACGGACAGAGTTCCTCTACCTTTAAGCATTGTATAAAAAATGTACTGAAGCTGGGTTAAGGACGGTAAAGAGGGTCCCTTTGCATGAACCAAGAGGACAGGTAGGATGATATGGATTAAGGGGATACTTCAAATACTCCAGACCTAAATTGTATAGGGTTTTAAACATCAAGACTAACGCTTTGAATTCAGCCTGCAAACAAATATGCAACCAATGTAGCAGTAGCCTGAACATGTTGAGACAATATTTCCCGACAACCACAGTGGTAGCCACATTCTGCACTACTGGCAGTTTCCAACTGTCTTCAGAGGCATAGGGTTTTTGGGCTGAAGAAATACCCAAGGGTTTTAGAAATACCCAAGGGTTTTAGGGTAAAAATCCCATTCCCCGGGTAGATTGAGGAAACACTGCAGGGACACTGGAAATGAAACATGGGGGTTCCCATGCTGCCCTCCTGTGGAAAAAATGGGAGATTAACCTGGCAGGGAACTTCATGGTGCTTAATGCTTATATGACCAACGGGGTCCATTGGGCCCACATTTATAATTTATGCAGTTTTTAGACTATTTTTAAATGAGCATTTAAGGGTTAAAGGGCATTAAAAACACTGCCATCCTGTGGACAAAACGAGAGCTGCAACTGGCAGGGAACAGCATGGCGCTTAAAGGGCATTAAGAAGCGCTGCCCTCCCGTGGACAAAATGGGAGCTGCACGTGGAAGGGAACATCATGGTGCTAAAAGGCCATAAAGAAACACTACCCTCCTGGGGAAAAAAACGTGAGATGCACCTAGTAGGGAACTGCATGGTACTTAAACCCTGAGTCAGGTGCAAATTGGGATCTCCCAGGTCAGGCTCATAGGCATGACAGGGCCCCTGTTAGAAAACTGTCATTACCACCGAATTAACTCAAATCTAATCTTCTTACGGTGATCAGTGACCTTCAGTAGGACCTATAAAGAGAGAATATTCGAAATCTGCTTCTAAAAACCTCATTTATTAACCTTAAACAAGTAATTTGAAGTTTGTCAGGTGCAACGTGCGTGAGACGCCTTATAAAAACCTCTGAAGTTCTGCAAGTATCAGTTTCAGGTGCAACGGCCCTAAGAGGCATAGAGGGTCACTTCCGCACTCCACGCGGGAAAAATGACGAGGGGGTATCCGAACAGCTCCTAGAGATAGGAAGGTACTAGGAAGGACAGGCCTCATGGACACATTGCGGCAGAGAGGAAGCGAGAACAAAATTTCAGGGCCTATTAAACCAGTTACGCCTGATGCAGGGGTTAAAGTGCATAAGAAATGCTGCCCACCTGTGGACAAAATGGGAGCTGCAACTGGTATGGAACTGCATGGTGCTTGTAGGGCATAAAGAAACGCTGCCCTCCTGTGGGGAAAATTGGGAGCTGCCTATGGAAGGGAATATCTTAGTGCTTAAAGGGCATAAAGAAACGCTGCCCTCCTGTGGACAAAATGAGAGCTGCACCTGCTAGGGAAAATCGTGGTGCTTAAAGGGTATAAAGAAACGCTGCCCTCCTGTGGACAAAATGGGAGCTGCAGATGGAATGGAACTGCATGGGATTAAAGGGCATAAAGAAATGCTGCCCTCTTGTGGAGAAAATGGGAGTTGCACCTGGTAGGAAACATGGTGCTTAAAGGGCATAAAGAAACATTGCCTTCCTGTAGGAAAAAATTAGGAGCTGCAGATGGAATAGAACTGCATGGGATTAAAGGGCATAAAGAAACGCTGCCCTCCTGTGGACAAAATGGGAGCTGCACCTAGTGAGGAACTGCATAGAGCTTAAAGGGCATAAAGAAATGCTGCCCTCTTTTGGAGAAAATGGGAGTTGCACCTGGTAGGAAACATGGTGCTTAAAGGGTATAAAGAAATGCTGCCCTCCTGTGGACAAAATGGGAGCTGCATATGGAAGGAAACTGCATGGTGCTTAAAGGGCATAAAGAAACGCTGCCCTCCTGTGGACAAAATGTGAGCTGCATCTGGTAGAAATGCTGCCCAACCAGGTGCTGGCAGTTTCCTACCAGGTGCAGCTCCCATTTTGTCCACAGGAGGGCAGTGTTTCCTTATGCCCTTTAAGAACCAAGCAGTTTTCTACCAGGTGAAGCTCCCATTATGTCCAGAGGAGGGCAACGTTTCTATATGCCCTTTAAACACCATGCAGTACCGTTCCACGTGCAGCTCCCATTTGTCCACAGGAGGGCAGTGTTTCTTTATGTCCTATAAGCACCATGCAGTTCCCTACCAGATGCAGCTCCCATTTTGTCCACAGGAGGGCAGTGTTTCCTTATGCCCTTTAAGAACCAAGCAGTTTTCTACCAGGTGAATCTCCCATTATGTCCAGAGGAGGGCAGTGTTTCTATATGCCCTTTAAGCACCATGCAGTGCCGTTCCATGTGCAGCTCCCATTTGTCCACAGGAGGGCAGTGTTTCTTTATGCCCTCTAAGCACTATGCAGTTCCTTACTAGGTGCAGCTCCCATTTTGTCCACAGGAGGGCAGTGTTCCTTTTTGCGCTTTAAGCACCATGCAGTTCCCCTAATGCTAATAAACCCGCTACTGGGTGGACTTGGGTGACAGCGACAGGTGGTAGAAAAATCCTGGAGTAGCACCCCTTGGGGTAAAAACCCTGGACCCCGGGGGGATTGGGCCCACACTGCAGGGACATTGGGTTTCCCCTGATACGAAAAAGCCCACTCCTGATGCATTATGGGGATACAGAGTTTTGGCTGGAAAAATAAAAAAGGGGTACCCCTTGGAGTAAACATCCCATTCCCAGTGTGGATTGAGAAAATACTGCAGGGACACTCGAAATTACACACCGGGAAGGTCCCCTGATGCTAAAAAGCCCACTCCTGGGTGGAATGGGGGACACTGGACCTTGGCTGGAAAAATACCCAAGGAGTACCACGTGGGGTAAAACTCTCAGTTCCCAAGTAGATTATGCTGACACTGCTGGGACACTGGAAATATAACACAGGGGTCCCCTGATACTAAGAAGCCCACTCCTGAGTGGACAGCCAGCATCACATCCCAACATTTC
The DNA here is from genome assembly GCA_030015325.1 of Cryptoblepharus egeriae. Taxonomy (NCBI): domain Eukaryota; kingdom Metazoa; phylum Chordata; class Lepidosauria; order Squamata; family Scincidae; genus Cryptoblepharus; species Cryptoblepharus egeriae. Next base: position 9,702,957 of record JAREYC010000018.1, on the reverse strand, counting down.
TTAGAGCATAATCCGGGTGTCCTGGTTTCCCCCACGGCAAAATTGTGACACTGCCTAGTACTGAAATAAGGTTGTACATAAATATGTGTATTAGTAAATAATGAATAAATGAGAAACATTGAATCCCCTCATTCAGTGTGTGTTGAATGTGCAAACTGACGTCAGATTCTGGTTGATGGTCAACTAGTGGACCCCACAGTGAGTTACACCACATACTGTGTGCCCTAAAATGCTTTAGTGTACCCCAAACTGGATCGCAGATTATGTATCTTAGTATACTTTTATGTACCTAGACCAAGTTACACCACAGATTTTGTACCCCAGTATATTGTAGTGTACCCCAAACCAAATTAGACCACAGACAGTGTATCCCAGTATACCCTAAGCAGAGGTGAGTCAAGGATCTGACCTGCAGGAGACAGGTATGCAATATAACCCACTTATTATGTGGGTCCGAGAATAGCTTGGTGACTAAAGGCATTAAAAAGAAAGCACAAGAATGTACAGGGTGTAATATGTACAATTAAGCTGGACAAATTAAATTCAATTAAGTCTGGAATTAGGGTTCAAGAGTTAGACCTCAAAGGGTATACCCTCTAAATTCAGAGTACAACAAATATATAGTTCTAAAGTATGAGGAACGAATAAAGGCGAAATATCGGCAGCCCCTCGTTCAGCCCTTGCTGAATCCCTTGAGTTTCTGGATGACTGTCCAGCAACGTGACCCAGACCGAGTTATACCATGAACTGTGTACCACAGTGTAATCCAAATGGAGTATGACAACCCTCTGTGTCCCCCAGTAAACCTCAGAGAGAGCTGAGTCAATGGTCTGACCTGCGCGGAGATAGAGCTCTGCATTCAATATTACCTGCTTATTACATGGAGCCAGGAATAGATCAGTGACTAAAACCATTAAACAGACCAAAGCGGAGAAGTTTCCAAAAATGGCTGGAGGTGATGAACTCCTTTGCGTCTCCGGCATCTCCAAATTTCTTCGTCACGTGGTGGGAAAGATTCGTATATAAAGGCTCTGGGTTCAAGAGTCCTCCATCAACGTCGCTCGACTTCCAAGGACATCTCCAGCAAGATAAGACTTGAGTAAGTTGGGCCAGATTTTCCTCTCCAGTTGGGGCACTGGGAGACCTGGAAAGGTGGAACTGGTGGGCATTGGCTTCCTCCAGAGGTGTTCTTGTTCTTCTTCTTCTTCTTCTTCTTCTTCTTCTTCTTCTTCTTCTTCATTGGTGTTTTTTTTAAGTCCTTTCAAGTCTGGTGTCAGGCAGCGATTCCACAGGCCATGCTTTGGGTGGTGGAAAAGCTTTACCGTCTTCAAAATGGGAGAGACACAGAACTCTTGAGGAAAGCTGGGAGTAAGCCCACTGAGTACAATGGTACTTACTTCTGAGTAGACATGCTAAGGATTTTCCTATAGGGCAGATACCACTTTAATATCAAATATATGGGCTCCTTATAGAATGTTCATTCTGTTGTTTTCTTTGGCATTCTAGACTCCGATTCACTCTTCCAAAATGGCCGGAGGTGGTTGCGGATCTGGATGCTGTGGTGGCCATGGTGGTCACGGGGGCAGTGGGGGCCACGGTGGTGGTGCCGGCAGTGGTGGCGTGCTTGTGGACCATGGAACCACCACTGACTGGCACGTCCATCCTGGCGGCTGCTCCCTGATCGTCCCTGGACCGCGCCTCATCACCCACTGTGACCCATGCGTGTCCTGCCACTGCGTCTGCGCCTGCGACTGCTGCATGCCCTGCGGTGGGTGCTGTGGTGGCAATGGAAGTGGCGGCCATGGAGAAAACGGCCCCGGCTTTAGAGTTGACATGTGCTACCCCACCTATGATGTGATTGCCCCAGCGGCCTACCTGTGCAGCAATGCCCACTGCGGGTCGGCCTCCACCTCCTGCTGCGACCCCTGCTGCTGCGGACCCTGCTGAGGAGCCCTGCCAGGGACAGACCTCTCTAGCACTCTCTCTCTCATGCTCTTATTACCCACCAATCGTTCTCTTCTGTTAATCTCTCTTCATGGTCAGTCTAATGCCTTATCCGCTTCCAATAGGACAACCACAGACTGATGGTGATTGAAACGCTATATGTCCCTCCTTCTTTACTATTGTACCCCTTCTCCACTTCCTGTCCCTATCTATTCTATATATGCTATATTTCCCTCTTTTGTGCATCTTCTTTATTATTGTACATCTTCTCTCTTTAGCTAAATAAAACCTTTAGTGCATCATAATAATGGGTCTTGCTGTATTATTTCTCCTTGAGCTTCATTATTGACCAGTATATAACAATAATCCATATTGATGATGAATCAGTGATGATCATGAGCCTGGGATGCGCTTCCTCTGACATGTGCTTTCGGACATTCCTCGTAAGGTGATGGATTAATGTAATTTCCAATGAAGATGGAAGTTCTCACGAAGTTGAATTATTTTCTGGGTAGGTGCAGGGACCTTATTCAAGGTGTGCAGGATCAGGGCCATCCTTCGCACAAAAACATTCACAGAACTTCCAAGTCACAAAAAATATTCACAGACCTCAGAAAAAAAAAGATTTCTGACCCATTGGAGTCCAGATCCAAAGGTTGAAGTGCACTGGTTGAAACAAGCCCCATTGTGTTCAATGGTTCTTACTCCCAGGAAAGTTTGGTTAGGATTGCACATGCAGGGAGTCAAAGTGGCCACAATTTTTAAAATTGTGATACAATTTTATTGTGATACATCAATCTATGTATCATTTAATGCCGAATACAACAAAGAAAACCCCTTTTGAACTATTATTCCAAAAGTTTTATCCAGAAAAGAATGGAAAGTTCAGGGGTACAGCATTATACCTGTGACACAAACCCAAGTAATGCCACTGGTTGGATATAAGTGTGGTCCTCTTGTCCAAAGGTCATTGAGATGGGACTACCAGCCGGCTAGAAAAATACCCAGCAGGTACCCTTTGGACAAAATATATAAATAATTTATTTTATTTTATTTTTTAAAAAAATATGTGTTGGTGTACATAAAATACATTAAAAGCAGGCCTCCGTCAGTCTTGGAAGACTATGTTGTGGGAGAAAAATTCCCCCATGTGCCATCCCCCCATGGCGTAATATCCCCCCAAGTGTAACATCCCCCATGCACAACTTCCCCCATGCGCAACTTCCCCATGCGCATCAGATCCCCATGAGCATCAGTCCCCAATGCACAACATCCCCCTTTGCGCAACATCCCACATGTGCATCAGTCCCCCATGCACAACATCTCCCATGTGCAATATTCCCCCATGCACATCAGTTCCCCATGAACAACATTCCCATGCACAACTTTCCCCTTGTGCAACTTTCCCCATGCGCATCAACCCCATGTGAAACTTCCCCCATTCACATCAACCCCGCATGCGCAACTTCCCTATGAACATCAATCCACATGCGCATCAACCCCCATGCACAACATCCCCATGCACAACTTCCTGCCGTGCACATCAACCTCGCATGCACAAATTCCCCCATGCGCATCAACCCCCCATGTGCAACATTCCCCCATGCACAACATCCCCCATGCACAAAATCCCCCCATGCGCAACATCCCCCCATGCACATCAGTCCCACATGCCATCAGTCCCCCATGCGCAACATCCCCCCATATTCAATATCCCCCATGCATATCAACCCCGCATGCGCAACTTCCCCATGCGCATCAATCCCCATGTGCATCAACCCCCATGCACATCAAACTCCATGTGCATCAGTCCCCCATGTGCATCAACCGCCATGGGCAACTCCCCCCATGCGCATCAACCGCCATGCACAGCTTCCCCCATCTGCAGCTTCCCCCATGTGCAACATCCCCCATGCACAACATCCCCCATGCGCATCATCTCCACGTGCGCATCAATGCCCCCTCTGCATCAACCCTCTATGTGCAGCATCAACCCCCATGCATATCAACCCACCATGTGCATCAGTCCCAAATGCGCATCAGACCCCCATGGTCAACTTTCCCCCATGCGCATCAACCCCATATGGACAAAATCCCCCATGCACCTCAACCCCCATGCACTACTTTCCCCCATGCACATCAACCCCCCATGCACATCTTTCCATGCACAGCTTCCTCCCCAGCAAACCTTTTCCTCCAAATAATGTGTTGTTGTCATCGTCCTCCGTGCACCAGGCACCAAGTACCAAACTGGCTGGATATTGGTTAGTCTCCCATGTTAAATATAGGACAAAAACACGTTGCACCCCTTTTCAGCCCCTTAAGGGTTAAATTTATCCACATGGGTTCTTGGTGGGTGTTCACGTGACAGAAGGAACACCCACCCCAAATTTCATGCTTCTAGGCCCAGCAGTTTGGGCAGGGCGGTGATGAGTCAGTGAGTCAGTCAGTCAGTCAGTGAGTCAGTCAGTGACTTTTCTCTTTTATATATATAGATAAGCATGGTGTTTAAAGGGCATAAAGAAACACTGCCCTCCTGTGGACAAAATGGGAGCTGCACATGAAAGGGAATGATGGGGACAACACTGCAGAGACACCGGAAATATAATACAGGGTTTCCCTTGATGCAAAAAACCCCACTCCTGGGTGGATTTGTGGGATATCATTGGGTGGTGGAAAATACCCTGGGGTATCCCTTGTCATATCCCACTTCAGTGTCCATGTTGAGCACCCCAAACACCTGCAGCTTAGGATTTCATGGCCAACATGGCAACCATGGGTCTGTCTCAAAGAATATCTGCCCCCACTCATGATGGGGGACATACACTGGACCTTGTGTTCACTGCTGGGCAGGTTGATGGTCATCGGGATATGAAGGACATCCCCATCACTACATTGCCATGAAATGATCCCTACCTGGTGGGATTTAGGCTTATTGCATCTGCACAGGTGAGGACCGCATTCAATGGTCTGTCCCCAGAGACTGAAGGATCCAGATGGTTTCTTGAAGGCTCTGGGGGATTTTCCCGTTGCCAGAGCTGGTGATTCATCTGCTCCTTGGTCAATCTCTGGAACACGGAGATGACCAGGGCCCTGGATGAGATCACTCCTGAGCGATGTCAGTCCTGCTGTAGATCAAAAGCAGCTCCGTGGTTTTCTTGAGAGCTGCGGACGTGTTCACTCAACACTTTGCGGACATGGTCGATTAGATCCGGCTTGACTGGGATGCCACTTTAACAACATCCAACGACGTCCCTGGAGCACCTGTCCTATCCATCTTTTGGGATTCTTTTCAGCTTGTAGGATGTGGACAGGATTCTCTGTAGTGTGAGACCGTCTTCTTGCCCACTGGACTCTTGCCCAGCCTGGCTAATAAGACCAGCCCAGGATGGACTGGCCAAATGGACAGGGACGGTGGTGAATTCCTCTTTGAAGGAGGGAGGTGTTTCCTCCTGCATTAAAGCAGGGGGTGGTTCACCCCCTCCTGAAGAAACTTTCCCTGGACCCTAATAATCTAAGCCACTATCGGCCAGTCTCAAACATCCTGTTTCTGGGCAAAGTGGTTTAGAGGGTGGTGATGTCCCAGGATGAAGCTGATTATCTGGATCCCTTCCAATCTGGTTTCAGGCTGGGGTTTGGGACAGAGACTGTCTTGCTCACCTTGGTGGATGACCGACACCAAGGAATGGACAGGGGGAGTGCGTCCCTGTTGGTCCTGCTGGACCTCTCAGCGGCCTTTGACACCATCGACCATGGTGTCCTTCTGGGTCAGTTGGCCGGGTTGGGGATTGGAGACACTGTTCTGCAGTGATTCCGTTCCTACTTGGCTGACCGGTCCCAGAAGGTGTAAAGCCCTAAACGGCTCGGGTCGAGGGTATCTGAGGGACCGCCTTCTTCTGTACAATCTGACCCATCACCTAAGGTCATCTGAGGGGGCCCTACTGACTGTGCCGCCACTAAGAGATGTGAGAGGTGTGGCGGCCAGAGATAGGACTTTCTCGGTGGTGGCACCCCGGCTTTAGAACTTCCTCCCCTTAGAACTGAGGAAAGCTCCCTCAATACAGAGCTTCTATGATTTAATGGTTTTTAATGTTCCTAATGTTTTTAATTATGTTTTAATGTGAGCCGCCTTGAGTCGGTTTATGATCTGAGAAAGGCAGGATATAGATTTTTGGAATAATAAAAATAAATAATAAAAACCCTGGAACTGCAGTGGATTGGCCCACACCGCAGGGAGACTGGAAATGTAACACGAGGGTTCCCCTGATACTAAAAAGCCCACTCCTGAGTGGAAAACCAGCATCACATCCCAACATTTCTGTCTCACAAGCTGACTTAATTAGTTCATTACTTAATTAACTTAGAGCACAATCCATGTCATGGTGTCCCCCATCCCAAAATGATGACACTGCCTACGAGCACAACCCTAACCATGTCTACTCAAAAGTAAGCCCCATTGTGTTCAATGGGTCTCACTCCCAGGAAAGTGTCTTTAGGATTACAGCCTACATCTAAAACAAGTGTGTTTTACATGGATTAGTGAATTATGAGGAGTGAATAAAAGAAACACTGAATCCCTTCGTTCAGCAACTGCTCAATGTGCAAATTGATTTAAGATTTTGGTTGATTGTAAACCAGGGTACCCCACAGTGTGTTATACCACATACTGTGCGCCTCAATATACTTTTGTGTACCCCAAACTGGGTTAGATCGCAGATTGTTCATATTAGTATAATCTTATTAGCTAGACCATTAGACCACAGACAGTCTATCCCAGTATATTATAGTGTAGCCCAGACCGAGTTAGACCACAGACAGTGTATCCCAGTATACCCTAAACAGAGGTGAGTCAAGGATCTGACATGCCGGAGACAGGTATGCAATATAACCCACTTATTATATGGGTCGGAGAATAGATTGGTGACTAAAACCTTTAAAAATAAAAGAACAAGAATGCACAGGGTGTAATATGAACAATTAAGCTGGACAAATTAAATTCAATTAAGTCTAGAATTAGGGCTCAAGTGTTGGACCTCAAAGAATATGCCCTCTAAATTCTGAGGAAGACAAAAATATAGTTATAAAGAATGAAGAACGAATAAAGGAGAAACATTGGCAGGTCCTCGTTCAGCCCCTCTTGGGTGTCAGCAAATCCCCTTGAGATTCTGAATGATTGTCAAACAGGATAACCCAGAATGAATTACACCCCAGACTATCCCTACAATCCAGAGTAACTACAGGAAGATGTAAGAGGCACTTACTCTGCGTTGATCTATGCATATCCCATAGATTTCACATAGGTAGAACTCTAACTGTGTTATTGTAAAAGGTCCCATAGTTACTCTGGATTGTAGCCTGTGTCCCCCAGCAGAGCTGAGTCAAGGATCTGACCTGCGCGGAGACAGAGCTCTGCATTCAATATTACCTGCTTATTACATGGAGCCGGGAATAGATCAGTGACTAAAACCATGAAACAAACCAAAGGGGAGAAGTTTCCAAAAATGGCTGGAGGTGATGAACTCCTTTCTGACTCCGTCATCTCCAAATGTCTCCGTCACGTGGTGGGAAAGATTCGTATATAAAGGCTCCGGGTTCAAGAGTCCTCCATCATCGTCGCTTGACTTCCAAGGACATCTCCAGCAAGAGAAGACTTGAGTAAGTTGGGCCAAGTTTTCCTCTCCAGTTGGGAGAATCAGGAAGGTGGACCAGTTGGGCCCTTGGCCACCTCCAGATGGGTGGTTCTTCTTCTTCTTCTTCTTCTTCTTCGTCTTCTTCTCCTCCTCCTCCTCCTCCTCCTCCTCCTCCTTCTTTGTTGGTGTTTCTTCTCCTTACATTTCTAGTTGAGATACTTTCCTTTTAAGTCTGGTGTCAGGCAGAGATTCCACAGGCCATGTTTTTGATGGTGGAAAAGCTTTACTGTCTTCAAAATGGGAGAGACACAGAACTCTTGAGCAAAGCTGGGAGGAAGCCCATTGAATACAATGGTACTTACTTCTGCGTAGGCATGCTAAGTACTGTGTTGTACAGTAGATACCACTTTAAAAATCAATTATACTGGCTCCATATATCATGTTCATTCTGCTGTTTTCTATGTCATTCCAGACTCCTCTTCACTCCTCCAAGATGACCGGTTGTGGTTGCGGATCTGGATGCTGTAGTGGTCATGGTGGTCATGGAGGCAGTGGCGGAGGCGGTGCTGGCAGTGGAGGCGTGCTGGTGGACCATGGAACCACCACCGACTGGCACGTCCGTCCCGGTGGCTGCTCCCTGATCGTCCCCGGACCACGCCTTGTCACCCACTGTGACCCATGCGTGTCCTGCCGTTGCGTCTGCGCCTGCGACTGCTGCATGCCCTGCGGTGGGTGCTGTGGTGGCAGTGGAAGTGGTGGCCACGGAGAAAACGGTCCCGGCTTTAGAGTCGACATGTGCTACCCCACCTACGAAGTGATTGCCCCAGCGGCCTACCTGTGCAGCAATGCCCACTGCGGGTCGGCCTCCACCTCCTGCTGCGACCCCTGCTGCTGCGGACCCTGCTGAGGAGCCCTGCCAGGGACGGACCTCTCTAGCGCTCTCTCTCTCTCATGCTCTCATTAGCCACAACTGGTTCTCTTCTATTAATCTCTACATAGTCCGTCTACTGTGTTCTCCCCTTCCAGTGGGACGACTGTCGACTGATGGTGATTGAATCGCTATATGTCCCTCCTTTTTACTATTGTACCTCTTCAGCCCTTCCTGTCCCTATATATGCTATATATGCTATATTTCTGTCCTTTGTGCACCTTCTTTATTGTTGTACCCTTCGGTCTTTAGGCAAATAAAAACTTTAGTGCATCATAATAATGGGTTTTGCTTTTTCATTTCTCCTTGAGCTTCATTATGGAACAATTTGGGATGATAATCCATACTGATGAGGAATCAATGATGGTGATGGGGTAGATGTAGGGAAGGTAGATTGAGAAAACCTTAGACAAGGTGTGCAGGATCAGGGCCATCCTTCACTCATAAACATCCACAGAACTTCTAATTCACAAAAAACATTTACAGACCTCAAAAAAGAAGATTTATGACCCAATTCTATTTGAAGTTCACTGGTTGAAACTTTACTATAAATCGATTGGGAGTTTAGAACCCTATGTATACTCAGACGTGAGCCCCATTGTATTCACACACTATGTGTATTCATCACTAGGGTTTGTGACACAAACCCTAGTGATGCCACTGGCAGGATACAAGAGTGGTCCTCTTGACCCAAGAGCATTGAGATGGGACTACCAGGAGGCTGGAAAAATACCCCACAGGTACCCCTTGGGGAAGAAAATTAAAATGTTATGTGTGGATTGGGCTGGAAATCCTTGAAGGACGGAGAAATACCCAACGGGTATGATTTGGGTGGAAAAAAATCCCAGCCTTAAGTGCATTCAGTTGAGACCACCCAGGCTGGGAAAATACCCTTGGCAAAAAAATATTCATGTGCTGCATTTTGGCATTTCCCATTTGTGTCCACATGAAGGCAGAGTTTTAGTATACCCCAGGGGTGTCCAACACGAAGCCCGGGGGCCGCCTGCGGCCCAGGACGAGGGTGGATGCGGCCCTCCTGCCAAGCTGGCCACCACCATTGGAAAAACCAGCTTTGTGGCAGCAGCCATTTTCAAATTTTGCGCACTGCGCTGGCGGCCGCCACAAAGCTGGTCTGGGCTGCCCGGCCAGGACCGCTACCTGCCTCCTGGCACTCAGAGTGCTTCAGGCCCTGCAGAAGTTGCAGCACTCGCCCACCTGCATCCCTCACAAGCAGCCTCAGCCTCTATCCCAGCTGCTGCCTGCTGCCCTTCAGACCTACTCAGAAGTAAGCCCCATTAAAGTCAATGAGGCTTACTCCAAAGTTGCAGTCTGCGAGCCCAATGATGCATAGGATGGGCTGTGATCCTCTCCAAGCTTAACCTTGGAGATATGCTGCAACCCTCACTATGTCTACTCAGAAGTAAGGCCCATTGTACCCAGTGGGTCTTATTCCCAAAAAAGTATGTTCAGGATTACCTCCTCAGAAGTAAGCCTCACTAAAGTCAATGAGGCTTATTCCCAAGTTGCAGTCTGAGAGCCCAATCCTATGCATGGCTACTCATCAGCAAACCCCATGATAATCAAGATTTACTCCGTTTAAGAAATGTAGGACAAAATATAGGACATCCTACATTTTGTCCTACTTTTTAAAAAAAGTTGTTTGTGTTCCTGTGCGGCCCAAACCAACTCGTCTTTTTCCAGTGCGGCCCAGGGAAGCTAAAAGGTTGGACACGCCGGTATACCCTATAAGTGTCAGGCATTTCCCCACCCTCTGCACTCCCACTTTTGGCCACATGAGGGCACAAGGAATACCCGTTAGCCAAGAAATCCCCACACTGACCCCACTAGGACTGGGCAGAGCATGACTTGCGGGCTTGAAAAATACCCAACAGGTACTCTTTGGACCAAATGAATGAATCATTTTTTATTTTTTATTTTTAAAAAATATGTTTATGTATATTTTAATGTACTTTATGCACTTTTATTGGTTTTAATAATTTAAATTGTACGGATCGATGATATATTTGAAATATTATAATTAAGGATGGTGCTTAAAGGACATAAAGAAACGCTGCCCCCCAGTGGACAAAATGGGAGCTGCACATGGAAGGGAATGAAGGGGACAACACTGCAGGGACACTGGAAATAAAATACAAGGCTTCCCCTGATGCTAAAAAGCCCAGTCCTGGCTGTGATCGGGCAGAGGCCAGGGCTCAGTGGGGAGCCTATTCTGTGGCGGGAGTGCCAGCTAAAAAGGTACATTTCTCTGCCACCATCACGTCCAGCAGAGCTTTTCCGTGTGGTCCGGGGCCTGCTCCATCTGCCTCCCCCCCCCCCACTGATGTGGTAGAGCGCACTAAGACTTCATGTGACGAGTACGCTCATCACTTTGCGGACAAGGTCGACCACATCCAGCATGACTTGGACGCCACCTTAACAACATCCAAGGATGTCCCTGGGGCACCTGTCCTGTCCGTCTTTTAGGATTCTTTTCAGCTGTAGAAACTGAGGGTGTGGACAGGATTCTCTGTAGTGTGAGACCGTCTTCTTGCCCACTAGACCCTTTCCCAGCCTGGCTAATCAGATCTGCCCGGGACGGACTGGCCGAATGGAAGGGAGGGTGGTGAATGCCTCTCTGTGGGAGGGGGTGTTGCCTTCTGCACTCAAGCAGGCGGTGGTTCTCCCCTCCTGAAGAAACCCTCTCTGGACCCTAATAACTTAAACAAGTATCAGTCAGTCTCAAACAACCCGTTTCTGGGCGAAGTGATGGAGTGGGTGGTGGCACAGGTCCACAGCTTGGGGGTTCTCCTGGATTCGCAGCTGCTCCTGGAGTCCCAGGTGGCGGCTGTGGCCAGGGGAGCCTTTGCTCAGCTTTGGCTGATTCCTGAGCTGCAACCATACCTGCGTCGCTTGGATCTGGCCACGGTGACCCATGCCTCGTGACATCGAGTCTGGATTATTGTAACGCGCTCTACATGGGGCAGCCTCTGAAGAGAGTCTGGAAGATCCCACTAATCCAGACTGCGGTGGCCCGTGTGGTTGCTGGGGCTCATTCGAAGTGCTGGTCCTTACCTTGAAAGCCCTAAACGGATAGGGTCCAGGGTACCCGAGAGACCTCCTTCTCCTGTACAACTGAACCTATCACCTAAGGTCATCTGAGTGGGCCCTACTGACAGTGCTGGCACTAAGAGATGTGAGATGTGTGGGGCCAGAGATAGGGCCTTCTCGGTGGTGGCACCCCGGCTTTGGAACTCCCTCCCCTTAGAACGAAGGAAAGCTCCCTCAATACAGAGCTTCGGACGGAGCATGAAAACCTTTTATTAAAATAAAACATTTAAATGGTGCAGAAGTTGGGGGCTGCTTTTGTATTGTTTTCTATGTATATGTTTTTAGCTTATATGTTTTAATTGTTTTTAATTCAATGTTCTATATATTATTTTAATTATCTTTTAATGTGAGCCACCTTGAGTCGGTCTATAACCCGAGAAAGGCCAGGGTGACCATATGGTCACCTCAAAATGTAGGACAAGGGTCCTTTCAGAGGACCTTGCCCTACATTAAAAAAATTTTTTTAAACAGAGCGGTCGGCGGCTGCGGACGCATCTTTCCATGGACAGCTCACTCCTCTCAAGCACGGCTTGCTTCCTGGCAGCTGGCATCAGCGCTTGAGAGGAGCGAGCTGTCCGTGGAAAGATGCGTCCGCAGCCGCCGACCGCTCTGTTTAAGAGACCGGGCGGTCTCACAGGGATAGAGGCTGTGCACATGCGCACAGCCTCTATATCTCTCCACGCTGGACTGTTTTAATCAGTAGAGGCTGTACGCATGCGCACAGCGTCTACCAATTAAAACAGTGCCGCAAACAGGGATAGAGAGGCTGTGCACATGCGCACAGCCTTTCTTTACCAAGATGGCAGCTCGGACGGCAGCGCTAGATGCGCACCGCTCTGAGCAGCATTTTAGGTGGCGCAAAGCACAACATAACCCAGCCATACCCGGACAAGCCCCCTCCATGCCCGGACAGGCCGAACAGGAAGGCAAACTCCGGACCTGTCTGGGGGTTTCCGGGTGTCTGGACACCCTGGAGAAAGGTAGGATACAAATTTTAAAAATAATAAAAATAAATAATAAAAACCCTGGACCCCGGGTGGATTGGGCCTACACTGCAGGGACACTGGAACAGTAACACAAGGGTTCCCCTTATGCTAACAAACCTACCCCGAGAGGAGAGCCAGCATCACATCCCAACATTTCCAATATTTCCCTTCAGAAGTGGAATTAATTAGTTCATTATTTAATGAACTTAGAGCGCAATCCCTGTGACCTGGTGTCCCCCACCCCAATATTGTGACACTGCCTACTTCTGAAATAAGAAGGTTGTAATTAAATATAAGTATTACTGAATTATGAGGAGTGAATAAGTCAGAAACATTGAAGAAGCACATGTTGAACGTAGACACTGAGAGAAGATTCAGGGTGATTGTCAACCAGTGTACCCCACAGTGAGTGAGACCACATATTGTGTGCCCCAGTATACTGCAGTGTACCCCAAACTGGGTTGGATCTCAAACTGTTTGTGTTAGTATACTCTTATGTACCTATACAGGGTTGTATACTCTTCTGTACCCAGACTGAGTTACACCACAGACTATGTCCCCAGGATACCCCAGACTGAGATGAGTCAAGGATCTGACCTGCAGGAGAGAGGTATGCAAAATAACCCACTTATTATGTGGGTCCCTGAATAAATCAGTGACTAAAACCGTTAATAAGAAAGCACAAGAATGCACAGGGTGTAATATGTACAAATAAGCTGGACAAATTAAAAGTAATTAAGTCTGGAATTAGGGCTCAAGACTTGGACCTCAAAGGGTATACCCTCTAAATTCAGAGGACAACAAATATACAGTTATAAAGAATGAGGAACGAATAAAGGAGAAACATTGGCAGGTCCTCGTTCAGTGCCTCGTTCAGGGTCTCAGGAAATCCCTGTGAAATTCCGGATGATTGTCAAACAGTGTAACCCAGAGTGAATTATACCCCAGACTATCCCTACAATCCAGAGTAACTACAGGAAGATGTAAGAGGCACTTACTCTGCATTGATCTATGCATATCCCATAGATTACACCTAGGTAGAACTCTAACTATGTTGTTGTAGAAGGTCCCATAGTTACTCTGGATTGTAGCCTGTGTCCCCCAGTCAGGCAGAGCTGAGTCAAGGATCTGACCTGCGTGGAGACAGAGCTCTGCATTCAATATTACCTGCTTATTACATGGAGCCGGGAATAGATCAGTGACTAAAACCATGAAACAAACCAAAGGGGAGAAGTTTCCAAAAATGGCTGGAGGTGATGAACTCCTTTCTGACTCCGTCATCTCCAAATGTCTCCGTCACGTGGTGGGAAAGATTCGTATATAAAGGCTCCGGGTTCAAGAGTCCTCCATCATCGTCGCTTGACTTCCAAGGACATCTCCAGCAAGAGAAGACTTGAGTAAGTTGGGCCAAGTTTTCCTCTCCAGTTGGGAGAGCCAGGAAGGTGGACCTGATGGGCCTTTGGCCACCTCCCGATGGGTTCTTCTTCTTCTTCTTCTTCTTCTTCTTCTTCTTCCTCTTCTTCTTCTTCTTCTTCTTCTTCTTCTTCTTCTTCTTTGTTGGTGTTTCTTCTCCTTCCATTTCTAGCTGAGATACTGTCTTTTCAAGTCTGGTGTCAGGCAGAGATTCCACAGGCCATGTTTTCAGGGCTGGAAAAGCTTTACCATCTTCAAAATGGGAGAGACACAGAACCCTTGAGCAAAGCTGGGAGAAAGCCCATTGAATACAATGGTACTTACTTCTGAGTCGGCATGCTAAGTACTATGCTGTACGGTAGATACCACTTTAAAAATCAATTATAGGGGCTCCATATATCATGTTCATTCTGTTGTCTTGTTTTGCATTCCAGACTCCTCTTCACTCCTCCAAGATGACAGGTTGTGGTTGCGGATCTGGATGCTGCAGTGGCCATGGTGGTCACGGGGGCAGTGGCGGAGGTGGTGCTGGCAGTGGAGGCGTGCTGGTGGACCATGGAACCACCACCGACTGGCACGTCCGTCCCGGCGGCTGCTCCCTGATCGTCCCCGGACCACGTCTCGTCACCCACTGTGATCCATGCGTGTCCTGCCGTTGCGTCTGTGCCTGCGACTGCTGCATGCCCTGCGGTGGGTGCTGTGGTGGCAGTGGAAGTGGTGGCCACGGAGAAAATGGCCCCGGCTTTAGAGTCGACATGTGCTACCCCACCTACGAAGTGATTGCCCCAGCGGCCTACCTGTGCAGCAATGCCCACTGCGGGTCGGCCTCCACCTCCTGCTGCGACCCCTGCTGCTGCGGACCCTGCTGAGGAGCCCTGCCAGGGACGGACCTCTCTAGCGCTCTCACTCTCATGCTCTCACTAGATGCCACTCGTTCTCTTCTGTTAATCTCTCCACATAGTCAGTCTAATGCGTTCTCCCCTTCCAGTGGGACGACCGTTGACTGATGGTGATTGAAACGCTATATGTCCCTCCTTTTTACTATTGTACCTCTTCAGCCCTTCCTGTCCCTATATATGCTATATATGCTATATGTCCGTCCTTTGTCTTCCTTATAATTGCACCTTTCTGTCTTTAGGCAAATAAAAACTTTAGTGCATCATAATAATGGGTCTTGCTTTTTCATTTCTCCTTGAGCTTCATTATTCAACAGTTTGGGATGATAATCCATACTGATGATGAACCAATGATGATGATGGGGTAGATGTAGGGAAGGTAGATTGAGAAAACCTTAGACAAGGAGTGCAGGATCAGGACCATCCTTCACTCATAAACATCCACAGAACTTCTAATTCACAAAAAACATTTACAGACCTCACAAAAAAGAAGATTTATAACCAAATTCTATTTGAAGTTCTCTGGTTGAAACTTTACTATAAATCAATTGGGAGTTTAGGACCCTATGTTTACTCAGACGTATGCCCCATTGTGTTCAATGGGTGTTACCCCCAAGAAAGTTTGGTTAGGAATGCACTTGCAGCAAGTCAAAGTGGCCACAATTTTAAAAATTGTGGTACATCAATCTATGTATCATTTAATGCCGAATACAACAAAGAAAACCCCTTTTAAACTATTACTTCAAATGTTTTATACAAATAAGCACGGAAAGTTCCTGGGTACGTCATTACACCTGTGACACAAACCCTGGTGATGCCACTGGCAGGATACAAGAGTGGTCCTCTTGACCCAAGAGCATTGTGATGGTACTACCAGGAGGCTGGAAAAATACCCCACAGGTACCCCTTGCGGAAGAAAATTAAAATGTTATGTGTGGATTGGGCTGGAAATCCTTGAAGGACGGAGAAATACCCAACAAGTATGATTTGGGTGGAAAAAAATCCCAGCCTTAAGTGCATTCAGTTGAGACCACCCAGGCTGGGAAAATACCCTTGGCAAAAAAATATTCATGTGCTGCATTTTGGCATTTCCCATTTGCGTCCACATGAAGGCAGAGTTTTAGTATACCCCAGGGGTGTCCAACACCAAGCCCGGGGGCCGCCTGCGGCCCAGGAGGAGGGTGGATGCGGCCCTCCTGCCAAGCTGGCCACCACCATTGGAAAAACCAGCTTTGTGGCAGCAGCCATTTTCAAAATTTGCGCACTGCGCTGGCGGCCGCCACAAAGCTGGTCTGGGCTGCCCGGCCAGGACCCCTACCTGCCTCCTGGCACTCAGAGTGCTTCAGGCCCTGCAGAAGTTGCAGCACTCGCCCACCTGCATCCCTCACAAGCAGCCTCAGCCTCTATCCCAGCTGCTGCCTGCTGCCCTTCAGACCTACTCAGAAGTAAGCCCCATTAAAGTCAGTGAGGCTTACTCCCAAGTTGCAGTCTGAGAGCCCAAAGATGCATAGGATGGGCTGTGATCCTCTCCAAGCTTAACCTTGGAGATATGCTGCAACCCTCACTATGTCTACTCAGAAGTAAGGCCCATTGTACCCAGTGGGTCTTCTTCCCAGAAAAGTGTGTTCAGGATTACCTCCTCAGAAGTAAGCCTCACTAAAGTCAATGAGGCTTCTTCCCAAGTTGCAGTCTGAGAGCCCAATCCTGTGCATGACTACTCATCAGAAAACCCCATGATAATCAGTACTTACTGCAAGGTTTATGAAATGTAGGACAAAATATAGGATATCCTATATTTTGTCCTACTTTTTTAAAAAAGTTGTTTGTGTTTATGTGCGGCCCAAACCAACTTTTTCCAGTGCGGCCCAGGGAAGCTAAAAGGTTGGACACGCCTGGTATACCCTATACGTGTCAGGCATTTCCCCACCCTCTGCACTTCCCACTTTTGTCCTCATGAGGGCACAAGGAATACCCGTTAGCCAAGAAATCCCCACACTGACCCCACTAGGATTGGGCAGAGCGTGACTTGCGGGCTTGAAAAATACCCAAGAGGTACTCTTTGGACCAAAAGAATAAATAATTTTTTATTTTTTATTTTTAAAAAATATGTTTATGTATATTTTAATGTACTTTATGCACTTTTATTGGTTTTAATAATTTAAATTGTACGGATCGATGATATATTTGAAATATTATAATTAAGGATGGTGCTTAAAGGACAGAAAGAAACGCTGCCCACCTGTGGACAAAATGGGAGCTGCACATGGAAGGGAATGAAGGGGACAACACTGCAGGGACACTGGAAATAAAATACAAGGGTTCCCCTTATGCTCACAAACCCACCCCAGAGTGGACAGCCAGCATCACATCCCAACATTTCCAATATTTCCCTTCCCAAGTGGAATCAATTAGTTCATTATTTAATGAACTTAGAGCGCAATCCCTGTGACCTGGTGTCCCCCACCCCAATATTGTGACACTGCCTACTTCTAAAATAAGAAGGGTGTAATTAAATATTAGTATTACTGAATTATGAGGAGTGAATAAGTCAGAAACATTGAATAAGCACATGTTGAACATGAACATTGAGAGAAGATTCTGGCTGATTCTCAACCAGTGTACCCCACAGTGAGTCAGACCACATATTGTGTGTCCCAATATACTAGACTGTACCCCAAACTGGGTTGGATCACAGATTGTGTATCTTAGTTTACTCTTATGTACCTAGACTGGGTTGTATACTCTTCTGTACCCAGACTGAGTTACACCACAGACTATGTCCCCAGGATACCCCAGACTGAGATGAGTCAAGGATCTGACCTGCAGGAGAGAGGTATGCAAAATAACCCACTTATTATGTGGGTCCCTGAATAAATCAGTGACTAAAACCGTTAATAAGAAAGCACAAGACTGCACAGGGTGTAATATGAACAACTAAGCTGGACAAATTAAATGCAATTAAGTCTGGAATTAGGGCTCAAGACTTGGACCTCAAAGGGTATACCCTCTAAATTCAGAGGACAACAAATATACAGTTATAAAGAATGAGGAACGAATAAAGGAGAAACATTGGCAGGTCCTCGTTCAGCGCCTCGTTCAGGGTCTCAGCAAATCCCTGTGAGATTCCGAATGATTGTCAAACAGGGTAACGCAGAATGAATTATACCCCGGCCTATCCCTACAATCCAGAGTAACTACAGGAAGATGTAAGAGGCACTTACTCTGCGTTGATCTATGCATATCCCATGGATTTCACATAGGTGGAACTCTAACTATGTTGTTGTAGAAGGTCCCATAGTTACTCTGGATTGTAGCCTGTGTCCCCCAGTCAGGCAGAGCTGAGTCAAGGATCTGACCTGCGCGGAGACAGAGCTCTGCATTCAATATTACCCGCTTATTACATGGAGCCGGGAATAGATCAGTGACTAAAACCATGAAACAAACCAAAGCGGAGAAGTTTCCAAAAATGGCTGGAGGTGATGAACTCCTTTCTGACTCCGTCATCTCCAAATGTCTCCGTCACGTGGTGGGAAAGATTCGTATATAAAGGCTCCGGGTTCAAGAGTCCTCCATCATCGTCGCTTGACTTCCAAGGACATCTCCAGCAAGAGAAGACTTGAGTAAGTTGGGCCAAGTTTTCCTCTCCAGTTGGGAGACCCAGGAAGGTGGACCTGATGGGCCTTTGGCCACCTCCCGATGGGTTCTTCTTCTTCTTCTTCTTCTTCTTCTTCTTCTTCTTCTTCTTCTTCTTCTTCTTCTTCTTTGTTGGTGTCTCTTCTCCTTCCATTTCTAGCTGAGATACTGTCTTTTCAAGTCTGGTGTCAGGCAGAGATTCCACAGGCCATGTTTTCAGGGCTGGAAAAGCTTTACATCTTCAAAATGGGAGAGACACAGAAGCCTTGAACAAAGCTCAGAGAAAGCCCATTGAATACAATGGTACTTACTTCTGAGTCGGCATGCTAAGTACTATGCTGTACGGTAGATACCACTTTAAAAATCAATTATAGGGGCTCCATATATCATGTTCATTCTGTTGTCTTGTTTTGCATTCCAGACTCCTCTTCACTCCTCCAAGATGACTGGTTGTGGTTGCGGATCTGGATGCTGTAGTGGCCATGGTGGTCATGGGGGCAGTGGCGGAGGTGGTGCTGGCAGCGGAGGCGTGCTGGTGGACCACGGAACCACCACCGACTGGCACGTCCGTCCCGGCGGCTGCTCCCTGATCGTCCCCGGACCACGTCTCGTCACCCACTGTGATCCATGCGTGTCCCGCCGTTGCGTCTGTGCCTGCGACTGCTGCATGCCCTGCGGTGGGTGCTGTGGTGGCAGTGGAAGTGGTGGCCACGGAGAAAATGGCCCCGGCTTTAGAGTGGACATGTGCTACCCCACCTACGAAGTCATCGCCCCAGCGGCCTACCTGTGCAGCAATGCCCACTGCGGGTCGGCCTCCACCTCCTGCTGCGACCCCTGCTGCTGCGGACCCTGCTGAGGAGCCCTGCCAGGGACGGACCTCTCTAGCGCACTCTCTCTCATGCTCTCACTAGATGCCACTCGTTCTCTTCTGTTAAGCTCTCCACATAGTCTAATGCGTTCTCCCCTTCCAGTGGGACGACCGTTGACTGATGGTGATTGAAACGCTATATGTCCCTCCTTTTTACTGTTGTACCTCTTCAGCCCTTCCTGTCCCTATATATGCTATATATGCTATATGTCCGTCCTTTGTCTTCCTTATAATTGTACCTTTCTGTCTTTAGCCAAATAAAAACTTTAGTGCATCATAATAATGGGTCTTGCTTTTTCATTTCTCCTTGAGCTTCATAATTGAACAGTTTGGGATGATAATCCATACTGATGATGAACCAATGTTGGTGATGGGGTAGATGTAGGGAAGGTAGATTGAGAAAACCTTAGACAAGGTGTGCAGGATCAGGGCCATCCTTCAGCCGTAAACATCCACAAACTTCTAATTCACAAAAAACATTTACAGACCTCACAAAAAAGAAGATTTATGACCCAATTCTATTTGAAGTTCACTGGTTGAAACTTTACTATAAATAAATTGGGAGTTTAGAACCCTATGTTTACTCAGACGTGAGCCCCATTGTTTTCAATGCGTCTTACCCCCAGGAAAGTTTGGTTAGGATTGCACGTGCAGGGAGTCAAAGTGGCCACAATTTAAAAAAATTGTGATACATCAAACTATGTATCATTTAATGCCGAATACAACAAAGAAAACCCCTTTTAATCTATTACTTCAAACGTTTTATAGAAATAAGCACGGAAAGTTCCTGGGTACGTCTTTATTCCTGTGACACAAACCCTAGTGGTGCCACTGGCAGGATACAAGAGTGGTCCTCTTGTCCCAAGAGCATTGAGATGGGACTACCAGGAGGCTGGAAAAATACCCCACAGGTACCCCTTGCGGAAGAAAATTAAAACTTCCCCACCCTCTGCACTCTCCACTTTTGTCCTCATGAGGGCACAAGGAATACCCGTTAGCCAAGAAATCCCCACATGACCCCACTAGGATTGGGCAGAGCATGACTTGCGGGCTTGAAGAATACCCAACAGGTACCCTTTGGACCAAATGAATAAATAATTTTTTATTTTTTATTTTATAAAAATATGTTTATGTATATTTTAATGTACTTTATGCACTTTTATTGGTTTTAATAATTTAAATTGTGCGGATCGATGATATATTTGAAATATTATAATTAAGGATGGTGCTTAAAGGACATAAAGAAACGCTGCCCTCCTGTGGACAAAATGGGAGCTGCACATGGAAGGGAATGAAGGGGACAACACTGCAGGGACTCTGGAAATAAAATACAAGGGTTCCCCTGATGCTAAAAAGCCCAGTCCTGGCTGTGATCGGGCAGAGGCCAGGGCTCAGTGGGGAGCCTATTCTGTGGCGGTAGTGCCAGCTAGATAGGTACATTTCTCTGCCACCATCACGTCCAGCAGAGCTTTTCCGTGTGGTCCGGGGCCTGCTCCATCTGCCTCCCCCCCCCCCCCACTGATGTGGTAGAGCGCACTAAGGCTTCATGTGAGGAGTATGCTCAACACTTTGCGGACAAGGTCTACCACATCCAGCATGACTTGGACGCCACCTTAACAACATCCAAGGATGTCCCTGGGGCACCTGTCCTGTCCGTCTTTTAGGATTCTTTTCAGCTGTAGAAACTGAGGGTGTGGACAGGATTCTCTGTAGTGTGAGACCGTCTTCTTGCCCACTAGACCCTTTCCCAGCCTGGCTAATCAGATCTGCCCGGGACGGACTGGCCGAATGGAAGGGAGGGTGGTGAATGCCTCTCTGTGGGAGGGGGTGTTGCCTTCTGCACTCAAGCAGGCGGTGGTTCTCCCCTCCTGAAGAAACCCTCTCTGGACCCTAATAACTTAAACAAGTATCAGTCAGTCTCAAACAACCCGTTTCTGGGCAAAGTGATGGAGTGGGTGGTGGAACAGGTCCACAGCTTGGGGGTTCTCCTGGATTCGCAGCTGCTTCTGGAGTCCCAGGTGGCGGCTGTGGCCAGGGGAGCCTTTGCTCAGCTTTGGCTGATTCCTCAGCTCCAACAAGACCTGTGTCGCTTGGATCTGGCCACGGTGACCCATGCCTCGTGACATCGAGTCTGGATTATTGTAACGCGCTCTACATGGGGCAGCCTCTGAAGAGAGTCTGGAAGATCCCACTAATCCAGACTGCGGTGGCCCGTGTGGTTGCTGGGGCTCATTCGAAGTGCTGGTCCTTACCTTGAAAGCCCTAAACGGATAGGGTCCAGGGTACCCGAGAGACCTCCTTCTCCTGTACAATCCAACCCATCAGCTAAGGTCATCAGAGTGGGCCCTACTGACAGTGCCGCCACTAAGAGATGTGAGATGTGTGGGGCCAGAGATAGGCCCTTCTCGGTGGTGGCACCCAGGCTTAGAAACTCCCTCCCCTTAGAACGAAGGAAAGCTCCCTCAATACAGAGCTTCGGACGGAGCATGAAAACCTTTTATTAAAATAAAACATTTAAATGGTGCAGAAGTTGGGGGCTGCTTTTGTATTGTTTTCAATGTATATGTTTTTAGCTTATATGTTTTAATTGTTTTTAATTGAATGTTCTATATATTATTTAAATTATCTTTTAATTTGAGCCACCTTGAGTCGTTCTATGACCTGAGAAAGGCGGGATAGAAATTTTTAAAATAATAAACATAAATAATAAAAACCCTGGACCCCGGGTGGATTGGGCCTACACTGCAGGGACACTGGGAAAGTAACAGTAGGGTTCCCCTTATGCTAAGAAACCTACCCAGAGAGGAGAGCCAGCATCACATCCCAACATTTCAAACATTTCCCTTCCCAAGTGGAATTAATTAGTTCATTATTTAATGAACTTAGAGCGCAATCCCTGTGACCTGGTGTCCCCCACCCCAAAATGGTGACACTGCCTACTTCTGAAATAAGAAGGTTGTAATTAACTATATGTATTAGTGGATTATGAGGAGTGAATAAGTCAGAAACATTGAATCAGAACATGTTGAACATGCACGTTGAGACAAGATTCTGGCTGAGTGTCAAAAAGTGTACCCCACAGTGAGTTAGACCACATACTGTGTGTCCCAATATACTTCAGTGTACCCCAAACTGGGTTGGATCTCAAACTGTGTATGTTGGTATACTCTTATGTACCTATAGAGGGTTGTATACTCTTCTGTACCCAGACTGAGTTACACCACAGACTATGTCCCCAGGATACCCCAGACTGAGATGAGTCAAGGATCTGACCTGCAGGAGAGAGGTATGCAATATAACCCACTTATTATGTGGGTCCCTGAATAAATCGGTGACTAAAACCGTTAATAAGAAAGCACAAGAATGCACAGGGTGTAATATGTACAACTAAGCAGGACAAATTAAATGCAATTAAGTCTGGAATTAGGGCTCAAGACTTGGACCTCAAAGGGTATACCCTCTAAATTCAGAGGACAACAAATATACAGTTATAAAGAATGAGGAACGAATAAAGGAGAAACATTGGCAGGTCCTCGTTCAGCGCCTCGTTCAGGGTCTCAGGAAATCCCTGTGAAATTCTGGATGATTGTCAAACAGTGTAACCCAGAGTGAATTATACCCCAGACTATCCCTACAATCCAGAGTAACTACAGGAAGATGTAAGAGGCACTTACTCTGCATTGATCTATGCATATCCCATAGATTACACCTAGGTAGAACTCTAACTATGTTGTTGTAGAAGGTCCCATAGTTACTCTGGATTGTAGCCTGCGTCCCCCAGTCAGGCAGAGCTGAGTCAAGGATCTGACCTGCGTGGAGACAGAGCTCTGCATTCAATATTACCTGCTTATTACATGGAGCCGGGAATAGATCAGTGACTAAAACCATGAAACAAACCAAAGGGGAGAAGTTTCCAAAAATGGCTGGAGGTGATGAACTCCTTTCTGACTCCGGCATCTCCAAATGTCTCCGTCACGTGGTGGGAAAGATTCGTATATAAAGGCTCCGGGTTCAAGAGTCCTCCATCATCGTCGCTTGACTTCCAAGGACATCTCCAGCAAGAGAAGACTTGAGTAAGTTGGGCCAAGTTTTCCTCTCCAGTTGGGAGACCCAGGAAGGTGGACCAGTTGGGCCTTTGGCCACCTCCCGATGGGTTCTTCTTCTTCTTCTTCTTCTTCTTCTTCTTCTTCTTCTTCTTCTTCTTCTTCTTCTTCTTCTTCTTCTTCTTTTTCTTCTTCTTCTTTGTTGGTGTTTATTCTTCCATTTCTAGCTGAGATACTGTCTTTTCAAGTCTGGTGTCAGGCAGAGATTCCACAGGCCATGTTTTCAGGGCTGGAAAAGCTTTACCATCTTCAAAATGGGAGAGACACAGAACCCTTGAGCAAAGCTGGGAGGAAGCCCATTGAATACAATGGTACTTACTTCTGAGTAGGCATGCTAAGTACTGTGCTGTACAGTAGATATCACTTTAAAAATCAATTATTGGGGCTCCATATATCATGTTCATTCTGTGGTCTTGTTTTGCATTCCAGACTCCTCTTCACTTCTCCAAGATGACTGGTTGTGGTTGCGGATCTGGATGCTGTAGTGGCCATGGAGGTCACGGGGGCAGTGGCGGAGGCGGTGCTGGCAGTGGAGGCGTGCTGGTGGACCACGGAACCACCACCGACTGGCACGTCCGTCCCGGCGGATGCTCCCTGATCGTCCCCGGACCACGTCTCGTCACCCACTGTGACCCATGCGTGTCCTGCCATTGCGTCTGCGCCTGCGACTGCTGCATGCCCTGCGGTGGGTGCTGTGGTGGCAGTGGAAGTGGTGGCCACGGAGAAAATGGCCCCGGCTTTAGAGTCGACATGTGCTACCCCACCTACGAAGTCATCGCCCCAGCGGCCTACCTGTGCAGCAATGCCCACTGCGGGTCGGCCTCCACCTCCTGCTGCGACCCCTGCTGCTGCGGACCCTGCTGAGGAGCCCTGCCAGGGACAGACCACTCTAGCGCACTCTCTCTCTCTCATGCTCTCACTACCCACCACTCGTTCTCTTCTGTTAATCTCTCCACATAGTCCGTCTAATGCGTTCTCCCCTTCCAGTGGGACGACCGTCGACAGATGGTGATTGAAACGCTATATGTCCCTCCTTTTTACTATTGTACCACTTCAGCCCTTCCTCTCCCTATATATGCTATATATGCTATATTTCTGTCCTTTGTGCACCTTCTTTATTATTGTACCCTTCGGTCTTTAGGCAAATAAAAACTTAAGTGCATCATAATAATGGGTCTTGCTTTTTCATTTCTCCTTGAGCTTCATTATGGAACAATTTGGGATGATAATCCTTACTCATGATGAATCAATGATGGTGATGGGGTAGATGTAGGGAAGGTAGATTGAAAAACCAGCTTTGTGGCAGCAGCCATTTTCAAATTTTGCGCACTGCGCTGGCGGCCGCCACAAAGCTGGTCTGGGCTGCCCGGCCAGGACCCCTACCTGCCTCCTGGCACTCAGAGTGCTTCAGGCCCTGCAGAAGTTGCAGCACTCGCCCACCTGCATCCCTCACAAGCAGCCTCAGCCTCTATCCCAGCTGCTGCCTGCTGCCCTTCAGACCTACTCAGAAGTAAGCCCCATTAAAGTCAATGAGGCTTACTCCAAAGTTGCAGTCTGAGAGCTCAATGATGCATAGGATGGGCTGTGATCCTCTCCAAGCTTAACCTTGGAGATATGCTGAAACCCTCACTATGTCTACTCAGAAGTAAGGCTCATTGTACCCAGTGGGTCTTCTTCCCAGAAAAGTGTGTTCAGGATTACCTCCTCAGAAGTAAGCCTCACTAAAGTCAATGAGGCTTATTCCCAAGTTGCAGTCTGAGAGCCCAGTCCTATGCATGACTACTCATCAGAAAACCCCATGATAATCAAGACTTACTCCAAGGTTTAAGAAATGTAGGACAAAATATTTTGTCCTACTTTTAAAAAAAGTTGTTTGTGTTTCTGTGCGGCCCAAACCAACTCGTCTTTTTCCAGTGCGGCCCAGGGAAGCTAAAAGGTTGGACACCCCTGGTATACCCTATACGTGTCAGGCATTTCCCCACCCTCTGCACTTCCCACCTTTGGCCACATGAGGGCACAAGGAATACCCGTTAGCCAAGAAATCCCCACACTGACCCCACTAGGATTGGGCACAGCATGACTTGCGGCCTTGAAAAATACCCAACAGCTACTCTTTGGACCAAATGAATAAATAATTTTTTATTTTTTATTTTTAAAAAGTATGTTTATGTATATTTTAATGTACTTTATGCACTTTTATTGGTTTTAATAATTTAAATTGTACGGATCGATGATATATTTGAAATATTATAATGAAGCATGGTGCTTAAAGGACATAAAGAAACGCTGCCCTCCTGTGGACAAAATGGGAGCTGCTCATGGAAGGGAATGAAGGGGACAACACTGCAGGGACACTGGAAATAAAATACAAGGGTTCCCCTGATGCTAAAAAGCCCAGTCCTGGCTGTGATCGGGCAGAGGCCAGGGCTCAGTGGGGAGCCTATTCTGTGGCGGTAGTGCCAGCTGGATAGGTACATTTCTCTGCCACCATCACGTCCAGCAGAGCTTTTCCGTGTGGTCTGGGGCCTGCTCCATCTGCCTCCCCCCCCCCACTGATGTGGTAGAGCGCACTAAGGCTTCATGTGACGAGTATGCTCAACACTTTGCGGACAAGGTGGATCAGATCCAGCATGACTTGGACGCCACTTTAACAACATCCAAGGATGTCCCTGGGGCACCTGTCCTGTCCGTCTTTTAGGATTCTTTTCAGCTGTAGAAACTGAGGGTGTGGACAGGATTCTCTGTAGTGTGAGACCGTCTTCTTGCCCACGAGACCCTTCCCCAGCCTGGCTAATCAGATCTGCCCGGGACGGACTGGCCGAATGGAAGGGAGGGTGGTGAATGCCTCTCTGAGGGAGGGGGTGTTGCCTTCTGCACTCAAGCAGGTGGTGGTTCTCCCCTCCTGAAGAAACCCTCCCTGGACCCTAATAACTTAAACAACTATCAGTCAGTCTCAAACAACCCATTTCTGGGCGAAGTGATGGAGTGGGTGGTGGCACAGGTCCACAGCTTGGGGGTTCTCCTGGTTTCGCAGCTGCTTCTGGAGTCCCAGGTGGCCACTGTGCCCAGAGGAGCCTTTGCTCAGCTTTGGCTGATTCCTGAGCTGCAACCATACCTGCGTCGCTTGGATCTGGCCACGGTGACCCATGCCTCGTGACATCGAGTCTGGATTATTGTAACGCGCTCTACATGGGGCAGCCTCTGAAGAGAGTCTGGAAGATCAAACTAATCCAGACTGCGGTGGCCCGTGTGGTTGCTGGGGCTCATTCGAAGTGCTGGTCCTTACCTTGAAAGCCCTAAACGGATAGGGTCCAGGGTACCCGAGAGACCTCCTTCTCCTGTGCAATTGAACCTATCACCTAAGGTCATCTGAATGACCTTAGTGGTTCCTACTGACAGTGCTGGCACTAAGAGATGTGAGATGTGTGGGGCCAGAGATAGGGCCTTCTCGGTGGTGGCACCCCGGCTTAGAAACTCCCTCCCCTTAGAACTAAGGAAAGCTCCCTCAATACAGAGCTTCGAACAGAGCATGAAAACATTTTATTAAAATAAAACATTTAAATGGTGCAGAAGTTCGGGGCTGCTTTTGTATTGCTTTCAATGTATATGTTTTTAGCTTATATGTTTTAATTGTTTTTAATTCAATGTTCTATATATTATTTTAATTATCTTTTAACGTGAGCCACCTTGAGTCGGTCTATAACCCAAGAAAGGCCAGGGTGACCATATGGTCACCTCAAAATGTAGGACAAGGGTCCGCCAATGTCCGGTTTTTCAGTTGAAAATCCGGACTTTCAGAGGACCTCGTCCTACATTAAAAAAAAATTTTTAAACAGAGCGGTCGGCTGCTGCGGACGCATCTTTCCATGGACAGCTCGCTCCTCTCAAGCACGGCTTGCTTCCTGCAGCTGGCATCAGCGCTTGAGAGGAGCGAGCTGTCCGTGGAAAGATGCGTCCGCAGCCGCCGACCGCTCTGTTTAAGAGACCGGGCGGTCTCACAGGGATAGAGAGCCAGCCTCTCTATCTCTCTCTATCTAGAGAGGCACAGCCTCTCTATCTCTCCGCGCTGGACTGTTTTAATCAGTAGAGGCTGTACGCATGCGCACAGCGTCTACCAATTAAAACAGTGCCGCGCACAGGATAGAGAGGCTGTGCGCATGTGCACAGCCTTTCTTTACCAAGATGGCAGCTCGGACGGCAGCGCTAGATGCGCGCCGCTCTGAGCAGCATTTTAGGTGGCGCAAAGCACAACATAACCCCCCCATACCCGGACAAGCCCCCTCCATGCCCAGACAGGCCTAACAGGAAGGCAAATTCCGGACCTGTCTAGGGGTTTCCGGGTGTCTAGACGCCCTGGAGAAAGGCGGGATACAAATTTTTAAAATAATAAAAATAAATAATAAAAACCCTGGACCCCGGGTGGATTGGGCCTACACTGCAGGGACACTGGAACAGTAACACAAGGGTTCCCCTTATGCAAAAAACCTACCCCAGAGAGGAGAGCCAGCATCACATCCCAACATTTCAAACATTTCCCTTCCCAAGTGGAATTAATTAGTTCATTATTTAATGAACTTAGAGCGCAATCCCTGTGACCTGGTGTCCCCCACCCCAATATTGTGACACTGCCTACTTCTAAAATAAGAAGGTTGTAATTAAATATTAGTATTACTGAATTATAAGGAGTGAATAAGTCAGAAACATTGAATAAGCACATGTTGAACGTGAACATTGAGAGAAGATTCTGGCTGATTGTCAACCAGTGTACCCCACAGTGAGTGAGACCACATATTGTGTGTCCCAATATACTAGACTGTAAGCCAAACTGGGTTGGATCACAGATTGTGTGTCTTAGTTTACTCTTATGTACCTAGACTGGGTTGTATATGCTTGTGTACCCAGACTGAGTTACACCACAGACTATGTCCCCAGGATACCCCAGACTGAGATGAGTCAAGGATCTGACCTGCAGGAGAGAGGTATGCAATATAACCCACTTATTATGTGGGTCCCTGAATAAATCGGTGACTAAAACCGTTAATAAGAAAGCACAAGAATGCACAGGGTGTAATATGGACAACTAAGCTGGACAAATTAAATGCAATTAAGTCTGGAATTAGGGCTCAAGACTTGGACCTCAAAGGGTATACCCTCTAAATTCAGAGGAGAACAAATATACAGTTATAAAGAATGAGGAACGAATAAAGGAGAAACATTGGCAGGTCCTCGTTCAGTGCCTCGTTCAGGATCTCAGGAAATCCCTGTGAGATTCGGGATGATTGTCAAACAGGGTAACGCAGAATGAATTATACCCCAGAGTATCCCTACAATCCAGAGTAACTACAGGAAGATGTAAGAGGCACTTACTCTGCATTGATCTATGCATATCCCATAGATTTCACATAGGTGGAACTCTAACTATGTTGTTGTAGAAGGTCCCATAGTTACTCTGGATTGTAGCCTGTGTCCCCCAGTCAGGCAGAGCTGAGTCAAGGATCTGACCTGCGCGGAGACAGAGCTCTGCATTCAATAATACCCGCTTATTACATGGAGCCGGGAATAGATCAGTGACTAAAACCATGAAACAAACCAAAGGGGAGAAGTTTCCAAAAATGGCTGGAGGTGATGAACTCCTTTCTGACTCCGTCATCTCCAAATGTCTCCGTCACGTGGTGGGAAAGATTCGTATATAAAGGCTCCGGGTTCAAGAGTCCTCCATCATCGTCGCTTGACTTCCAAGGACATCTCCAGCAAGAGAAGACTTGAGTAAGTTGGGCCAAGTTTTCCTCTCCAGTTGGGAGACCCAGGAAGGTGGACCAGTTGGGCCTTTGGCCACCTCCCGATGGGTTCTTCTTCTTCTTCTTCTTCTTCTTCTTCTTCTTCTTCTTCTTCTTCTTCTTCTTCTTCTTCTTCTTCTTCTTCTTCTTCTTTGTTGGTGTTTCTTCTCCTTCCATTTCTAGCTGAGATACTGTCTTTTCAAGTCTGGTGTCAGGCAGAGATTCCACAGGCCATGTTTTCAGGGGTGGAAAAGCTTTACTGTTTTCAAAATGGGAGAGACACAGAAGCCTTGAACAAAGCTCAGAGAAAGCCCATTGAATACAATGGTACTTACTTCTGAGTCGGCATGCTAAGTACTATGCTGTACGGTAGATACCACTTTAAAAATCAATTATAGGGGCTCCATATCTCATGTTCATTCTGTTGTCTTGTTTTGCATTCCAGACTCCTCTTCACTCCTCCAAGATGACTGGTTGTGGTTGCGGATCTGGATGCTGTAGTGGCCATGGTGGTCACGGGGGCAGTGGCGGAGGTGGTGCTGGCAGTGGAGGCGTGCTGGTGGACCACGGAACCACCACCGACTGGCACGTCCGTCCCGGCGGCTGCTCCCTGATCGTCCCCGGACCACGTCTTGTCACCCACTGTGACCCATGCGTGGCCTGCCATTGCGTCTGTGCCTGCGACTGCTGCATGCCCTGCGGTGGGTGCTGTGGTGGCAGTGGAAGTGGTGGCCACGGAGAAAATGGCCCCGGCTTTAGAGTCGACATGTGCTACCCCACCTACGAAGTGATTGCCCCAGCGGCCTACCTGTGCAGCAATGCCCACTGCGGGTCGGCCTCCACCTCCTGCTGCGACCCCTGCTGCTGCGGACCCTGCTGAGGAGCCCTGCCAGGGACGGACCTCTCTAGCGCTCTCCCTCTCATGCTCTCACTAGATGCCACTCGTTCTCTTCTGTTAATCTCTCCACATAGTCAGTCTAATGCGTTCTCCCCTTCCAGTGGGACGACTGTTGACTGATGGTGATTGAAACGCTATATGTCCCTCGTTTTTACTATTGTACCTCTTCAGCCCTTCCTGTCCCTATATATGCTATATATGCTATACGTCCGTCCTTTGTCTTCCTTATAATTGTACCTTTCTGTCTTTAGCCAAATAAAAACTTTAGTGCATCATAATAATGGGTCTTGCTTTTTCATTTCTCCTTGAGCTTCATTATGGAACAATTTCGGATGATAATCCTTACTGATGATGAATCAATGTTGGTGATGTAGGGAAGGTAGATTGAGAAAACCTTAGACAAGGTGTGCAGGATCAGGACCATCCTTCAGCCGTAAACATCCACAGAATTCACAAAAAACATTTACAGACCTCACAAAAAAGAAGATTTATGACCCAATTCTATTTGAAGTTCACTGGTTGAAACTTTACTATAAATCAATTGGGAGTTTATAACCCTATGTTTACTCAGACGTGAGCCCCATTGTTTTCAATGCGTCTTACCCCCAGGAAAGTTTGGTTAGGATTGCACGTGCAGGGAGTCAAAGTGGCCACAATTTAAAAAATTGTGATACATCAATCTATGTATCATTTAATGCCGAATACAACAAAGAAAACCCCTTTTAAAATATTACTTCAAACGTTTTATTCAAATAAGCACGGAAAGTTCCTGGGTACGTCTTTATTCCTGTGACACAAACCATAGTGGTGCCACTGGCAGGATACAAGAGTGGTCCTCTTGTCCCAAGAGCATTGAGATGGGACTACCAGGAGGCTGGAAAAATACCCCACAGGTACCCCTTGCAGAAGAAAATTAAAACTTCCCCACCCTCTGCACTTTCCACTTTTGACCACATGAGGGCACAAGGAATACCCGTTAGCCAAGAAATCCCCACATGACCCCACTAGGATTGGGCAGAGGATGACTTGCGGGCTTGAAAAACACCCAACAGGTACCCTTTGGACCAAATAAATACATAATTTTCTTTATTTATTTTTATTTTTAAAAAATATGTTTATGTCTATTTCAACATAAGATATCTTATTTTTAATATATTGTATAATATATGATATATAATTAATATATTATAAAACAAATAAAATTTTATTTGTCTTAATAACTTAAATTGTAAGGATCTATGGCGTATTTTAAATAGTATAAGCAAAGTGCTTAAAGTGCATAAAGAAACGCTGCCCCCCAGTGGACAAAATGGGGGCTGCTCATGGAAGGGAATGAAGGGGACAACACTGCAGGGACACTGGAAATAAAATACAAGGGTTCCCCTGATGCTAAAAAGCCCAGTCCTGGCTGTGATCGGGCAGAGGCCAGGGCTCAGTGGGGAGCCTATTCTGTGGCGGTAGTGCCAGCTAGATAGGTACATTTCTCTGCCACCATCACGTCCAGCAGAGCTTTTCCGTGTGGTCCGGGGCCTGCTCCATCTGCCTCCCCCCCCCCCCCCCACTGATGTGGTAGAGCGCACTAAGGCTTCATGTGTCAAGTTTGCTCATCACTTTGCGGACAAGGTCTACCACATCCAGCATGACTTGGAGGCCACTTTAACAACATCCAAGGATGTCCCTGGGGCACCTGTCCTGTCCGTCTTTTAGGATTCTTTTCAGCTGTAGAAACTGAGGGTGTGGACAGGATTCTCTGTAGTGTGAGACCGTCTTCTTGCCCACTAGACCCTTCCCCAGCCTGGCTAATCAGATCTGCCCGGGACGGACGGGCCGAATGGAAGGGAGGGTGGTGAATGCCTCTCTGAGGGAGGGGGTGTTGCCTTCTGCACTCAAACAGGCGGTGGTTCTCCCCTCCTGAAGAAACCCTCCCTGGACCCTAATAACTTAAACAACTATCAGTCAGTCTCAAACAACCCGTTTCTGGGCGAAGTGATGGAGTGGGTGGTGGCACAGGTCCACCGCTTGGGGGTTCTCCTGGATTCGCAGCTGCTCCTGGAGTCCCAGGTGGCGGCTGTGGCCAGGGGAGCCTTTGCTCAGCTTTGGCTGATTCCTGAGCTGCAACCATACCTGCGTCGCTTGGATCTGGCCACGGTGACCCATGCCTCGTGACGTCGAGTCTGGATTATTGTAACGCGCTCTACATGGGGCAGCCTCTGAAGAGAGGCTGGAAGATCCAACTAATCCAGACTGCGGTGGCCCGTGTGGTTGCTGGGGCTCATTCGAAGTGCTGGTCCTTACCTTGAAAGCCCTAAACGGATAGGGTCCAGGGTACCCGAGAGACCTCCTTCTCCTGTACAATTGAACCTATCACCTAAGGTCATCAGAGTGGGCCCTACTGACAGTGCCGCCACTAAGAGATGTGAGATGTGTGGGGCCAGAGATAGGGCCTTCTCGGTGGTGGCACCCCGGCTTAGAAACTCCCTCCCCTTAGAACTAAGGAAAGCTCCCTCAATACAGAGCTTCGAACAGAGCATGAAAACCTTTTATTAAAATAAAACATTTAAATGGTGCAGAAGTTGGGGGCTGCTTTTGTATTCTTTTCTATGTATATGTTTTTAGCTTATATGTTTCAATTGTTTTTAATTGAATGTTCTATATATTATTTTAATTATCTTTTAATGTGAGCCACCTTGAGTCGGTCTATAACCCGAGAAAGGCCAGGGTGACCATATGGTCACCTCAAAATGTTGGACAAGGGTCCGCCAATGTCCGGATTTTCTGTTGAAAATCCAGACTTTCAGAGGACCTCGTCCTACATTAAAAAAAAATTTTTAAACAGAGCGGTCGGCGGCTGCGGACGCATCTTTCCATGGACAGCTCGCTCCTCTCAAGCGCG
Organism: Cryptoblepharus egeriae; assembly: GCA_030015325.1. Lineage (NCBI taxonomy): Eukaryota > Metazoa > Chordata > Lepidosauria > Squamata > Scincidae > Cryptoblepharus > Cryptoblepharus egeriae. The sequence goes on along the minus strand of JAREYC010000018.1, from coordinate 9,669,880 downwards.
CCTTGCTTCCTGGCAGCTGGCATCAGCGCTTGAGAGGAGCGAGCTGTCTGTGGAAAGATGCGTCCGCAGCCGCCAACCGCTCTGTTTAAGAGACCGGGCGGTCTCACAGGGATAGAGAGCCAGCCTCTCTATCTCTCTCTATCTAGAGAGGCACAGCCTCTCTATCTTTCCGCGCTGGACTGTTTTAATCAGTCGAGGCTGTACGCATGCGCACAGCGTCTACCAATTAAAACAGTGCCGCGCACAGGATAGAGAGGCTGTGCGCATGTGCACAGCCTTTCTTTACCAAGATGGCAGCTCGGACGGCAGCGCTAGATGCGCGCCGCTCTAAGCAGCATTTTAGGTGGCGCAAAGCACAACATAACCCCCCCCCCATACCCAGACAAGCCCCCTCCATGCCCGGACAGGCCGAACAGGAAGGCAAATTCCGGACCTGTCTGGGGGTTTCCGGGTGTCTGGACGCCCTGGAGAAAGGCGGGATACAAATTTTTAAAATAATAAAAATAAATGATAAAAACCCTGGACCCCGGGTGGATTGGGCCTACACTGCAGGGACACTGGAACAGTAACACAAGGGTTCCCCTTATGCAAAAAACCTACCCCAGAGAGGAGAGCCAGCATCACATCCCAACATTTCAAACATTTCCCTTCCCAAGTGGAATTAATTAGTTCATTATTTAATGAACTTAGAGCGCAATCCCTGTGACCTGGTGTCCCCCACCCCAATATTGTGACACTGCCTACTTCTAAAATAAGAAGGTTGTAATTAAATATTAGTATTACTGAATTATAAGGAGTGAATAAGTCAGAAACATTGAATAAGCACATGTTGAACGTGAACATTGAGAGAAGATTCTGGCTGATTGTCAACCAGTGTACCCCACAGTGAGTGAGACCACATCTTGTGTGCCCCAGTATACTGTAGTGTACCCCAAACTGGGTTGGATCTCAAACTGTGTGTGTTACTATACTCTTATGTACCTATACAGGGTTGTATACTCTTCTGTACCCAGACTGAGTTACACCACAGACTATGTCCCCAGGATACCCCAGACTGAGATGAGTCAAGGATCTGACCTGCAGGAGAGAGGTATGCAATATAACCCACTTATTATGTGGGTCCCTGAATAAATCGGTGACTAAAACGGTTAATAAGAAAGCACAAGAATGCACAGGGTGTAATATGGACAACTAAGCTGGACAAATTAAATGCAATTAAGTCTGGAATTAGGGCTCAAGACTTGGACCTCAAAGGGTATACCCTCTAAATTCAGAGGACAACAAATATACAGTTATAAAGAATGAGGAACGAATAAAGGAGAAACATTGGCAGGTCCTCGTTCAGCCCCTGATGTGTCTCAGGAAATCCCTTTGAGATTCTGGATGATTGTCAAACAGTGTAACCCAGAGTGAATTATACCCAGACTATCCCTACAATCCAGAGTAACTACAGGAAGATGTAAGAGGCACTTACTCTGCCTTGATCTATGGATTTAACATAGGTGGAACTCTAACTATGTTGTTGTAGAAGGTCCCCTACTTACTCTGGATTGTAGCCTGTGTCCCCCAGTCAGGAAGAGCTGAGTCAAGGATCTGACCTGCGTGGAGACAGAGCTCTGCATTCAATATTACCCGCTTATTACATGGAGCCGGGAATAGATCAGTGACTAAAACCATGAAACAAACCAAAGGGGAGAAGTTTCCAAAAATGGCTGGAGGTGATGAACTCCTTTCTGACTCCGTCATCTCCAAATGTCTCCGTCACGTGGTGGGAAAGATTCGTATAAAAAGGCTCCGGGTTCAAGAGTCCTCCATCATCGTCGCTTGACTTCCAAGGACATCTCCAGCAAGAGAAGACTTGAGTAAGTTGGGCCAAGTTTTCCTCTCCAGTTGAGAGACCCAGGAAGGTGGACCTGATGGGCCATTGGCCACCTCCCGATGGATTCTTCTTCTTCTTCTTCTTCTTCTTCTTCTTCTTCTTCTTCTTCTTCTTCTTCTTCTTTGTTGGTGTTTATTCTTCCATTTCTAGCTGAGATACTGTCTTTTCAAGTCTGGTGTCAGGCAGAGATTCCACAGGCCATGTTTTCAGGGGTGGAAAAGCTTTACTGTTTTCAAAATGGGAGAGACACAGAAGCCTTGAACAAAGCTCAGAGAAAGCCCATTGAATACAATGGTACTTACTTCTGAGTGGGCATGCTAAGTACTATGCTGTACGGTAGATACCACTTTAAAAATCAATTATAGGGGCTCCATATCTCATGTTCATTCTGTGGTCTTGTTTTGCATTCCAGACTCCTCTTCACTCCTCCAAGATGACTGGTTGTGGTTGCGGATCTGGATGCTGTAGTGGCCATGGTGGTCATGGGGGCAGTGGCGGAGGTGGTGCTGGCAGCGGAGGCGTGCTGGTGGACCACGGAACCACCACCGACTGGCATGTCCGTCCCGGCGGCTGCTCCCTGATCGTCCCCGGACCACGTCTCGTCACCCACTGTGACCCATGCGTGTCCTGCCGTTGCGTCTGCGCCTGCGACTGCTGCATGCCCTGCGGTGGGTGCTGTGGTGGCAGTGGAAGTGGTGGCCACGGAGAAAACGGTCCCGGCTTTAGAGTCGACATGTGCTACCCCACCTACGAAGTGATTGCCCCAGCGGCCTACCTGTGCAGCAATGCCCACTGCGGGTCGGCCTCCACCTCCTGCTGCGACCCCTGCTGCTGCGGACCCTGCTGAGGAGCCCTGCCAGCGACGGACCTCTCTAGCGCTCTCCCTCTCATGCTCTCACTAGATGCCACTCGTTCTCTTCTGTTAATCTCTCCACATAGTCAGTCTAATGCGTTCTCCCCTTCCAGTGGGACGACCGTTGAATGATGGTGATTGAAAAGCTATATGTCCCTCCTTTTTACTGTTGTACCTCTTCAGCCCTTCCTGTCCCTATATATGCTATATATGCTATAAGTCCGTCCTTTGTCTTCCTTATAATTGTACCCTTCGGTCTTTAGCCAAATAAAAACTTTAGTGCATCATAATAATGGGTTTTGCTCTTTTATTTCTCCTTGAGCTTCATTATTGAACAATTTGGGATGATAATCCTTACTGATGATGAACCAATGTTGGTGATGGGGTTGATGTAGGGAACATAGATTGAGAAAACCTTAGACAAGTTGTGCAGGATCAGGGCCATCCTTCAGCTGTAAACATCCACAGAACTTCTAATTCACCATAAACATTTACAGAACTCACAAAAAAGAAGATTTATGACCCAATTCTATATGAAGTTCACTGGTTGAAACTTTACTATAAATCAATTGGAAGTTTAGAACCCTATGTTTACTCAGACGTGAGCCCCATTGTTTTCAATGCATCTTACCCCCAGGAAAGTTTGGTTAGGATTGCACGTGCAGGGAGTCAAAGAGGCCACAATTTTTAAAATTGTGATGCATCAATCTATGTATCATTTAATGCCGAATACAACAAAGAAAACCCCTTTTAATCTATTACTTTAAATGTTTTATAGAAATAAGCACGGAAAGTTCCTGGGTAGGTCTTTATTCCTGTGACACAAACCCTAGTGGTGCCACTGGCAGGATACAAGAGTGGTCCTCTTGTCCCAAGAGCATTGAGGAGGCTATTCTAGAGCAGGCTAGAATAATACACAAGTGGTACCCGTTGGGAAAAAAAAAAACATATTCTTGGGCAGCTTTTTAGCATTTCCCATTTGTGTCCACATAAGTGCAGAGTTTTATTACATTCTATATGTGTCATGCATTTCCCCACCCTCTGCGCTTCCCGCTTTTGTTCACGAAGGCACAAGTGGTACACGTTAGCAAAAAAATACCCTCACTGCACCCTCTATGGTTGGGCCAGGTATGACTTGGGGGCTTGAAAAATACCATTTGAACAAAATAAATAAATAATTTATCTTATTTTTTATTTTAAAATATATGTTTATGTATTTTTTCAATGAATTTTATGCACTTTTTTGTTTTAATCATTTAAATTGTGTGCCTCTATTGTATATTTTTAATGTTATAAACATGGTGCTTAATGGGAAAAATGAAACGCTGCCCTCCTGTGGACAAAGTGGGAGCTGCTCATGGAAGGGAATGATGGGGACAACACTGCAGGGACAATGGAAACTTAATACAAGGGTTCCCCTGATGATAATAAACCCACTACTGGGTGGATCAGTGGGACAGTGATGGGTGGTGTAAAAATACCCTGGGGTATACTTTAGGATAAAAATCCTGGAACTTGGGTGGATTGGGCCCACACTGTAGGGACACTTGAAATGTAACACAGGGGATCCCCTGATACTAAAAAGCCCACTCCTGAGTGCATTGGGGGGACACTGCGTTTTGGCTGGAAAAATAACCAGGGGGTACCCCTTGGAGTAAAAATCCCATTCCCCGGGTGGACTGAGGAAAGACTGCAGGGACACTGGAAATGAAGCAGGGGGGTCGCCTTATGCTAAAAAGCCCATTCCTGAGTGAATTGGGGGACTCTGGATTTAAGCTGGAAAAATACTCAAGGGGTAACGGGGTGAAAATCTCAGACCCCATGTGGTTTAGGCTGACACTGCTCAGACACTGGAAAAATAACATGGGGGTCCCCTGATGCTAAAAAGCCCACTCCTGAGTGGACAGCCAGCCTCACATCCCAACATTTCAAACATTTCCCTTCCAAAACTGAATTAATTAGTTCGTTATTTAATTATCTTAGAGCACAATGGAGTCCCCCAGCCCAAAATTTTCAGAATGAGAGCATCACAAGATACGTTAGTATACCCCAAACTGGGTTAGAACACAGATTGTGTGCCTTAGTATACTCTTATGGACCTAGACTGGGATGTGTACCCTTGTCTCTCCCTTTGACGTCCATCTGGATCGCGGATCCAAAACTTGGTAGTTTCTCTTGTTTTTTTAATGGAAACTATGCTTACTATTTTACAAAATTTTGTGACTTTTATTCTTTTACTTAACCTGTTATAAATCCCAAAGCATGAATTTTTGGAATTAGTATTTTTTCTGTAAAATCACTTTTTCTTACCATGTCCGGCCGGACTACGAGTCCACCATTAATATTACAGTCAATCCAGGGATGCAAGGGGTTAATCTAGGGAGTTCGGTCGCCCACCTGCAGCTCCGTGGGAACTTCTCTCATCATGCCAATGGTCTAGCTTGCTTTCCTTTACAACTACTTGCTAAATCCCCTTATCTTTGTGAGAAGGAAGCTCTTACTGCCCTTGGAATTTGTCACCCCCCAAAACAGAGAGGTGTACCCTAAGGCGCTCCAGAAGATGGCCGGTGTGTGTGATCTATAACGTGACTGATGTCAGTGCTTTGAATGCATTTGTGATCTGGAGGACACACAATCCAGGGTGGGATGCAGGTGAAGTCCACAAAACTTTTGCTCAAAACTCCGGAGAAGGGCTGAGAATATATGGGATGTCATATGCAGTCTGTCTGGAGCACCTAAAAGTGTTTGGTGGTGATTGTGTACGTGTGATGAAATATGCAAACTATCAACTGATGTCAGATACATGGTTAATCAATGTTTTGCAAGGTGTCATAAATCAAAATTCTTTCTTCCACAAAACTTCCTAATAAAAAACCAAGTTATACTGAAACTAGAAGCAACGTTTATTCATTATTATCTGCCAAACATTAGTATTTGGACACTTAATCCAAACGGACCAACGTGATCGAGAAGAATTTGGGCATCGTAGTGATACCCAGACTGAGTTACACCAGACTGAGTTACCCCAGGCTGAGGTGAGTCAAGGGTCTGACCTGCAGGAGACAGGTATGCAATATAACCCACTTATTATATGGGTCCAAGAATAGACTGGTGACTAAAGCCATTAAAAAGAAAGCACAAGAATGTACAGGGTATAATATGTACAATTAAGCTGGACAAATTAAATTCAATTAAGTCTGGAATAAGGACTAAGTAATGAGACCTCAAATTGTACACCCTCAAAATTTAGAAGAAAACAAATATATAGTCATATAAAGTATGAGGAATGAATAAATGAGAAACATTGGCAGCCCCTCGATAAGCCCCGGTTGGGTTTCAGCAAATCCCCTGGATGATTGTCAAACAGGGTAATCCAGAATGAAATATATCCCAGACTATCATTACAATCCAGAGTAACTGCAGGAATTCATAAGCGGCACTTACTCTGGATAACTATGCATTTCCCATAGGTGGCACTGTAAATACGTTGTTGTAAAAGGTGCCGTAGTTACTCTGGGTTGTAGCCTGTGTCCCCCAGTCAGGCAGAGCTGAGTCAAGGATCTGACCTGCGCGGAGACAGAGCTCTGCGTTCAATATTACCTGCTTATTACATGGAGCCGGGAATAGATCAGTGACTAAAACCATGAAACAAACCAAAGGGGAGAAGTTTCCAAAAATGGCTGGAGGTGATGAACTCCTTTCTGACTCCGTCATCTCCAAATGTCTCCGTCACGTGGTGGGAAAGATTCGTATATAAAGGCTCCGGGTTCAAGAGTCCTCCATCATCGTCGCTTGACTTCCAAGGACATCTCCAGCAAGAGAAGACTTGAGTAAGTTGGGCCAAGTTTTCCTCTCCAGTTGGGAGACCCAGGAAGGTGGACCACTTGGGCCTTTGGCCACCTCCATAGGGGTGGTTCTTCTTCTTCTTCTTCTTCTTCTTCTTCTTCTTCTTCTTCTTCTTCTTCTTCTTCTTCTTCTTCTTTGTTGGTGTTTCTTCTCCTTAAGTTTCCAGCTGAGGTACTGTCCCTTGAAGTCTGGTGTCAGGCAGAGATTCCACAGGCCATGTTTTCAGGGGTGGAAAAGCTTTACCATCTTCAAAATCGGAGAGACACAGAACTCTTGAACAAAGCTGGGAGGAAGCCCATTGAGTACAATGGTACTTACTTCTGAGTAGACATGTTAAGGATTTTGCTATAGGATAGATACCACTTTATAATCAAGTATATGGCCTCCATATCTCATGTTCATTCTGTTGTTTTCTCTGTCATTCCAGACTCCTCGTCACTCCTCTAAGATGACTGGTTGTGGTTGCGGATCTGGATGCTGTAGTGGCCATGGTGGTCACGGGGGCAGTGGCGGAGGCGGTGCTGGCAGTGGTGGCGTGCTGGTGGACCACGGAACCACCACCGACTGGCACGTCCGTCCCGGTGGCTGCTCCCTGATCGTCCCCGGACCACGCCTCATCACCCACTGTGACCCATGCGTGTCCTGCCGTTGTGTCTGCGCCTGTGATTGCTGCATGCCCTGCGGTGGGTGCTGTGGTGGCAATGGAAGTGGTGGCCACGGAGAAAATGGCCCCGGCTTTAGAGTCGACATGTGCTACCCCACCTACGAAGTCATCGCACCAGCGGCCTACCTGTGCAGCACTGCCCACTGCGGGTCGGCCTCCACCTCCTGCTGCGACCCCTGTTGCTGCGGACCCTGCTGAGGAGCCCTGCCGGGGATGGACCTCTCTAGCGCACTCTCTTTCTCTCATGCTCTTACTACCCACCACTCGTTCTCTTCTGTTAATCTCTCTTGATGGTCAGTCTAATGCCTTATCTCCTTCCAGTCGGACGACCAGTGAATGATGGTGATTGAAACACTATTTGTAGCTTCTTCTTTACCAATGCACCTCTTCTGTCCTTCATGTCCCTATATATGCTACATATGCTACATTTCCACCAATTGTGCTTCTTCTTTAATATTGTACCCCTTCTGTCTTTAGCTAAATAAAACCTTTAGTGCATCATAATAATGGGTCTCGCGTTATTGTTGATCTGTATATAACAGTAATCCATATTGATGGTGAATCAATGATGGTGATGAGTCTGGGATGGGCTGCCTCTGACATGTGCTTTGGGATGTTCCTTGTAAGGTGATGGATTAATGTAATTTCCAATGACTTTTAAAGTTCCAATAGAGTTGAATTATTTTGGGGGCAGGTGTAGGGAATGTAGATTGAGAAAACATTCGACAAGGTGTGCAGGATCAGGGCCATCCTTCACCCATAAACATTCACAGAAGTTCCAACTTCCAAAAAAATTCACAGACCTCAGATTTCTGACCGTATTCGATTTGAAGTTCAGTGGTTGAAACTTTACTATTAATCAATTGGAAGGTTAGAACCCTATGTTTACTTAGATGTAAGCCCCATTGTGTTCAACCCAGGAGGGTTTGGTCTTACCCCCAGGAGGGTTGGATTAGGATTGCACATGCAAGGAGTCAAAGTGGCCACAATTAAAAAAATTGTTATACATCAATCTATGTATCATTTAATGCCAAATACAACAAAGAAAACCCCTTTTGAACTATTATTTCAAATGTTTTATCCAAGGAAGCATGGAAAGATCAGGGTTACAGCACTACACCTGTGCCCCAAACCCTACTGATGCCACTGGCTGGATAAAAGTGTGCTCCTCTGGTCCCAAGGGCATTGGGATGGGACTACCAGGAGGCTAGAAAATACACAAGTGGTACCCCTTGGACAAAAAAGACACAAATGGTACCCGTTAGCCAAAAAATGCCCACACTGCACCCTCTATGATTGGGCCAGGCATGACTTGGTGGCTTGAAAAGTAGCCAACAAGTACGCTTTGAACAAAATAAATAAATTATTTATTTTATTTTATTATTTTAAAATATATGTTGAGGTACATTTTGAATGAATTTTATGCACTTTTCTTTGTTTTAATCCTTTAAATTGTGTGCCTTTATTGTATATTTTTAATGTTATAAACATGGTGCTTAATGGGAAAAATGAAACGCTGCCCTCCTGTGGACAAAGTGGGAGCTGCTCATGGAAGGGAATGATGGGGACAACACTGCAGGGACAATGGAAACTTAATACAAGGGTTCCCCTGATGATAATAAACCCACTACTGGGTGGATCAGTGGGACAGTGATGGGTGGTGTAAAAATACCCTGGGGTATACCTTAGGATAAAAATCCTGGATCTGGGGTGGATTGGGCCCACACTGTAGGGACACTTGAAATGTAACACAGGGGATCCCCTGATACCAAAAAGCCCACTCCTGAGTGCATTGGGGGGATACTGCGTTTTGGCTGGAATAATACCCAGGGGGTACGGACTAAAAATCCCATTCCCCGGGTGGACTGAGGAAAGACTGCAGGGACCCTGGAAATGAAGCACGGGGGTCGCCTTATGCTAAAAAGCCCATTCCTGAGTGAATTGGGGGACTCTGGATTTAAGCTGGAAAAATACTCAAGGGGTAACGGGGTGAAAATCTCAGACCCCATGTGGTTTAGGCTGACACTGCTGGGACACTGGAAATATAACATGGGGGTCCCCTGATTCTAAAAAACCCACTCCTGAGTGGACAGCCAGCCTCACATCCCAACATTTCAAACATTTCCCTTCCAAAACTGAATTAATTAGTTCGTTATTTAATTAACTTAGAGCACAATGGAGTCCCCCAGCCCAAAATTTTCAGAATGAGAGCATCACAAGATACGTTAGTATACCCCAAACTGGGTTAGAACACAGATTGTGTGCCTTAGTATACTCTTATGTACCTAGACTGGGATGTGTACCCTTGTCTATCCCTTTGACGTCCATCTGGATCGCGGATCCAAAACTTGGTTGTTTCTCTTGTTTTCTTAATGGAAATTATGCTTACTATTTTACAAAATTTTGTGACTTTTATTCTTTTACTTAACCTGCTATAAACCCAAAAGCATGAATTTTTGGAATTAGTATTTTTTCTGTAAAATCACTTTTTTCTTACAATGACCGGCCGGACTACGAGTCCACCATTAATATTACAGTCAATCCAGGGATGCAAGGGGTTAATCTAGGGAGTTCGGTCGCCCACCTGCAGCTCCGTGGGAACTTCTCTCATCATGCCAATGGTCTAGCTTGCTTTCCTTTACAACTACTTGCTAAATCCCCTTATCTTTGTGAGAAGGAAGCTCTTACTGCCCTTGGAATTTGTCACCCCCCAAAACAGAGAGGTGTACCCTAAGGCGCTCCAGAAGACGGCCAGTGTGTGTGATCTATAACGTGACTGATGTCAGTGCCTTGAATGCATTTGTGATCTGGAGGACACACAATCCAGGGTGGGATGCAGGTGAAGTCCACAAAACCTTTGCTCAAAACTCCGGAGAAGGGCTGAGAATATATGGGATGTCATATGCAGTCTGTCTGGAGCACCTAAAAGTGTTTGGTGGTGATTGTGTACGTGTGATGAAATATGCAAACTATCAACTGATGTCAGATACATGGTTAATCAATGTTTTGCAAGGTGTCATAAATCAAAATTCTTTCTTCCACAAAACTTCCTAATAAAAAACCAAGTTATACTGAAACGAGAAGCAACGTTTATTCACTATTATCTGCCAAACTGTAGTATTTGGACACTGAATCCAAACGGACAAACGTGATGGAGAAGAATTTGGGCATCGTAGTGATACCCAGACTGAGTTACACCAGACTGAGTTACCCCAGGCTGAGGTGAGTCAAGGGTCTGACCTGCAGGAGACAGGTATGCAATATAACCCACTTATTATATGGGTCCAAGAATAGACTGGTGACTAAAGCCATTAAAAAGAAAGCACAAGAATATACAGGGTATAATATGTACAATTAAGCTGGACAAATTAAATTCAATTAAGTCTGGAATAAGGACTAAGTAAGGAGACCTCAAATTGTATACCCTCGAAATTCAGAAGAAAACAAATATATAGTCATATAAAGTATGAGGAATGAATAAATGAGAAACATTGGCAGCCCCTCCATAAGCCCCGGTTGGGTTTCAGCAAATCCCCTGGATGACTGTCAAACAGGGTAATCCAGAATGAAATATATCCCAGACCATCACTACAATCCAGAGTAACTGCAGGAATTCATAAGCGGCACTTACTCTGGATAACCTATGCATTTCCCATAGGTGGCACTGTAAATACGTTGTTGTAAAAGGTGCCGTAGTGACTCTGGATTGTAGCCTGTGTCCCCCAGTCAGGCAGAGCTGAGTCAAGGATCTGACCTGCGCGGAGACAGAGCTCTGCATTCAATATTACCCGCTTATTACATGGAGCCGGGAATAGATCAGTGACTAAAACCATGAAACAAACCAAAGGGGAGAAGTTTCCAAAAATGGCTGGAGGTGATGAACTCCTTTGCGACTCTGGCCTAATGTCTCCGTCACGTGGTGGGAAAGATTCGTATATAAAGGCTCCGGGTTCAAGAGTCCTCCATCATCGTCGCTTGACTTCCAAGGACATCTCCAGCAAGAGAAGACTTGAGTAAGTTGGGCCAAGTTTTCCTCTCCAGTTGGGAGACCCTGGAAGGTGGACCTGATGGGCCTTTGGCCACCTCCAGATGGGTGGTTCTTCTTCTTCTTCTTCTTCTTCTTCTTCTTCTTCTTCTTCTTCTTCTTCTTCTTCTCCTCCTCCTCCTCATCCTCCTCCTCCTTCTTTGTTGGTGTTTCTTCTCCTTACATTTCTAGTTGAGATACTTTCCTTTCAAGTCTGGTGTCAGGCAGAAATTCCACAGGTCACGTTTTTGGTGGTGGAAAAGCTTTACTGTTTTCAAAATGGGAGAGACACAGAACTCTTGAACAAAGCTGGGAGGAAGCCCATTGAGTACAGTGGTATTTACTTCTGAGTAGACATGTTAAGGATTTTCCTATAGGATAGATACCACTTTATAATCCAATATATGGCCTGCATATATCATGTTCATTCTGTTGTTTTCTCTGTCATTCCAGACTCCTCATCACTCCTCTAAGATGACTGGTTGTGGTTGCGGATCTGGATGCTGTAGTGGCCATGGTGGTCACGGGGGCAGTGGCGGAGGCGGTGCTGGCAGCGGAGGCGTGCTGGTGGACCACGGAACCACCACCGACTGGCACGTCCGTCCCGGCGGCTGCTCACTGATCGTCCCCGGACCACGTCTCGTCACCCACTGTGATCCATGCGTGTCCTGCCGTTGCGTCTGTGCCTGCGACTGCTGCATGCCCTGCGGTGGGTGCTGTGGTGGCAGTGGAAGTGGTGGCCACGGAGAAAACGGCCCCGGCTTTAGAGTCGACATGTGCTACCCCACCTACGAAGTGATTGCCCCAGCGGCCTACCTGTGCAGCAATGCCCACTGCGGGTCGGCCTCCACCTCCTGCTGCGACCCCTGCTGCTGCGGACCCTGCTGAGGAGCCCTGCCAGGGACGGACCTCTCTAGCGCTCTCACTCTCATGCTCTCACTAGATGCCACTCGTTCTCTTCTGTTAATCTCTCCACATAGTCCGTCTAATGCGTTCTCCCCTTCCAGTGGGACGACCGTTGACTGATGGTGATTGAAACGCTATATGTCCCTCCTTTTTACTATTGTACCTCTTCAGCCCTTCCTGTCCCTATATATGCTATATATGCTACATTTCCACCCATTGTGCTTCTTCTTTAATATTGTCCCCCTTCTGTCTTTAGCTAAATAAAACCTTTAGTGCATTATAATAATGGGTCTCGCTTTATTATTTCTCCTTGAGCTTCATTATTGATTAGTATATAACAATAACCCATATTGATGGTGAATCACTGATGATGATGAGTCTGGGATGGGCTGCCTCTGACATGTGCTTTGGGATGTTCCTCGTAAGGTGATGGATTAATGTAATTTCCAATGACTTTTAAAGTTCCAATAGAGTTGAATTATTTTGTGGGCAGGTGTAGAGAAGGTACATTGAGAAAACATTCGACAAGGTGTGCAGGATCAGGGCCATCCTTCACCCATAAACATTCACAGAACTTCCAATTTCCAAAAACATTCACCGACTTTGATTTGAAGTTCAGTGGTTGAAACTTGACTATAAACCAGTTGGAAGGTTAGCAGGCCTCCGTCATTCGTGGCGGACTATGGTATCGTGCTCGGCGCTGCATACGCTGCATGTGAAGAACGAAAGCCTGGTTTGGATTGTTATGGAGGATAGGCTGTTACCCAAGCAGCAAATCCCCCTCTCCGCGCCACTGAATTAGTCCAGTGGAAAGGCAGAAACTATATGATTGGATCCAGTTTCGTTGCAGAGCTGGGCTACGGACAGGCGCTCACCCTGTCTCATGGGGCCAACCCGGGGTTCGAACCCTGGCCTGCTGGTTAACAGGCACAGTGTCTTAACCCTATGTTTACTCAAATGTAAGCCCTATTGTGTTCAGTGGGTCTTACCACAGGAAGGTTTGGTTAGGATTGCACACGCAGGGAGTCAAAGTGGCCACAATTTTTAAGATTTGATACATCAAACTATGTATCGTTTAATGCCGAATACAACAAAGAAAACCCCTTTTCAATTATTATCTGAAATGTTTTAAGCAAAAAAGCATGGAAAGGTCATGGGTACATCACTGCACCTGTGACACAAGCCCTAGTGATGCCACTGGCTGGATACAAGAGTGGTCCTCATGTCCCAAGAGCATTGGGATGGGACTACCAGGAGACTAGAAAGATACCCAAGGGTGTTTTCCCTTTGGGAAAAAATTGAAATATTAAGTGTGGATTGGGCTGAAAATCCTTGAAGGATGGAGAAATACCCTAAGAGGTATGATTTGGGTGGAAAAAAACAAACTTCGGTGGACTCAGTTGAGTCTACCCAGAGTGGTGTACCCAGGGTGGGTACTTAAGGGTTTGCCCTCGGGCGAAAAAATATTCTTGGGCTGCATTTTGGTATTTCCCATTTATGTCCACATGAGGGCAGACTTTTATTATATGCTTTACGTGTCATGCATTTCCCTCCCCTCTGCACTTCCCACTTTTGTCCACGGGAGGGTACAAGGGGTATCCGTCAGCCAAGAAATCCCCACACTGCCCTCACTAGGACTGGGCTGGGCATGACATGGGGGCTTGAAATATACCCAACAGGTACCCTGTGGGAAAAATTAATTAATTAAATAAATATTTATTTTTACATTTTTAAAAAAAATATATTTATGCAGATTTTTAATGAATTTTATGCACTTTTCTTTTTATTAATTCTGTAAATCGTATGCATCTCGTATATATTTTAAATTTTATAAACCATCTTTTGTTCTCTTTTGGGAAAAGCGGCGGGGTTTAATAAATAAATAAATAAATAAATAAATAAATAAATAAATAAAGAAAGAAAGAAAGAAAGAAAGAAAGAAAGAAAGAAAGAAGAAAGAAAGAAAGAAACGAACTAACCAACCAACCACCCAACCACCCAACCAACCAACCAACCAACCAACAAACTGACCTACCCACAGTTGGATTAGGTCAGGAGTGAATAATACGAATTTTCATTACGAAATAAAATTATTTTATAATGGCATCTGTCTCTCTGTGTCTGTCTCTCTGTCTCTGTCTCTGTCTCTCTCTGTCTCTCTCTCTCTCTCTCTCTCTCTCTCTCTCTCTCTCTGTGTGTGTGTGTGTATGTGTATGAACACAATTCTGAACACACTTTGCTGGGAGTAAGTCCCATTGAACAGAATTCACTTACTTCTGAGTAGACATAGTTGCTTTAATTAACTTAGATCACAATCCCTGTATCATGGAGTCCCCCAGCCCAAAACTGTGTATTAGAGAATGATGAAAAGTGAATAAATGAGAAACATTGAATCCCCTCGTTCAACGTGTATTGAACATGCAAACTGACCTGAGATTCTGGCTGACTGTCAGCCAGTGTACCCCACTGTGAGTTAGACCACATACTGTGTACCCCAAAATACTTTACATTGGCATCCTTCACCCTCGAAAGACTCTGCTATCGTGCTGTGATTGGAGGTCCTAAGACAGCATCTGGAGTGGCTAAGAAGGCCAACTGGAGAGTGACAATCCCTTCCACCCCCTGCCGAATAAAGATCAAGTCCGCCCCCTGCCCAGCCCCAGATTTTGCTGGTTCTGGGTCTGTCTCTTTGCTTCAGCCTGCCGAACCAGTGTCTCTTTGCATTGGAGAAGGCCATTCTGCGTCCCTTCCCTCCACGCTGAATGGTCAGAGGTCAAGGTTTCCCAGCGGTTGATGTCCATTCCCAAGGCCTTTAGATCCCTCTTGCAGATGTCCTTGTATTGCAGCTGTGGTCTCAGTCCAGGGCGCTTTCCCTGCACTAATTCTCCATATAGGAGATCTTTCGGAGTCCGACCATCAGCCATTCTCACAACGTGTCCAAGCCAGCGTAGACGCCGCTGTTTCAGAAGGGTGCACATGCTAGAGATTCCAGCACGTTCCAAGACTGCATCATTTGAGACTTTGTCATACCAGGTGATGCCAAAAATAAGTCAGAGACAGCACATGTGGAAGGTGTTCAGCTTTCTCTCCTGCCTTGCATAAGGGGTCCAGGACTTTCTGCAGTACAAGAGTGTTCTCAGGACGCAGGCTCTATAGACCTGGTTCTTTTGATGTTCTGTGAGCTTCTTATTAAGCCATCCTCTCTTTGCAAGTCTGGAAAATGTGGCAGCGGCTTTACCAATACATGTATTCAGTTCATTATCTAGGAAAGAGTGTCAGAGATAGTTGAGCCAAGCTACATGGACAACCCCCAGTTTGTGGACAAAGTCATGGACAACCTCCAGTTCCTATTCAGAGATTTAATAGGTGGATCCACATCCTGACCCATGACTTGTGTTTTCTTCAAGCTGATTGTTAGTCCAACGTCTTGGGGGGCTTTGCTAAAACGGTCCATAAGAAGTTGGAGGTCTTCAGCAGAGTGAGCAGTAAGAGCAGCATGGTCAGCGAAGAGGAAATCCCGCAAGCATTTCAGCTGGACTTTCAATTTTGCTCTGAATCTGGAAGGACTGAAGAGTTTTCCATCTGATCTGGTCCGCAGATGGATTCCCTCCGTTGCATTTCCAAAAGCATGTTTCAGCATGAGAGCATCACAAGATACTTTAGTATACCCTAAACTGGGTTAGAACACAGATTGTGCGCCTTAGTATATACTCTGATGTACCTAGACTGGGATGTGTACCCTTGTCTACCCAGACTGAGTTACACCAGACTGAGTTACCCCAGGCTGAGGTGAGTCAAGGATCTGACCTGCAGGAGACAAGCATGCAATATAACCCACTTATTGTATGGGTCCAAGAATAGGTTGGTGACTAAAACCATTAAAAAGAAAGCACAAGGATATACAGGATGTAATATATGCAATTAAACCGGACAAATCAAGTTCAATTAAGTCTGGGATAAGGACTCAGTAATGAGACCTCAAATTGTATACCCTCTAAATTCCGAGGAAGACAAATACAGTGGCGCCTCACATAACAAAGTTAATTCGTTCCGGAGGCATGTTCTTTATGTGAAACATTCTTTACATGAAGTGGATTTTCCCATAGGAAGTCATGGGAATGATTGGTTCCACAACCCCCAAAATGATTGGCATGTTCTTTATGTGAAACATTCTTTACATGAAGTGGATTTTCCCATAGGAAGTCATGGCAACTCAGATGATTGGTTCCACAACCCCCAAAATATTCATATAAAAATATTATAGGTAAAAATGATGAGAGAACACTGAGATTGAATTCAAAACATTTATTCAAAGTGCATGATCTTAGGAAGTCTACTTCGGCTGCAGTCCTAAAGATACTTTCCTGGGAGTGAGACCCATTTAACACAATGGGGCTTACTTCTGGGTAGAAATGGTTAGGAGGCTGCAATCCAAGACACCTTCAAAGTGTCTCCCCACTTTCTCCCTCTCCTGAGCCTCTCTCCCCCCTGCTCCCTTCCGGCTCCCCTGAGCTGCTTCCCTCTTCTCCACTCCTCTTCTCTCCCTCTGCCCAGCGGACACCTGGCCACATGAGGAACAGCGCAGAAGTGTTGCTTTCACTATGGGCAGGTGCGCTAGGCAGCCCTGGCGCTTTTTAAACAGGCTGCCAGCCAGCGCGTCTGCCCCAACTGCCAACGAAAGTGTTCTTTACGTGAAGCACTTTCCTTACACGAAGCAGAATCCTAGAGAAATTTTTGTTTATTACGTGAAACATACTTTACGTCAGGCGTTCTTTACGTGAGGCGCCACTGTATATAGTTATATAAAGTATGAGGAACGAATAAAGGAGAAACGTTGGCAGCCCCTCGATCAGCCCCGGTTGGGTTTCACCAAATCCCCTTGGGATTCTGGCTGACTGTCAAACAGGTAACCCAGAATGAATTATACCCCAGACTATCCCTACCATCCAGAGTAACTGCGGGAATTCATAAGAGTCACTCTGGATTGATTTAGGCATTTCCCATAGGTTTTGCATATGTGGCACTGTAACTATATCATTGTAAAAGGTCCCGTAGTTACTCTGGATTGCAGCCTGTGTCCCCCAGTCAGGCAGAGCTGAGTCAAGGATCTGACCTGCGCAGAGACAGAGCTCTGCATTCAATATTACCCGCTTATTACATGGAGCCGGGAATAGATCAGTGACTAAAACCATGAAACAGGCCGAAGCTACGAAGTTTCCAAAAATGGCTGGAGGTGATGAACTCCTTTCTGACTCCGTCATCTCCAAATGTCTCTGTCACGTGGTGGGAAAGATTCGTATATAAAGGCTCCGGGTTCAAGAGTCCTCCATCATCGTCGCTTGACTTCCAAGGACATCTCCAGCAAGAGAAGACTTGAGTAAGTTGGGCCAAGTTTTCTTCTCCAGTTGGGAGACCCAGGAAGGTGGACCTGATGGGCATTTGGCCACCTCCAGATGTGTGGTTCTTCTTCTTCTTCTTCTTCTTCTTCTTCTTCTTCTTCTTCTTCTTCTTCTTCTTCTTCTCCTCCTCCTCCTCCTCCTCCTCCTCCTCCTCCTCCTCCTTCTTTGTTGGTGTTTCTTCTCCTTACATTTCTAGTTGAGATACTTTCCTTTAAAGTCTGGTGTCAGGCAGAGATTCCACAGGCCATGTTTTTGGTGGTGGAAAAGCTTTACTGTCTTCAAAATGGGAGAGACACAGAACTCTTGAACAAAGCTGGGAGGAAGCCCATTGAGTACAATGGTACTTACCTCTGAGTAGGCATGCTAAGGATTGTGCTATATGGTAGATACCACTTTGAAAATCAAATATATGGGCTCCATATATCATGTTCATTCTGTTGTTTTGTTTCCCATTCCAGACTCCACTTCACTCCTCCAAGATGACCGGTTGCAGTTGCGGATCTGGATGCTGTAGTGGCCATGGTGGTCACGGGGGCAGTGGCGGCCACGGAGGCAGTGCTGGCAGTGGTGGCGTGCTGGTGGACCACGGAACCACCACCGACTGGCACGTCCGTCCCGGCGGCTGCTCCCTGATCGTCCCCGGACCACGCCTCGTCACCCACTGTGACCCATGCGTGTCCTGCCGTTGCGTCTGCGCCTGCGACTGCTGCATGCCCTGCGGTGGGTGCTGTGGTGGCAGTGGAAGTGGTGGCCACGGAGAAAATGGCCCTGGCTTTAGAGTTGACATGTGCTACCCCACCTACGAAGTCATCGCCCCAGCAGCCTACCTGTGCAGCAATGCCCACTGCGGGTCGGCCTCCACCTCCTGCTGCGACCCCTGCTGCTGCGGACCCTGCTGAGGAGCCCTGCCAGGGACGGACCTCTCTAGCACTCTCACTCTCATGCTCTCACTACCCACCACTCGTTCTCTTCTGTTAATCTCTCCACATGGTCACTCTAAAGCCTCATCCCCTTCCAGTGGGACGACCGTTGAATGATGGTGATTGAAACACTATTTGTACCTCCTTCTTTACCATTGCACCTCTTCTGTCCTTCATGTCCCTATATATGCTATATATGCTACATTTCCACCCATTGTGCATCTTCTTTAATATTGTACCCCTTCTGTCTTTAGCTAAATAAAACCTTTAGTGCATCATAATAATGGATCTCGCTTTATTGTTGATCTGTATATAACAGTAATCCATATTGATGGTGAATCAATGATGGTGATGATTCTAGGATGGGCTGCCTCTGACACGTCCTTTGGGATGTTCCTCGTAAGGTGATGGATTAATGTAATTTCCAATGACTTGTAAAATTCCAATAGAGTTGAATAATTTTGGGGGCAGGTGTAGGGAATGTAGAATGAGAAAACATTCGACAAGGTGTGCAGGATCAGGGCCATCCTTCACCCATAAACATTCACAGAACTTCCAATTTCCAAAAACATTCACAGACTTTGATTTGAAGTTCAATGGTTGAAACTTGACTATCAACCAATTGGAAGGTTAGCAGGCCTCCGTCATTCTTGGAGGACTATGGTATCGTGCTCGGCGCTGCATACGCTGCATGTGAAGAACGAAAGCCTGGTTTGGATTGTTATGGAGGATAGGCTGTTACCCAAGCAGCAAATCCCCCCTCTTCACGTCACTGAATTACTCCAGTGGAAAGACAGAGCCAATACGATTGGATCCAGCTGGCATCACAGAGCTGGGCTAAGGACAGGAGCTCACCCTGTCTTGTGGGGCTGACCCGGCTCTCGAACCCTGGCCTGCTGGTTAACAGGCACAGTGTCTTAACCCTATGTTTACTCAGATGTAAGCCTTATTGTGTTCAGTGGGTCTTACCCCCAGGAAGGTTTGATTAGGATTGCACACGCAGGGAGTCAAAGTGGCCACAATTTTTAAAATTTGATACATCAAACTATGTATCGTTTAATGCCGAATACAACAAAGAAAACCCCTTTTCAATTATTATCTGAAATGTTTTAACCCAAAAAGCATGGAAAGGTCATGGGTACATCACTGCACCTGTGACACAAACCCTCGTGATGCCACTGGCTGGATGCAAGAGTGGTCCTCTTGTCCCAAGAGCATTGAGATGGGACTACCAGGAGGCTAGAAAGATACCCAAGGGTATTTTCCCTTTGGGAAAAAATTAAAATATTAAGTGTGGATTGGGCTGAAAATCCTTGAAGGATGGAGAAATACCCTAAGAGGTATGATTTGGGTGGAAAAAAACAAGCTTAGGTGGATTCAGTTGAGTCTACCCAGAGTAGTGTACCCAGGGTAGGTACTTAAGGGTTTGCCCTCGGGCGAAAAAATATTCTTGGGCTGCATTTTGGTATTTCCCATTTGTGTCCACATGAGGGCAGACTTTTATTATATGCTTTACGTGTCATGCATTTCCCTCCCCTCTGCACTTCCCACTTTTGTCCACGTGAGGGTACAAGGGGTATCCGTCAGCCAAGAAATCCCCACACTGCCCCCACTAGGACTGGGCTGGGCATGACATGGGGGCTTGAAATATACCCAACAGGTATCCTGTGGGAAAAATTAATTAATTAAATAAATATTTATTTTTACATTTTTAAAAATATATATTTATGCAGATTTTTAATGAATTTTATGCACTTTTCTTTTTATTAATTCTTTTGTATGCATCTCGTATATATTTTAAATTTTATAAACCACCTTTTGTTCTCTTTGGGGAAGAACGGCGGGGTTTAATAAATAAATAAATAAAGAAAGAAAGAAAGAAAGAAAGAAAGAAAGAAAGAAAGAAGAAAGAAAGAAACGAACTAACCAACCAACCAAACAACCAACCAACCAACCAACAAACAAACAAACTGACCTACCCACAGTTGGATTAGGTCAGGAGTGAATAATACGAATTTTCATTACGAAATAAAATTATTTTATAATGGCATCTGTCTCTCTGTGTCTGTCTCTCTGTGTCTGTCTGTCTGTCTGTCTCTCTCTCTCTCTCTGTGTGTGTGTGTGTGTGTATGAACCCAATTCTGAACACACTTTGCTGGGAGTAAGTCCCATTGAACAGAATTCACTTACTTCTGAGTAGACATAGTTGCTTTACTTAACTTAGATCACAATCCCTGTATCATGGAGTCCCCCAGCCCAAAATTGTGTATTAGAGAATGATGAAAAGTGAATAAATGAGAAACCTTGAATCCCCGCGTTCAACGTGTATTGAACATGCAAACTGACCTGAGATTCTGGCTGACTGTCAGCCAGTGTACCCCACTGTGAGTGAGACCACATACTGTGTACCCCAAAATACTTTACACTGGCATCCTTCACCCTCGAAAGACTCTGCTATCGTGCTGTGATTAGAGGTCCTAAGACAGCATCTGGAGTGGCTAAGAAGGCCAACTGGAGAGTGACAATCCCTTCCACCCCCTGCCGAATAAAGATCAAGTCCGCCCCCTGCCCAGCCCCAGATTTTGCTGGTTCTGGGTCTGTCTCTCTGCTTCAGCCTGCCGAACCAGTGTCTCTTCGCATTGGAGAAGGCCATTCTGCGTCCCTTCCCTCCACGCTGAACGGTCAGAGGTCAAGGTTTCCCAGCTGTTGATGTCCATTCCCAAGGCCTTTAGATCCCTCTTGCAGATGTCCTTGTATCGCAGCTGTGGTCTCCCTCTAGGGCGCTTTCCCTGCACTAATTCTCCATATAGGAGATCTTTTGGAGTCCGAGCATCAGCCATTCTCACGACATGTCCAAGCCAGCGTAGACGCCGCTGTTTCAGAAGTGTGCACATGCTAGAGATTCCAGCACGTTCCAAGACGGCATCATTTGAGACTTTGTCATACCAGGTGATGCCAAAAATAAGTCAGAGACAGCACATATGGAAGGTGTTCAGCTTTCTCTCCTGCCTTGCATAAGGGGTCCAGGACTTTCTGCAGTACAAGGGTGTTCTCAGGACGCAGGCTCTATAGACCTGGTTCTTTTGATGTTCTGTTAGCTTCTGATTAAGCAATACTCTCTTTGCAAGTCTGGAAAACGTGGCAGCGGCTTTACCAATACATGTATTCAGTTCATTATCTAGGAAAGAGTGTCAGAGATAGTTGAGCCAAGCTACATGGACAACCCCCAGTTTGTGGACAACCTCCAGTTCGTGGACAAAGTCATGGACAACCTCCAGTTCATATTCAGAGATTTAATAGGTGGATCCACATCCTGACCCATGACTTGTGTTTTCTTCAAGCTGATTGTTAGTCCAACGTCTTGGGGGGCTTTGCTAAAACGGTCCATAAGAAGTTGGAGGTCTTCAGCAGAGTGAGCAGTAAGAGCAGCATGGTCAGCGAAGAGGAAATCCCGCAAGCATTTCAGCTGGACTTTCAATTTTGCTCTGAATCTGGAAGGATTGAAGAGTTTTCCATCTGATCTGGTCCGCAGATAGATTCCCTCCGTTGCATTTCCAAAAGCATGTTTCAGCATGAGAGCATCACAAGATACTTTAGTGTACCCTAAACTGGGTTAGAACACAGATTGTGCGCCTTAGTATACTCTGATGTACCTAGACTGGGATGTGTACCCTTGTCTACCCTGACTGAGTTACACCAGACTGAGTTACCCCAGGCTGAGCGGAGTCAAGGATCTGACCTGCAGGAGACAAGTATGCAATATAACCCACTTATTGTATGGGTCCAAGAATAGGTTGGTGACTAAAACCATTAAAAAGAAAGCACAAGAATATACAGGATGTAATATATGCAATTAAACCGGACAAATCAAGGTCAATTAAGTCTGGGATAAGGACTCAGTAATGAGACCTCAAATTGTATACCCTCTAAATTCAGAGGAAGACAAATACAGTGGCGCCTCACCTAACAAATTTCATTCGTTCCGGAGGCATGTTCTTTATGTGAAACATTCTTTACATGAAGTGGATTTTCCCATAGGAAGTCATGGGAATGATTGGTTCCACAACCCCCAAAATGATTGGCATGTTCTTTATGTGAAACATTCTTTACATGAAGTGGATTTTCCCATAGGAAGTCATGGAAACTCAGATGATTGGTTCCACAACCCCCAAAATATTCATATAAAAATATTATAGGTAAAAATGATGAGAGAACACTGAGATTGAAGTCAAAACATTTATTCAAAGTGCATGATCTTAGGAAGTCTACTTCGGCTGCAGTCCTAAAGACACTTTCCTGGGAGTGAGACCCATTTAACACAATGGGGCTTACTTCTGGGTAGACACGGTTAGGAGGCTGCAATCCAAGACACCTTCAAAGTGTCTCCCCACTTTCTCCCTCTCTCCATCCTGAGCCTCTCTCCCCCCTGCTCCCTTCCGGCTCCCCTGAGCTGCTTCCCTCTTCTCCGCTCCTCTTCTCTCCCTCTGCCCAGCGGACACCTGGCCACATGAGGAACAGCGCAGAAGTGTTGCTTTCACTATGGGCAGGTGCGCTAGGCAGCCCTGACGCTTTTTAAACAGGCTGCCAGCCAGCGCGTCTGCCCCAACTGCCAACGAAAGTGTTCTTTACGTGAAGCACTTTCTTTACACGAAGCAGAATCCTAGAGAAATTTTTGTTTATTACGTGAAACATACTTTACGTCAGGCGTTCTTTACGTGAGGCGCCACTGTATATAGTTATATAAAGTATGAGGAACGAATAAAGGAGAAACGTTGGCAGCCCCTCGATCAGCCCCGGTTGATTTGAAGTTCAGTGGTTGAAACTTGACTATAAACCAACTGGAAGGTTAGCAGGCCTCCGTCATTCTTGGCGGACTATGGTATCGTGCTGGGCGCTGCATACGCTGCATGTGAAGAACGAAAGCCTGGTTTGGATTGCTATGGATTGTTACCCAAGCAGCAAATCCCCCCTCTTCACGCCACTGAATTAGTCCAGTGGAAAGACAGAGCCAATACGATTGGATCCAGCTGGCATCGCAGAGCTGGGCTAAGGACAGGAGCTCACCCTGTCTTGTGGGGCCGACCCGGGTCTCGAACCCTGGCCTGCTGGTTAACAGGCACAGTGTCTTAACCCTATGTTTACTCAGATGTAAGCCCTATTGTGTTCAATGGGTCTTACCCCCAGGAAGGTTTGATTAGGATTGCAAACGCAGGGAGTCAAAGTGGCCACAATTTTTAAAATTTGATACATCAAACTATGTATCGTTTAATGCCGAATACAACAAAGAAAACCCCTTTTCAATTATTATCTGAAATGTTTTAACCAAAAAAGCATGGAAAGGTCATGGGTACATCACTGCACCTGTGACACAAACCCTCGTGATGCCACTGGCTGGATGCAAGAGTGGTCCTCTTGTCCCAAGAGCATTGAGATGGGACTACCAGGAGGCTAGAAAGATACCCAAGGGTATTTTCCCTTTGGGAAAAAAATTAAAATATTATGTGTGGATTGGGCTGAAAATCCTTGAAGGATGGAGGAATACCCTAAGAGGTATGATTTGGGTGGAAAAAAACAAACCTCGGTGGATTCAGTTGAGTCTACCCAGAGTAGTGTACCCAGGGTAGGTACTTAAGGGTTTGCCCTCGGGCGAAAAAATACTCTTGGGCTGCATTTTGGTATTTCCCATTTGTGTCCACATGAGGGCAGACTTTTATTATATGCTTTACGTGTCATGCATTTCCCTCCCCTCTGCACTTCCCACTTTTGTCCACGGGAGGGTACAAGGGGTATCCGTCAGCCAAGAAATCCCCACACTGCCCCCACTAGGACTGGGCTGGGCATGACATGGGGGCTTGAAATATACCCAACAGGTACCCTTTGGGAAAAATTAATTAATTAAATAAATATTTATTTTTACATTTTTAAATGTATATATAATATACATATATTATATACATATACATATTATATTATATATAAATATAATATACATTTATATATATTATATGTATATATAATATAATGCATATATTTATGCAGGTTTTTAATGAATTTTATGCACTTTTCTTTTTATTAATTCTTTAAATCGTATGCATCTCATATATATTTTAAATTTTATAAACCACCTTTTGTTCTCTTTTGGGAAGAACGGCGGGGGTTAATAAATAAATAAATAAATAAATAAATAAATAAATAAATAAATAAATAAAGAAAGAAAGAAAGAAAGAAAGAAAGAAAGAAACCAACCAACCAACCAACCAACCAACCAACCAACAAATAAACAAACTGACCTACCCAGAGTTGGATTAGGTCAGGAGTGAATAACACGAATATTCATTACGAAATAAAATTATTTTATAATGGTATCTCTGTCTGTCTGTCTGTCTGTCTGTCTGTCTGTCTGTCTGTCTCTCTCTCTCTCTCTCTCTCTCTCTCTCTCTCTCTCTGTGTGTGTGTGTGTGTGTACGAACTCAATTCTGAACACACTTTCCTGGGAGTAAGACTCATTGAATGCAATTTACTTACTTCTGACATGGTTGCTTGTGTGTTGTTTGTGTGTGTTTTCCCCAAATTTGCACTGAATTTCCTCAAATTGTACCGACATTATATATGTATATTCAGCATCAAATTTTTATATACGTTCAGCATGAAATGGCGCCCAATTTTGTAGACATTCAGCATGAAATTGCACCCAAATTTTAATTACATTCAGCATGAAATTGCACCCAATTTTATATACATTCAGGATGAAATTGCACCCAATTTTATATACATTCAGCATGAAATTGCGCCCAATTTTGTAGACATTCAGCATGATACTGCGCCAAAATTTTATATACAGTCAGCATGAAATTGCGCCCAATTTTATATATATTCAGGATGAAATTGCACCCAATTTTATATACATTCAGCATGAAATTGTGCCCAATTTTGTATACATTCAGGATGAAATTGCGCCCAATTTTATATACATTCAGCATTAAATTGCGCCCAATTTTGTATACATTCAGCATGAAATTGCGCCAAAATTTTATATGTTGTGTGTGTGTGTGTGTTGTCAGTGCCTGTTTCAATGTTCCTTTGAAATGTGCTTCTTTTAAGTGGCACACTGTACCATAACAGTCCAGCCATGCACCCTTTCCCCAACATCATCATTACGTTTTCAGTGGGACGGTTTGCAACGTGAGCCCTGGTGGGCGAAGAATGTGGCTGGGCGTGAGAGTCCTGACAAAGGAGTGGTGACAGATCCCAATTGCAGGTTGGTTCTTAATTATGGCATGCCAGGCGTGCCACCCTGTGCCGCCGAGGAGCATCAATCTTGCGACATCAGAGATAGCATTGTTCTGGGCCGCTGGGTGGATTCCCCTAAGCAGCACCTGCAATTAAGGGAGTGGCCACCATTGAACATGAAAGGGCTCATAATTCTCCTCCAAATTGGGTTATTAGTGAAAAGAAACAGGGCAAATAAAACCTGATTTGGAGCCTCCCATTGAAGATCCCATTCATTATTCTTTTGCAAGGGCAGGGTGGCTTCGTTCGCTCTTGCAAGGATGCGAGAACCTAAGGAGGATCCCACTGGAGATGTTCAAAGGTCCAAACCATCCATGACTCCATGAAGCCCCAAAGCAGAATATGGTGGCAATAACACCCCCTCTGATTGCTCTCCTGCAATGGGGGAGTCAAACATATATTCCCTCTGACCCCTTTTAAATGCTTACTATAGGGTAGTCCCAGGAATATTCGTGGAAGGGGATCAAAAGTCCATATATAGAAGACAGCTTCTACTAGAGTAAAGTTCTACAACTCTATCCTAAGCAGGTCTACACATTCCTGAGAGTAAGTCCTGTGAAATACAGCAGGACTTAGAGCACACTCCTAACCATGTCTACTCAAAAGTAAACCCCATTGTGTTCAACTCCCAAGAAAGGGAGTAAGAATTTTGAATTGCAGCCTGACTGTATTTCCCTTGAATCTAATGTTCACCTTCTCAGGTGAATTCGATCTTCAAAATCAGGGTGCGCATTACATTTGATGGGTAATTAGATTTAGGTAAATGTGAGGTTTTCATAAGAGTATGTTGCATATTAGATTCAATGGTGCATTACATTAGAGTAAATACGGTACTTCTGAGTAGATATGCATAGGATTGTACAGCAAGGCTCAATGCTCCCAAAGAAAAGTGGGGTCAATATTTCAGGCACAATATTTCATTCAATCTTACATATGTCTACTCAGAAGTAAGTCCCAATGCAGTCAGTACTGAGAAATATATACACGGTTGTGGACACCAAGGATGATAAAGACATTCACTTTTGAATCTTTCCTTCCAGTGGCATAGCTGGGGGATCAAAACACTATGTTTTGTAGGGCAAGTAAGTGCCTCTTCCCCTTGAGAGTAAGTGCCCTCTCCCCATTTGTTCCTTCTTTCATTCTTCTGTTCTCGGCCCTGGTCTACCCATAATATGCATAGGGATCTGGGCCCTGGTCTCCCTAATATAAGCATAGGCAGGCGGGAACGCTGGTCTACCCATCCCACTTCCAAGTAACTCCATAGGGGCCTGAACATGAGTTCCACACCTAGGAAAGGGTTATAGGTGGTCAGGTTGATACCGAGATCCCTGGTCTACCCATTTTTTTCATTCATTCATTCATCCTTCCTTCCTTCCTACTCTCTCTCTCTCCCTCCCTCCCTTCCTTCCTGCCCTTCTCTCTCCCTCTCTCCCTCCCTCCTTTCTCCCTTCCTAGCCTTCTCTCTCTTGCTCCTTCCTTTCCTCCCTTCCTTCTTCCCTTCCTTCCTCTCCTTCCCTCCCTCCCTCCCTTCCTCCCTACCCTTCTCTCTCTCCCTCCTTTCTTCCTTCCCTCCCTCCCTTCCATCCTACCCTTCTTTTTCTCTCCCTTCGTTCCTTCCTTCCCCCATCCCTCCCTCCCTTCCTTCCTCCCTACCCTTCTCTCTCTCCCTCCTTCCTCCCTTCCTCCCTCCCTCCCTTTCCTCCTACCCTTCTTTCTCTCTCCTTCCTTCCTTCTTTCCTTCCTTCCTCTTCCTCCCTCTCTTCCTTCCTTCTATCCCAACTCTCCGTAATCTCAACTCCATACCTATAAAAAAGGCTGGAGAAAGGAGACCATGGAATAAAATGGACAGCCAAAATCTCAACCAGCCTAATTAAGTTCTCCAAACCTTCCACC
This sequence comes from Cryptoblepharus egeriae, assembly GCA_030015325.1. Classification (NCBI taxonomy): domain Eukaryota; kingdom Metazoa; phylum Chordata; class Lepidosauria; order Squamata; family Scincidae; genus Cryptoblepharus; species Cryptoblepharus egeriae. The sequence continues at coordinate 9,642,206 of JAREYC010000018.1, read as the reverse complement.
ACTCATAAATGTGGATTAAGGTCAAAGAGCTTAGGATGGAGTAAGCCACCTCTTTGGTGGGGCACCAAACCTAAGTGAGCCTGATGGAATTGGAGATAAACAAGTAAATAATGGGAGATGCCCCAGGATGTGGGTGTTGGTGAATCAGGTCGAAAAGCAGGATCCGGATCATAAGCTGAATGACTCAAGCACAAGATGCAGGTTGTCTCCTGTGATGCACCAGGGATGGTGATGGACAGTTTCCAATGGAACGTCCTCTTAAATCATGCTTCACTTTGTGACTGCGCCAAGGGCAGGTGATCCCAATTTCCTATCCATTGAGACACTTCCTGTGCTAAGATTCATTGCCACGCAATAGCTGGTGGGACAGAGAATGGGATGCGATCCAAAAGTTTACCAAGTTCTGAAATAAAGTCCTTTATCTAAGTCCGGTGCAGTATTTCCAACCTAGATGGGCCAAATAGGGGGGTCATAGCTCAATGGAAATACATGCCTTCCATGAAGACCATCCAGGTCCAACAAAAAGGATCTCGGGAGCTAAGAAACACCTTGCTTGAGACTTTCAAGAGTTTACTCAGAAGTAAGTTCCACTGAGTTTGATGGGACTTAGAGTGCAATCCTAAACATGTCTACTCAAAAGTAAGTCCCACTGAGTTCAATAGTACTTCCAAGAAAGTGTGGTTAGGATTGCAGTCAAAGTCTGGGGAAAGTATTTATAGGATTGTAGCCTAAGCCTCCAGTTAGGTTGGCATAAGTCCTGGCACATGTCCCGTCTCGTCCTGTAATGAGGGTGTCAAAAAAATGCCTTAAGGCACTTCTGCACCACTCCCCAGGGGGTTAGGACAGTGCACAGACATGTGCTGACCTCCCCACACCACCACACGTATGGGGTGTGGGTGAGTGGTGCCAGCCTGAATTGGTTAGGATTGCGCCCTCACAGTTCTATCTTACCTATATTTTCCTGGGAGTATATAGGCTGCAATCCTAAAGAAACTTTCCTGGGAGTAAGACCCATTGAACACAATGGTGCTTACTTTTGAGTAGACAGGATTAGGATTGTGCTCTATGTCTCATTAACTTTCATGAGTTCACTCTAATGGGTTAAACATATATCCATATTCCTTCTCCACTCAGGTCTCATTATAGTTTCCTTTGACTCATAAGAAGTTACGTAAAAACTCTCTTAAGCCTCTCAATTACTGAGAACACTAAATAGGTTGAATATAATTGATCTGTGATTATGTGCCGCATTCCAGGCCCCGCCAAGTTGTTCTTTTTGTAAAGCTTTTAATTAATATAGGTTGGTTGTTATTTAATTTTTAACCTGTTTTTTTTTAACTGATCTTTAAGTGTCTGGCCATATGTTCATGCATATTTTAAATGAATTTTATATAAGTATTTTTTTAAAAATTAATTGCTTAAATTGTATGTTGTTTATTAATAAATGTTGAAAGCTGCCTTGAGTTCCCCTTTGGGAAGAAAGGCGGGGATATAAATAAATCATAGTAAATAAAAATAAAATAAATAATATCATAATAAATAAATAATAAAAAACAAATAATTAAAAAATAAATAATTAAAAAATAAATAATAAAACTCCTCTATCTCCTATGGGAATGCTGTCAGGGACATCGCAAACGATGGGAGGTACAGAAGAAGGACTAGGGTCTCAAGATTGGGGTCTTGTTGATTTCGTAGAGGTGCAAAATTTGTGGGGCAAATAGAATAAACTTGATTAAAAGCACTATCCTAACCATGTCTACTCAAAAGTAAGCTGCATTCTGTTTAATGGATCTTACTCCCAGTATAGTGTCTTCAGGACTGCAGCCTTAGTTCTGGAATATCTGGATGCGGCCCACAGAAGGTCTTGATCTGGCTGTAAGAGTACAATCCTAACCGTGTCTACTCAAATGTAAGCTCCATTGTGTTCAATGGACCATACTCTCAGGAAAAGTGTCTTTAGGATTGCAGCCTTAGGCTTTCCAAGACCATCACCTGCTGAGTTAATGTGCTGAGCTATGGTGCTAGTGCTGGAAAGGGCAATCCTATGAGACCTGGACTTACCCATATTTTGAAAATATGAATAATGTTAACTATAGCTTGGGACTTATTGAGGATTTTTACATTAAGGGGCCAGATAACCATAAATAAAAACAGAAAGAAATCAAATATTAAGCAATACAAACAGTAGCAATGAGTAGTAGCTGGTGTGCCTATATATATATATATAGCCGGTGTATATATATAATGTATACACACACACACTGTAATTATGCTGGCCCTTAAAGAAAGGCGCCGAAGAGGTGCTGTTGAATGATGTTCTCATTGCGAAGCATTACAAGATTACATACTTGTAAATGTTCACACCAAATAGGCTTAACATAAATTAATGTTATGCAACACATATAAGTGTTAAACACACAAGTGTACATGCGGATAAAATCATATATTTTGTGATGTATTTAAGAAGAGGCAGGAAGGGGAAAAAACAAATAAAGAAGATAATTGAATCGAATAAAGAAGATAATTAAATTAATTAAATTAATGGAATAATAATTAAATTAATTGAATAAAGAAGATAATTACTGATATGCTTTACAAAATTTCCAAAGAAAACAATTGAAGTGAACCATTTTTTTAAATGAAATCATTCTAGTTTTTTTTTTTTTTTTACAGAGTTTTACAAAGACACCAACTGGAATTAATCGATCTTTTTGAATTAAATCATTCCATTTTTTAAACCTGCCTTAGGGATCTTTCCCCTTTGATCCTAATGGGGAAAGCTCCCCAAGGCAGATTACGTACCTATTACAATATGGTATATGTCATTGCCGTAATGGCTTACGGTCAGAAACAATAAAGTTATGTATGTACGTGTCATTGCTTGAAAACCAACCAGGGACTCAATTGCTGTCACTTTCCAAATTGTTGTTCATTCCAATGGCTCCTTGACCATATAAATAAATATATATTAGTACGTACAGAGCTTGTAAAGATCTCAGGATTCCCTCGGTTTCGCAATCCAGATGCAGGAGGGATGGACCATGTTGAGTAAGAATCCAAGCAGGGACAACACCAACTCCTGCCTTTTCCAAACCTCCCATCCAAACCGCACTGTTATAATAGCTGGTTTGGAGGCTCGTTATAATACACAATTAACATCGTCGTCAGTCTGCTTGGAAGCAAAGGCTAATTATCCAATGTTTCCAAGAGGGGGGCAAATCACAACGCCAATTAAAGGGCATACAAGATTCCCCAGGGAAAAGAAAAGTTGCCATGACTCAGGTGATGCTTTCATTCCTCCCAGAAGGTGACTCTGACGACATATTCAATATATGGCTATAGATAGTCTAATATAATATAATATAATATAATATAATATAATATAATATATCGAGAAAAGCGCAATGCTAGTACGCATTATATTATTATATATTATATTATTATTATTATTATATGCATTATATTATAATATATATATATATATATATTATAATATATCCAGAAAAGCGCAATGTTAGGAACAGCTAAGATATTGGACAGAACCCTCAAACTCCCAGGCCTCTGGTAGAGGACCCAAGAATGAGGATAACACACACACATCACCCATGGAAGTTGAGAAAATAATTTATTATATATATATATGTACATATGTATGTATATGCGTGTGTGTGTGTGTGTGTATACACACACACACACACACACACACACACACACCAGGATATATATATAAAATCAATGGCAAATCAATCCTATTGATTTGGACTGGGAACTATGTGATGTTGAACCCCATTCAACATAGTTCTATCATTGTTGATTTGTATAGGAACCATGTGTTTCGGCACCATATGTTGGTGGCAATGATGTTGCAAGGGTGGTGCATACTGGGTGATGTGAACAGGGGTTTGGATGTTGACATCAATGCTATGCAAAAATCTTTTAAAATCTTGGTAAAATCTTGGTATCTTGGTATTTTAAAATCTTGCAAATAATATCATTATGTTGTTGTCTGTCTGTCTGTCTGTCTGTCTAATGTGGTGATGATACCCTAAATGTCTTACTAAACCCTTAGATGACCATCTAAGGTCATGGTCATCTAAAGGTACCATATGTTATATGATACCCTTGGATGACCATCTAAAACTAGCCTAATTTGCATAAATTATAATTGCCGGTCAATAAATCCGGTTGGTCATCTAAGGCTTACAATGGGACTGGATAGATTTCTGGAAGAAATATCTGTTATTGGTTTCAAGCCATGACGGACATGAGCAACCTTCTGGTGACTTCAGAATGCCAGATGCAACACGCTGTGGGTTTCTTGTTGTGGGTTCTTCTTGTTGTCTTGTGTGCTCCTGAGGTGTCTCAGACCTTTGGCCTGATCTTGCACACCTTGGCTTAAGTCCTCTCATTCTCCCTTCCCGACACCTAGCGAAAAATAAGTCAACTTCATGAGAATTCCCCATTTCATGGCAAATTACATTAATTCATAACCTTATGAGGAATGTCAAAAAGCGTGTCAGGGTGTCAGAGGCAGCCCATCCCAGGCTCATCATCATCACTGATTCATCTTCAATATGGATTATTGTTATATACTGATTAATAATGAAACTCAAGGAAAAATAAAAAGTGAGACCCATTATTATGATGCACTAAAGGTTTTATTTGGCTAAAGACAGAATGGGTATAATAATAAAGAAGATGCACAAAGGAGGGACATATAGCATAAATAGTATATATAGGGACAGGAACAGCAGAAGGGGTACAATGGTAAAGAAGGAGATACAAGTTGTGGTTCAGTCACCATCATTCAATGATCGTCCCACAGGAAGGGGATTAGACTGAATATGAGGAGAGATTAACATAAGAGAACGATTGGTGGGTAATGAGAGCATGAGAGTGAGAGTGCTAGAGAGGTCAGTCTCCGGCAGGGCTCCTCAGCAGGGTCCGCAGCAGCAGGGGTCACAGCAGGAGGTGGAGGCCGACCCACAGTGGGCAGTGCTGCACAGGTAGGCCGCTGGGGCAATCACATCGTAGGTGGGGTAGCACATGTCGACTCTAAAGCCGGGGCCGTTTTCTCCGTGGCCACCACTTCCACTGCCACCACAGCACCCACCGCAGGGCATGCAGCAGTCACAGGCGCAGACGCAACGGCAGGACACGCATGGGTCACAGTGGGTGACGAGGCGCGGTCCGGGGACGATCAGGGAGCATCCGCCAGGATGGACGTGCCAGTCGGTGGTGGTTCCGTGGTCCACCAGCACGCCTCCACTGCCAGCACCACCTCCGTGGCCGCCACTGCCCCCGTGGCCACTACAGCATCCAGATCCGCAACCACAACCAGTCATCTTGGAGGAGTGAAGAGGAGTCTGGAATGACAAAGAAAACAACAGAATGAACATGGTATATGGAGCCCGTATATTTGATTTTTAAAGTGGTCTCTGCCCTATTGCACAATCCTTAGCATGCCTACTCAGAAGTAAGTACCATTGTACTTAATGGGCTTCCTCCCAGCTTTTCTCAAGAGTTCTGTGTCTCTTCCATTTTGAAGACTGTAAAGCTTTTCCACCACCAAAAGCATGGCCTGTGGAATCTCTGCCTGACACCAGACTTGAAAGGACAGTATCTCAGCTAGAAAAGTAAGGAGAAGAAACACCAGCAAAGAAGAAGAAGAAGAAGAAGAAGAAGAAGAAGAAGAAGAAGAAGAAGAAGAAGAAGAAGAACCCCTCTGGAGATGGCCAATGGCCTGTTAGGTCCACCTTCCTGCATCTCCCAACTGTAGAGGAAATCTTGGCCCAACTTACTCAAGTCTTCTCTTGTGGAGATGTCCTTGGAAGTCAAGCGACGATGATGGAGGACTCTTGAACCCGGAGCCTTTATATACGAATCTTTCCCACCACGTGACGGAGACATTTGGAGATGCCGGAGTCACAAAGGAGTTCATCACCTCCAGCCATTTTTGGAAACTTCTCCGCTTTGGTTTGTTTCATGGTTTTAGTCACTGATCTATTCCCGGCTCCATGTAATAAGCAGGTAATATTGAATGCAGAGCTCTGTCTCCAGGAAGGTCAGATCCTTGACTCACCTCTGTCTGAGATTTACTGGGGGACACAGAAGGTGGTCAAACTCCATCAGGGTTACACTGGGGTACACAGTCCAGGACTGAACTCAGTCTGGGGTCACATTGCCTGACACTCATCCAGAATCTCAAAGGGATTTGCTGACACCCAACAAGGGCTGAACGAGGGGCTGCCAAACTTTCTCCTTTATTCGTTCCTTATTCTTTATAACTATATATTTGTTGTCCTCTGAATTTAGAGGGTATACCCTTTGAGGTCTCACTCTTGAGCCCTAATTCCAGACTTAATTGCATGTAATTTGTCTAGCTTAATTGTACATATTATACCCTGTGCATTCTTGTGTTTTCTTTTTAATGGTGTTAGTCACCAATTTATTCTTGGACCCATATAATAAGTGGTTTATATTGCATACCTGTATCCTGCAGGTCAGATCTTTGACTCACCTCTGGTTATTAGGGTATACTGGGATGCACAGTCTGTGGTCTAACTCTGTCTGGGGTACACTACAATATATTAGGGTACAGTCTGTGGTTTAACTTGGTCTGGGTACACAAGAGTATACTGAGACATTCAGATACTCAGTTTGGGATACACAGAAGTATATTGGGGTACACAGTGTGTGATCTAACTCAGTTTGGGGTACACAGAAGTATATTGGGGTACACAGTGTGTGATCTAACTCAGTTTGGGGTACACAGAAGTATACTGGGGTACATACCTTGTGATCCTCTTCACTTTGGGGTACACAGAAATATATTGGGGTGCACAGTGTGTGATCCAACTCAGTTTGGGGTACACGGACATATATTGGGGTTCACAGTCTATGGTTTAACTCACTCTGGGGTACACTGGTTGACAACCATGCGGAATCTCAAAGCAATTTTCATGTCCAAAACCAGCTGCTTTTCCATGTTTCTCATTTATTCACTCCTCATAATTCATAAATATATATTTATTTTCCTTTAAATTTAGTGTCCATCTTTTGGTATTTCCTTTGTGGTCTCACTTTTTAGCCCTAATTCCAGAGTTAATTGCATTTAATTTGTGCAGCTTACATGAAATTGTATTTAATTTGTGTGGTTATATACAGTAATGTGTACATATTGCACACTGTACATTCTTTTGCTTTTATAAAAATTAATGGAGCTGTTTTCGGAGTCAGACCATTCAACATTTCCAGGCTGTGTTTCATATTCAGGCTTTTATAGTATATGTACTAATAATGCCATATATAGATAATAACGTATTGAAATGCTGTCTCTTGAATCAGACACTTGAGCTGTCCAGCTGAATAATGAATCAAATCCAGAGTAACTATGGGAAGTCCTTGCTCTGGAGTAAGAACAAGTTACTCTGGATTGCAATATGAATTTCCCATAGGTTTGCGCTACGTGGTGCAGGAACTACAGGTGCACATAATGTCTCTTATGTGCTCCCGTAGTTACTCTGGATTGTGCCCTTAGTCATTAGATTTCAATAATTAATCTTATTCATTTGATTTCAAATGCTATCATCAGAGCTGGCCTTAGGGCACAATCCAGAGTAACTACGGGGAATCCTTGCTCCGGTGTGAGAACAAGTTACTCTGGGTTCCAATATGAATTTCCCATAGGTTTTCACTAGGTGGTGCGTGCTCCTGTAGTTACTCTGGATTTGGGGGTTAATCCTATTGGACCATTTGCTCCCAATTGGGATCTTTGCCTAAGGGCCTCTACTCTAAAGTAATCCACTATAATCTTGCATTCAATTTTATATTAAAAATATCTATGTCACGAGTGACCACAAATCCTCTTTTCTCAGGAAATGTCCTATTTTTAGGCTTGTGTCCAAGGAAAACCATATTGAGCACAATCCTAACCGTGTCTACTCAAGAGTAAGCCCATTGCAGTCAATGGATGTTCCTCCCAGGAAAGTGTCTTTAGGATTGCAGCCACAATGCAGTGGCGCATTTGCACATGGCACAGAACCAAGTTGATAGTGGCCACTTATGGTGTGGTCAAGGGGTCTCAGGGAGCCCCAGATCTCCTGCAAACATACTTTTCCCCAAATCCAGAGTAACTACGTGCGCACATAAGAGACTTTACGTGCACCCGTAATTACTGCACCGCCTAGTGAAAACCTATGGGAAATTCATATTGACATCCAGAGTAAGTTGTTCTTACACTGGAGCAAGGACTCCCTGTAGTTACTCTGGATTTTGCCCTTTGTGAAATAATGAGCTGGGGTAAGTACCCCTAAAAAGTACATTAAGCTGGGCACATACATGAGAGGGTGATATGGAGGTCTCCGGCAGCGAGGAAGGGCTGTGTCTGTGAGTCATCAGGGCACCTCTTCTGAGTCTCCCGGCCTTATGGTGGAAAGATGCTCGACGTCAGCTCGAGAACCTTATGATTTTTGCCTGGGATAATTGCACGAGCTACAAATGCCAAACTGACACCACCTGATGGATGACATTTCCATTTAAAAATGAAAAAAAAATCTGCAAATTTGAGGAAAGGTATCATTATATCTGGTTCATGCTGGTCTATCTTACACTATCCACAGAGAAGAGGCGGTCTTTGTGTGCGGACTGGCCTTTAAAAGCATGCGCAGTCCTTCACAGCTTCCTCGCTCTTCGCCCAGGACTCCTTACACGGCGCCTGCCGATCCTTTGAAATCAGGTGAGTCTCAATGGTAATATATGTGAATATTGTACGTGGTAGTAATACTGGGCCCAGTAGGGATGCCCAGTGCCTGGTTGGGATTCCTAGTGGTGCCCAATGGTGCCTGTTGTCCACTGAGCTGTGATATCCTATGCACAGTAAGGATGTCTGGTGGTGTTCAGTAGGGATCCCCAGTGCCCACTGTGGCCCTGTGGTGCCCACTGGTGCCCTGTGGTGCCCAATGGTGCCTGCCAATGTCCACTGGTGCCTGCTGATGCCTGATGCCCACTGTGCAGTAGTGCCTGGTGGACCCCAATACCCAATGGTGCCTGGTAAAGACACCTGGTGCTCAGTAGAGATGCTGATGGCCCCCTGCCCACTGGTGCCTGATGCACACTACACAGTGGTGCCTGCTGCCCAATCATGCCCAGTGGTTCCTGTTATGAATGCCCAGTGCCTGCTGCCTGGTTGTGCTCATGACACAGTGGTGCCCACTGGTTTCCAGTAGGGAGGCCCAGCCTCACAGGTGCCTGCTGCCGTTTCCCACTGCTCCCAGTACGCTTTGGTACCTGGTGCTTATCGGTGCCCAGTCTGGAGCCTCCCACCCGGAACCCCAGAATGTTTGCCCGTGCCGAGCCATTCCCAAATGGCTCTTGATATTTTACTCCTGCAATAGAACTTTCATTCTGCTAATATATACATTTTTGTAATTTAATTATTATAACTATAATACATTCCGTTACAAAGAAATTTTAGAATAAATTTTAAATGATTGCAAAAATGAATTTAAAAATAACACCTGTCCTGTGATTGTTGAAGGATGTCTTCCCAGACGTCTCCATCCTCGGGCAGCCCAGCAGCATGTCAAGATGCACCAGAGCCATGCTCTCCTCAGCAGGAGACCCAGCAGTGCCCAGAACAAGTATGCGCACCTTGTCAGCAGCAACAGCAGGAGGAAGAACCACAGCAGCAACAATGTCAGCAGCAACGTTCATCATGTGCACAATTTCCAAATTAACATCTCTTCGAATATATATAGATATATATATATATCCGGAATTTTATCTCTGTGCAACCTGTCCCAGCACGACAATCATGCAATCTTTCTGAAATATGGATATCATCATGCCTGAGTCATAACTCTGGAGAAGGCCACCATCTTTAAGAGGACATGGCTGCGTTTGCCCGACTTTCATGGGGTGGGTGGTGGGATGTGATGCAAACGGTTATCTGACTTAAAGGAGGTGGATATCAGCTATAAATCAAATCAAATCTGTTTTAATTACATATGTAGATTTTTTTAAAGAGATGGAGCCAAAATTATATTATTTTAATTATATACGGAGGTCTTAATTATATAAGGTTTTAATTATATACGGAGGTCTCGGAGATGGAGCCAAAAGCAAGTGTTGCCTTGCAGTTCTTGCTTGATGGCTTCATTTGAGGAAACCAGGACATCAAGCAAGAACTGTTATTGGAGTAATTTACTTCTACAAAATCAACAACATCTGTCCCATTTGCCAGTGTGTGATGACAATCCCCCAAAATTGGGATTGTCCCTGTTTTGGGGGAACATATGGCAACCCTATATTCACCAAAATGAGATCATTGCAACCCACCTTGAATTGGGTGGATTTGCATATACTGAAGTGGCCCAACTGGGTTTGCTTGGCATTAAATAAATCGTTGCCTACTGCCACCTTTGTGAATTGTTTTTCCAGTACCTACATTGATGGCCGCTTGTTGAGCATTGCCCGAATCGTGGCCCATCGTAACTCTACCCTTCGCTGTGTGATCAGATTTGTTTATGCTTGATACAATCATGCCACGGTTGACCTTTCATTTTTCTATGTTTTAAAAGCATTAAAAGGTTGCAATCTCAACATTGGTGACGTTTCGGTTCTATAACTGGGAACAATTTTCATGCGTTGCTTTCGTACCATTGGCAGGATTTGGGCCACATCCGAAATACCGCACTGGGTGACAACATGGGTGCCTTTGCAAAACCAACAGGAACTTTTATCAGCCTCACTGCATCTGACACCTTCACTATCCAGATTTTTATATTAATATATATATATTTTATAAAAATATTAAAAAGTATTAAATTTTTAAATATTAAAAATATTATTTATATTAAATATGATAAAATAATTATTTTATTTTTATTAATAATATTAATATTTTTAATATTTATTTATTATTATTAATATTTATTTATTATTATTAATATTTATTTTTTATTATTATTAATATTTATTTATTATTAATATTTATTAATAATATTATTATTTTATTACTATTGTTATTACTATTATTACTATTAATAATTATTAATAGTATTGTTTCTTTTATTAATAATAAAAATATTATTAAATATTAAAAATATTAAAAATATTAACAGTTTTGGAAGGGTTTGCATCACTAGGGTTTGCATCAGATGGTGCAGAAGGCCAGCACATCAGTCTCCCTAGACCTTTACCCATATGACTGGTGGGTCAATGCCCTGGGCTGTAAACGTGATGATGTACCATTGCCTTACCATCCTGATAGAATAACTTTTGACATTGCAATCATCTTAGTGCATCCTCAGAAGTAAGTTCCACTGATTTCAATGGGGCTTACTCCCAGGAAAGTGCTGTTAGGATTGCAGCCTATGAATATTTTTGATAGAATTTGAATGACATTAAATATTTAAATGTAGCCTGCATCCACCTGCCCTCCCTTATTGAAACCACTATTATTTTAAAAAATTATTTTAAAGATTTTTACCCCACCTTTCTCCACTATGCGGACCCAACGTGGTTACAATATAATAAAAACATAATAAATAATTTAATAAAAACACACATACACAAATTTAAAATCATTTAAAAACTATGGAAAGCTGAGAGTTCTCAATTCTACCCATCAAATCCTGACACATTTGTTGTGGATTTCCCAACAACAATCAGATTTAGGCTGCAATCCTAAAGGCACTTTCCTGGGAGTAAGACCCACTGATGGGCTTACTTCTGAGTAATTGTTTTAGGATTGTCCAATCTAATCCAACTTTCCCACTCTGATGCCGCCCTGCCAATGGGGCATATTGGTGCATGGGATAGTCACAGATGGACTTTTTTATCTTAAAGGAATTTAATCATCCCGTATCTTGGGGATGATTTAGTGTCAGAAAGTTGGACAGGATCAGGACCTAAGTGCACTTTGATTAATGCCAGATAAAACTTGAAATGCCCGTCCGGAGGAAATGGCAACATCACACTGTCATCTGTTGGGAATAAAGTTGTATTCCGGTGTGTGGAGTAGTTACATGGAATTTGGTGTGATTTATTGCCCTTTGCGACAGGACTGGTACACAACCCTGGCATCAGTGACACTGACTCACCTCTAGAGTAGGGCTTTGCCAACAGCAGGCAGTTCAGCAAGGCAGAGCGAACGGATTGAACAAACAAACGTACAACACAAACAGGTATGGAGATCATAGAGGGATGAGCCACCCTTGCCGTGGGTAGTGTTTCTGACAATGCAGAATTCCCTCTGCCCCCCCAATAAAAATAAAAATAAAAATACATACATACATACATACATACATACATACATACATACATACATACATACATACATAAAAATAAATAAATCACATTTATTGCTCCAGAAGGTGCCCGAGTTCATCCTGTTTGCTTGGAAAACAACAAAAGCAAAACAAATTGGGAGAACAGAAAGTGGAAAATATATATTCATAAAAAACGTAAGAAGAAAAGAGAAGCCCTGCTGGACTAAGGCTGGAATCCTAAAGACACTTTCCTGGGAGTAAGACCCATTGAACACAATGGGGCTTACATTTGGCTAGACATGGTTAGGATGGTGCTCAAAGATTACTCCAGTTAGGCTTGCATAAGTCCTGTGCCAACCTGGGAGTATCACAAAACTGCCGTTAAGTTATATCTGCCCCACTCATGGGTGGGGGGGGGTTAGGCTACGGCACAGGCAAATGCCGACCTCCCCACACCACGGTGGAAAGATATGCCAGCCTAAAATGGTCAGGATTGCACCAAAAGGCAATGTAACTCCCAGGTAAGGAAACAAATATTGCCATACCATGTTGTTGCCACCATGATTGCTCCCACCTTTGCAGAATATGCCCTATTGCCACAACTATGCCGGTGATGGAAAGCTGGTTACGTTCGTGCCCGGAGAGCCACAGGGTGAAAGTGTGTGACCAGTAGATGAAAGAATGTATTTTGCGCAACACTTACTTTAAGTTCTGATTTTTGCTGCCTCGAGGCATGCTGGCAAATGGGCATTGAGATGGCTTTGGGGTCTAGATAATTTCATAGGGGAAGGAGGAGGTCTATTGACTTTCCCCCAAATCCGGAGTAACTATGAGAGCACATAAGAGACTTTACGTGCAGTTGTAGTTACTGCACCACCTAGTGAAAACCTATGGGAAACTCATATTGGAATCCAGAGCAAGTTGTTTATACACCGGTGCAAGGACTCCTCGTAGTTACTTTGGATTTTGCCCCTAGATGGTCAACTACAACCTCAATATTCAAAGCAGATATCATAATCTGGTTTTGGTTAGAAACAGATGCTGGTTTAGATAATCAAGTCTAGCGAGTATCTTCTGCTGGAGTTACTCATTGCTTGTCTCCTCCAGTCAATCTGAATATAATCTATGAAGAAATATGCATCCCATGTCCCCAGGCAAGATCTTTCCTGTCTTAGGTGTGACCCTGCAAGGAATTTTATTCAACTCACAGTTATTTCACCTACAAATCAGGGGTGCTTTTATACTGATGAAATATTTATGGAATTGGGACCCCCCAATTTTGCCATTAAGACCTAGGGAAACTTGGAAAGCCAGGTGTCCGACGTGGCCTAACCTCATCATTGAGTAGACCTTTCCATTGTCTCAGTGCAACCACACAAGGCCTGCCAATTAGGTGGAGCTCATGACTTATTCATGAAGTTTTTCACCGCCAATTAACGAGAGATACAAATGATAAATCTGTATTTCCCGGTGCTTTGCGACGGGTCCTAGGATTAGCAAGCCTTCATACTTCCATAGGGAGTAAATATGCAACCTGCAATTCCTGGGGCAGATCTCATTTCCCGTAGGAGAGGCCCAACGACAGTATAAAAAGATCTCCAGGCTTCCACGCTCTCTGTACGCTACTTCTCCGGTGGTTTCCTGGGATTTGCCACTACTAAAGAGGGTAAGATGACCTAATATTCTTACAGCTAATTTTTCTGAATGGGTCAAGGGCGAGTAAGACGGCAGACAATATAATGACAATTGAATAATATCATGCCCCAAGGACGGGGTTGGATGCAATCAAGAACTACTCAAGGCCAATAAAGATTCAATTAAGATGGGGTTGGATGCAATCAAGGACTACTCAAGGCCAATACATCAATTCCTGATGCAGCCATTCCACTACCCTTTCCTATCCTGTTAACAGTAGGGCCATCCTTAATAGATTAGGGCCAACCCTAATACATCCCAGTAGGGAACTTCCCTGAGTGTAGCCAAAATTTTGGTTCCTTGACCGAAGGTTCGAGACATTCAAGGTTCCTCAAACTTGGGAGAGCATCAAAACGGGACATCTGAAATGTCTTATGGGGATCCTGACTTGCACAGGTTAACACCAATCTTGTCCCTACAGTGGATTGTGGGGGATTGCAAGTGGTAGAAGAGGTTGCAAGTGCACACCATGCATCCATGCATACATTTTCTGCATTTTTGCATGCATGCAGAAATTCCCAGACTTGATCATGGATATCTCCCTCCTCTTCAGGGAGGGTCTGATCCTCAAGCAAAGAGCATCTGCTTTGCAGAAGATCCCAACATTTGTACCCGTAGAATCACCAGGCACAGGGATAAGATCATGTGCCTCTACCTTAGTATTGGCATCCATCAGTCTTGAAAGACTGGTATCGTGCTCGATGCTGCATACAAAGCACGAAGGCCTGGGTAGATTAATATGGAGGATAGGCTGTTACCCAAGCAGCAAATCCCCCCTCTCCACACCACTGAAATAGTCCAGTGGAACGGCAGAGCAGATACGATGGGTTCCCACTGCATTGCAGAGCTGGGCTAAGGATAGGAGCTCACCCTGTCTTGTGGAGACCCAGGTTTCGAACCCTGGCCTACTGGTTAATAGGCACAGTGTCTCAAACACTTGCACTATCCACAGCCTTTACCTTAGGGATGCCGTTTATCCATATAGGGACAATCCCAATGTTGGTGGATTGTGTTCACAGACTCACAAATGGGGCAGAGGTTCCTGTCCTGATTTTGCGGAAGGGAATCATGGCAACCCTACTCTACCTGAGATAATGAGCACAATCCTAACCAGGCCTACTCAAAAGTAAGCCCCATTTGTGTTCAGTGGGTCTTAATCCCAGAAAAGTGTCTTTAGGATTGCAGTCAATGCCTAGTTTTTACTCAATCAGGTCAACACATGTTTCAATCCTAAAGGCATTTTCCTGGGAGTAAGACCCACTGAACACAATGGGGCTTACAATTAAGTAGACATTGTCAGGATTGTGCTCATACTGGCATAATCGGATCAATCATCTGTCTTCATAGAATGCATTTTTTAGTATGAAATCTTGCTTGGTAAAATAGGCAAGAGTTTTTGATTTGAGCCTAGCTACACCATAAGGCTGTAATCCTAACCAAACTTTCCTTAGAGTAATCCCCATTGTACACAATAGGATTTACTTCTTTGTAAACATGCAGACTGTGACCTAATGGTGCAATCCTTTGCACATCTTAATGGTATTTAATGGAACTTAATCCCAGTAGGTGGGGATAGGTTTGCAGCCTGATGCTGCAATCTTATCCACACTTTCCTGGAAGTAAGCTCCACTGGGTGCAATGGGATTTACTTGTGAGTAGAAAAGTTTAGGATTGCACAGTAAGTTAACTGGCCCTACAATCCAGAGTAACTACGGGAGCACATAAGACACATTACGTGTACCCATAGTTACTGTACTACCTAGTGAAAACCTATAGGAAATTCATATTGCAATCCAGAGAAAATTGTTCTTACACCGGAGCAAGGACTCCTGTAGTTACTCTGGATTGTGCCCTTAGATAGTGCTCTTCAAGGTGACTTTTTTTGGTTTGCCTCCAATGCCCTGGAGAACAGATTTGGCTCCTGTTGCTTGAGTAGGTTATTCCAATGGGCTGTCATTAAGACTTGCATCCTACTGATGATTCAAGTGTAATTAACAACATAATAATACAGTGGTGATGACACCTACCTTTTCACTCTTTCTGAGTGACAGTTCTTCAGACCGCGCCAAATAAACAGCTAGCGAGCATCACGCCTAGTCAGACTGTCTTCATCAGCAGAGCTGTCATCGGGGGAATCCTTGAACGCTTGTGCCCCATATTGGAATGATGACCACAAAGGCCACCGTCCCATTTGTTTTTCTTTTCTCCAGAGTAAATCTCCCCCCAAGAAGACAAAGAAAACCATTGCATCAGTCGCTGAAACATGAGCAGTGGGCAGCAGAAAAAGATTGACACTTGCTATGGCTTCTCTGGAGGAACTCAAGGCACGCAGGGTTCTGGATCGAGCAGCTGTGGTGGCGGTGGAGGTGGTTCAAAAAGCTCTGGAGGATCTAATATAGTGTCTGGAGGTGGCGGCGGCAGTGGACAGTGCGGTTATGGAGGTGGAAGCATCGGTGGACAGTCTTCTGGAAGTTGCATCGGAGGAGGGGGCTCCGGAGGAGGATCATGCTACGGAGGGGGCAGCAGTGGGGGAGGAGGGTCTGGTGGTTCCAAAACTATCGGTGGGGGATCCAGTGGAGGTGGAAGCTATGGCGGTGGTAGTGGCGGAGGGTCTGGTGGTTCCAAGAGCATAGGTGGGGGACACAGCGGTGGGGGAAGCTGTACCGGAGGAGGATCTGGTGGTTCCAAGGGTATCGGCGGAGGATCTGGTGGAGGTGGAAGCTGTGGCGGTGGTAGTGGAGGAGGTTCTGGTGGTTCCAAGAGCATAGGTGGGGGATACGGCAGTGGGGGAATCTGCAGTGGAGGTAGTGGTGGAGGATCTGGTGGTTCCAAGGGTATTGGTGGGGGCTCCAGTGGCGGCGGAAGCTATGGTGGAGGTAGTGGAGGAGGTTCTGGTGGTTCCAAGAGTGTAGGTGGGGGATATAGTGGTGGTGGTGGATATAGTGGTGGTGGAAGTTGTGGTAGTGGAATTGGAGGAGGGTCTGGCAGTTCCAAGAGTTCTGGTGGAGGATACAGTGGTGGTGGAAGCTGTGGAGGTGGGAGTGGAGGAGGTTCTGGCAGTTCCAAGAGCATAAGTGGGGGATACAGTGGTGGTGGGTACAGTGGTGGTGGAAGCATAGGTGGGTCAAGTGGTTCCAAGAGTATTGGAGGAGGATATAGTGGTGGTGGATATAGTGGTGGTGGTGGTAGTGGAGGAGGGTCAAGTGGTTCCAAGACTGGTGGGTACAGTGGTGGTGGAGGCTACAGCAGTGGTAGCGACGGAGAGTCAGGTGGTTCCAAAAGTGGTGGGTACAGTGGTGGTGGGTACAGCAGTGGTGGAAGCTGTGGTGGTGGAAGCATAGGAGGATCAAGTGGTTCCAAGAGTACTGGTGGAGGATACAGTGGTGGTGGTAGTGGTGGGTCTGGTGGTTCCAAGAGTATTGGAGGGGGATACAGTGGAGGTGGAAGTTATGGTGGTGGTAGTGGAGGAGGATCAGGCAGTTCCAAGAGTATTGGTGGAGGATACAGTGGTGGTGGTAGTGGAGGAGGATCAGGTGGTTCCAAGAGTATTAGTGGAGGATACAGTGGTGGTGGTAGTGGTGGGTCTGGTAGTTCCAAGAGTATCGGAGGGGGATACAGTGGTGGTGGAAGTTATGGTGGTGGCAGTGGAGGAGGTTCCGGCAGTTCTAAGAGTACAGGTGGGGGGTACAGTGGTGGCGGATATAGCAGCGGTGGGAGCTGCGGCAGTGGTAGTGATGGAGAGTCAGGTGGTTCCAAGAGTAGGCGATACAGTGGTGGTGGAAGCATAAGCGGGTCAAGTGGTTCCAAGAGTATTGGAGGTGGATACAGTGGTGGTGGAAGCTGCGGCAGTGGTAGTGATGGAGAGTCAGGTGGTTCCAAGAGTAGGCGATACAGTGGTGGTGGGTACAGTGGTGGTGGAAGCATAGGTGGGTCAAGTGGTTCCAAGAGTATTGGAGGTGGATACAGTGGTGGTGGAAGTTGCGGTGGTGGTAGTGGAGGAGGGTCAGGTGGTTCTAAGAGTATAGGTGGAGGATATGGCAGTGGCAGCAGTAGTGGCCAGAGCTCTGGCTCGTATGGGGGTGGCAGCAGCAGTGGCCAGTCCTCTGGGTGCTATGGGGGTGGCAGTGGAGGTGGTCAATCCTACGGTGGTGGTGGCAGTGGCAGCCAGTCCTCCAGCTGCTATGGGGGTGGCAGCAGTGGTGGTCAGTCATATGGAGGTGGAAGCAGTGGTGGTCAGTCATATGGTGGTGGTCAGTCATATGGAGGTGGCAGTCAGTCCTCTGGCTCATATGGAGGTAGCGGCAGTGGTGGACAGTCCTCTGGCTGCTATGGGGGTGGTCAGTCCTATGGTGGTGGCGGCCAGTCCTCTGGTTCTTACAGTGGTGGTGGCAGCAGTGGTGGCCAGTCCTCTGGCTGCTATGGGGGTGGTCAGTCCTATGGTGGTGGCGGCCAGTCCTCTGGTTCTTACAGTGGTGGTGGTGGCAGCGGTGGCCAGTCCTCTGGCTGCTATGGGGGTAGCAGCGGAGGTGGTCAATCCTATGGTGGTGGCAGCAGTGGCAGCCAGTCCTCCAGCTGCTATGGTGGTGGCAGCAGTGGGGGTCAGTCCTATGGAGGTGGCAGCATCAGTGGCCAGTCCTCTGGCTGCTATGGGGGTGGCAGCAGTGGTGGTCAGTCATACGGTGGGGGCAGTGGTGGTGGACAGTCCTCTGGCTGCTATGGGGGTGGCAGCAGTGGTGGTCAGTCATATAGTGGGGGCAGTAGTGGTGGACAGTCCTCTGGCTGCTATGGGGGTGGCAGCAGTGGTGGTCAGTCATATAGTGGGGGCAGTAGTGGTGGACAGTCCTCTGGCTGCTATGGGGGTGGCAGCAGTGGTGGTCAGTCATATAGTGGGGGCAGTAGTGGTGGACAGTCCTCTGGCTGCTATGGGGGTGGCAGCAGTGGTGGCCAATCCTCTGGGTACTATGGGGGTGGCAGCAGTGGAGGCCAGTCTTCTGGGTACTGTGGTGGAGGTGGCAGCAGTGGCGGTCAAAGTTGTGAATATTGTGGTGGAGGCAGCTCAGGTGCCCAGACCATTATCATACCATGTGGCAGTGGCAGTGGTGGCAGCGGTGGCCAGTGTTGCTGCTGTGGTGGAGGTGGGTCTAGCGGTTGTGGCGGCTCAAGTGGCCATACCATTATTGTATTGGGTGGTGGAAGTGGTGGGCAAGGCTCTGGGTCCTGCGGTGGTGGAGGTGACATTGGTGGCCAAGGTTATGGGTCTTGTGGTGGAGCTGGGGGGAGCTCTATGCAGTCTAAGCAATGCACCCCCACCCCGCCAGGCATGTCTCAGTCCAAACAACCTTGTTCATCACCACCAAGCCAAAAGTAAACCCTCCCAGTGTTCATGTGCCACCTGCTACCCGGAACGAGATAGCCGCAACTGTGTACACCCCGTTCTTCTGATCACACCTCTAGTAGTGCTCCTACTCATTGTACCTGTGAATTGTAAGCTCTTGCTTGTCTTTCCTCTCGTTACTGTTGCAAGATAAATGTACGCAACCCCCAATTTACCGCTGTGATAAAGGGGGGCATGTCTGTAACTGCCTCCTTCAGTTTCCTGCTAATGCACGACAAATAATAAAAGTTGCTTAAACTGATAAACCCAAATGGTTGGTTTTCCTTTGTTCTCCTATCGTTGGCACCACGTGTCACACAACATATAGGGCCGACTGAGCGGTGCGCACCAGGGGTTAACAAGCATCTGCAATGAACCTCAGGGTTCGGGAGGTTGTGGTGACGTTACTAAGAATGACACTATTGCAGGCATGTTTGGAGTTGGCGCCAAGATCCCAAAAATGTTGGAAACACAAACACACACAAAAACACACAAACTGTCATACGCCTGGCAAAGCGTTCCCACAAGACTCATAGACATTCTCAAAGTTCATCAGCAATCCCAGAACCCAACTTTGAGCACCATCCTAATCAGGTCTACGCAAAAGTAAACCCCATTGTGTTCAATGGGTCTTACTCCCAGGAAAATGTCTAGGATTGAAGCCGATCTACAATGAGGAACAGATCCACACAACCGTCAAGATCAGAGTGATCATAATGTGGTTTTAATTTTAAAATATTGTACTGTATAACTTCTTACTAAATTTTTAACCATCTATCATTTATGACATACTTTATAGGCAATCCTAAACTCCTAAACTGCAATCCTAAACTCCACTCAGGCCAGCCTTAGCCCCGGCATAACTGCTGGGCTGACCTGGGGGTATCACAAAAGTGTAGTAAAATACTTCTGCCCCACTTGGGGTACTTGGGGTGATTCAGGTGTATACTTGGGGTGAGTGTTAGGCCAATGCATATACCGACCCCCCCCCCCCAAGCATCATGGAGAAATAGGACAGGTGAGTTAGGCTGGCCTAAATTTCTTAGGATTGCACCCATAATGTATTAATTTCAAGAAGTTTACCTGCTCACCAGGAAAAGTAGGACAATGAAGATTTCCCCAGGACACAATAAGAGGACATATGGAAAAAGAGGACGGATGGTCACCCTGTTCAAGAGGAAGCTTCCAAATTTTCCTGATGGAGATGCAGAAAAACCAGATATTTGAATCCCTTCCTATATTGTAAAAAATAATCCCAATAATAATAAAACTACTGGGGGTGGCAGTGATTGAGGTATAACCGTTTAACTTGTAGTCCTTGGAATACAGGGAGAGTTTAGGATACCGTCTTCATCTCATGTTTCCTGGGAAGAAGCCACAAATAAATACACAAACAAACAAACAAACATTTAGTTAGGCTGCAATCCTAAAGACACTTCTGGGAGGAAGGCCCATCGAACACAACAGGGCTTGCTTCTGAGTAGACATGGTTAGGGTTGTGCTATAAGTTTCACTTTCCTCTGAGTTGATTACCCTGCAATCCTAAAGACACATTCCAAGGAGTAAGAAGACCCATTGAACTCAATGGGGCTTACTTCTGAGTAGACATGGTTAGGATTGCAAAGTTAGGCTGCAATCCTATACACATTTTCCTGAGAGTAAGTCCGATAGAACGGAACGGGACTTACTTCTGAGTGGACATGTTCAGGATTGCACCCTTACCCCCAAATCCAGAGTAACTACGGGAGCACGTAAGAGACTTTACGTGCACCCGTAGTTACTGCACCACCTAGTGAAAACCTATGGGAAATTCATATTGCAATCCAGAATAAATTGTTCTTACACCAGAGCAAGGACTCCCCGTAGTTACTCTGGATTGCACCCATCGTTAAATAGGTAGTGCAATCCTAAACATGTCTACTCAGGAGTCCTGTTTTAGGCATTAGGGCTGATTCCCAGGAAACTGTGTTTAGGAATTCAGCCATAGTTAGTTATTTCACAATCCTAACCATGACTACTCAAAAGTAAGCCGCATTGCGTTCAAAGGGTCTTACTCCCAGGAAAGTGTCTTTAGGATTGCAGCCTATGTTAGTTAGTTAGTTAGTTAGTTACATAAGACTTTGTAACTGGGGTGTTCTACATGTGCCCTTCCAAATCATACCAGAAAAGCATAGTGGCCATGGGAGCATAATGTACTGGTGTCAAATATAAGGTCTAAGGGTCAGATGTTCCCCACCCCCCATAATTAGTCCATTATCTGGATGAGAGCATCATATCATATCATGATCTGGGATCAAGAACCCACCCTGGGTGTGGTGACCATATGGGGTGGAGGACAGAGTGCCTCTATTTGTACCCATTGCATAGCAGAGGGAATTAAGGTAGGTTCAGCTTATCATAGAAGTATTTAAAATGCAGCACCTGCCTAAGTTTCCTCTTCTATGCAATGCTTAAAGGTAGAGGCACCCTGTCCTCCAGTCTATATGGTCACCCTGACCCCACATCCCCATGAAGCTTCTAAGGTGCAACAGTTTGGCCATTTGTTACCTCTCAGCCTAAACCTACCTTGCAGGGGTGTTGTTGCAAGGCCAAAAGGGATGGTGAGAATCATACCCTCTTTAACCAACTGGGATTGATTTGGCTCCACCATGTGGAAGGAAAATAGAATTCAGGCAGCACATCCAACAGCAAATCCTTGAACAGAAATCTAGGTTTTGAACTGAACAAAGCACATTATTATTATTATTATTATTATTATTATTATTATTATTATTATTATTATTATTATTATTATTATCACCATCATCATCATCATCATTTTATTCAAAATCAAACAGTAATCCACAGCGAAAAACTTCATGCTGGTTTCTGTCACATCACCAGTCATCATCATCATCATCACCATCATCATCATTATTATTATTATTATTATTATTATTATTATTATTATTATTATTATTATTATTTACAAGCATTATTTCTATATCACTTTTCAACTAAAAGGTCTTTGTATGTTCTTATAGAAGAAGCTGTAAGATTGCAACTTCAATAAATCCTATTTGATGTGAAATCCTATTTGAAATCCTTCAATAAATCCTATTTGAATTCTATAACATGGAGCCAAGATCATTCATTCATTCATTCAGTCAGTCAGTCAGTCAGTTAGTTGATTATGGCTGCAATCCTAACCACACTTTCCTGGGAGGAAGTACTATTGAACACAGTGGGACTTACTTCTAAGTAGACCTGCTTAGGATTCCACTTCAGAAATAATTATCCATCTTTTTCTCCAAAAGGCACCCAAAGTTGCCAGTAACTTTTTAAAACAAAGTTATGGGCTTGTTGCCTATATGGTGTTGCCTATGCAAAAAATAAAAACAAGCATTTAATAATTTTTTTTCTAACATCAGCCATGTATGGCATTTTATTCCTAGCCCCTCACCATTCCTATATAACCCTCAAACTTCTGGACTAAAAAGCATCGAGCACAATCCTAACTATGTCTACTCATAAATAAACCCCATTATGTTCAAAGGGTCTTAATCCCAGGAAAGTGTCTTTTGGATCACAGAGGAAGAGCAACCATCCAACTTCATACTGGCATGACTTTTTCTTCCCAAGGGGTTTTGCTGATCACTTGTCCGTGTGTGTGTGTGTGTGTGTGAGAGAGAGAGAGAGAGAGAGAGAGAGAGAGAGAGAGAGAGAGAGCTCTTTAGGGACAAGGAATCACATCTAGTTTTATTTTCCCATATAACCCATTTTTGGCAAGGTGAAGTAGTGGATCTCTAGGGGGTCGAACTCTCTGGAACCCGCGGACACCATTGGCCACAGGACCCCCATCCAGGTTTGGCAACCCAGATTTCCCCATCCCGGTTGTTATTTACAGACATAACCACTATGGATGCTATAGTGGGTACGGTTTGTGCATTAAACTGGAACACCAACTGGTGCAATGGCTCAAGATACTCCTCCAACATTCCCAAGTAGTTGAGTGAGTTCTTCTTGAATGGTAGCAGGTACAGGGTGGATGTTGATCTGTAAACACCCAGAGAATTGCAACAATTTTAATTCCATCACAACCTCCTTGATAGGATTTGCCTCCTACTTACATATGTCGGCTATGTCAGCAATGCATTCCCTCCCAAGGGATCATGGCACACGTTTCCGGCCCAGATTCACTTGGCACGGGATACGCCGGAAACCTATTTGGCACAGAGTGAATAATTCCATTATAGGGGGGACTTTACATTTGTAGGGTCTTTGGGACTATCATCCGGGCAGTATAAATGCTGAAAACATTTTACTAGGGAAGTTTGAGAGATTCTCAACCCAAACCTATGTATGCCTACTCAGAAGTAATTCTCATTATGTTCAATGGGGTTTAGACCCAGGAATGTGCGTATAGGACTGCGATAGATAGATAGATAGATAGATAGATAGATAGATAGATAGATAGATAGATAGATAGATAGATAGATGATCGATCGATCGATCGATCGATCGATCAGGGTGACCATGTGTCCTCTTTTTCAGGACATGTCCTCTTTTTTAGCCTTCTGTGGTGTAAAGGATCCACTAAGAACCAATTTATGTCCCAGTGGTGCCTGCTGTCCCCCAGTGTTTGATGCCTGGTGTGTGGTAGGCATGCCCAGTGCTTGGTAGGGATGCCTAATGCCCACTACCCACTAGTGTCCCATGGTGTCTGCTGCCCACTGCTGCCCTGTAGGTATCCCCTGTAGTGCCTGGTGCCCAGTAAGGGTGTCCAGAAGGGATGACTGCTTCCCCTCCAATGCTTGCTGCTGCCTACCAGTGTCTGGTGCCCAGTAGTTCCCAGTGGTGCCCACAGGTGCCCCATCATGCCCAGGACCCACAAATATTCTTGAAATTTTACTCTAGCAACAATGGGTTAATTCTGCTTTATTTATTTAGTAATTCATAATTAGTAATTAATAAATTTAATTACTAAATTAATAAATTTATTAATTAGTAATTAATAAAAAATTAAAATTTAATAATAAATAATATAGTAAGCTGTCGGCTGTAGTGGCTCAGTGGTTAAAGGTGCGCCTGTTGATCTGAATATCAGCAGGTCAGTAGTTCGAAACCCACGGAGTGAGCTCCTTTCCCCTGCCCAGCTCCTGCCAACCTAACAGTTCAAAAGCACGGAAATGCAGGTAGATAAATTGTTACCACCTTGGCTGGAAGGTAAAAAGGGGTCCATGTGCCTCAACATATACTCATGCCGGCCACATATACTCATGCTGGCCAGCATCTTTGGACTTGGCTGGGTCCTCAGCTTAGAAATGGGGATGAGGACCGCACCCCACAGTGCAGTCATGACTAGCAGTACAACCTGCAGGGTACACCTTTACTTTTCATATAGTATTAATGAGGCAATCCTAACCTATACTTAGGCCAGCATAAGCCCTGGCATATGTCCCGTGCTATCTTGGGGGTGCCACAAATGTGCCTTATGACCCTTCTGCGCCACTCCTGGGGGAGAGTTAAGTAATGCACAGTCATACCAGCCTAGGCTAGCATTGCACCCTTTATCACTTATTATTAAATATAAATTCTAATACTTATGTATTAATGATTATTTATGTAATTTATGAATTTATGAGTAATTTATGAATTACAAGAAGGCTCCATGCTTCCTGCTCAGAAGAAAAAAGAAGACAATGAAGTTATTTTTCCTCCAGGATACAAGACTAAAAAAGAGGTCACATCCTAGGAAAAGGTGACCTGGATAAACGCATGGTGGCCACCTTCTTGATGTGCCAACGGTGGTGCATAGGTCCAACAGCCTCAATTCTGGAGCTCCTTATGGTTGGCAATGGATATATCCGATGGTGGGATTCCATTTAGACATTACCAAGCTGCCATCTTCAATCTTAATCCCCAGTTAGGCCAGTGTAATCATGTGCTGACCTGGGGGGAGGTGGTGGGCTTCAGGGGGTTCTCACAGGTTCTATAGAACCCTTTGCTAATGAGCACCTGGTTCTGAGAACCGGTTACTAATGGGACATCAAACCTGTTGTTAATTCAGGTTTTTAGGACATAAAACCTGTTATAAATTTATTTGAATCCCAGTAATGCCTGGTGGTGTTAGAAAAGTGCCATAAGGCACTTCTGCCCCATTCCTGTGGGGATTAGGCCAGTATACAATCATATGTCAACCTCCTAACACCTCCATAGGAAGATATGCCAGGTGATTTAGGCCAGCCTAAAGTTAGGATTGTGCCCTAAATAACCCCATTAAAGCTATATATAGATATTTGGTGTCCTACTTTTGGAGGTAGTGTTGCCATAATATGCTTTCACAAAATCAGGACAGGCTCCTCTATCCCATTTATGTTTGTAATTGTGAATACAAACCCCCAAAATCTGAATCAGGTCTCTTGTATAAAGCAGTGTTCTTCAAAGTGGGGGGTCAGGACCCCATTCGGGGTTGCAAAAGGCTGGATGCTGCCATCTTGGAATCTGGCAATGGGCACCATTAATGACACTTTCAGCCACGACATCACTTCTAGGGGTGTCCCAGACATTATTATTCTCAGAAGGGGGTCCCAGCCTGAAATGCTCAAATACCACTGGTATAAGGATATCCAGCTTACGTTGTCCTTATAGGAAGGTGCCAACAACTCAGTTTCATTCCCGTAACAAATGACTCCAATATGGGTATGGTCCATACTAAGGCTGCCATCCTAGCATAAGCATAATCCCTGGCATAAGTCCTGTGCTGACCTGAGATTGTCACATAAGTGCCATAAGACGCATCTGTGCCACTCCTGGGGGATGGCATGAGCTTGCCTCCCTACCACACTAGGGTGCGTTGCGCCAACCTAGGTTCGGATTGCACCCTAACTCACTTGCATTTTTTTAACCACACATTTTAAATCTATCGCTAATGTTATTTATTTATTTATTTATTTATTTATTTATTTATTTCTCTAACGTGTTATGACTTTGCCCTACAAAAAAAGCCCATTTCAAAATTGAGCCCTGCGTTTCCAAAGCAGCGTTGGGCTTTTATAGGGCTTGGGCAATCGTTATCCTTAAATCTCTTTAAGCTACAATCTGATCCACAATTTCCTGGGAGTAAGTCTCATTGAACGCAGTGGGATTTAGTTTTGAGTTGACACGCCTTTTTGCGTTGTTCGATGTTTGAATTCCTAGGCAAGAAGGGAATTTTTCAATTACCTACATGGTACTTTACGGACCACAGAGACCACTGAATGAAAGTGTTGCCCGCATAGTTGGCTCATAGTTGGCACATAGTTGATCCATGTTGGCGCTACGCCAAGTTGGCGCTATGTGATCCATGAGATGCCACCGTCAAGTGACACCATGGAAACTTTATTGGCCAGCGATGCCCTTTCATTAAGATGCCTAACCTTCGTGATGACAGCAGATATTGATCTTTTATGACCTGTCACACATCTACACCTGCATGAGACTGGCTGCCAAATGGGAAGTGAAGGTGTCACGAGCCATTCCTGAAAGTGTCTCACTTCCCGTAGGAGAGGCCAGTAGACGGTATAAAAGACATCTCTGACCTCCGTCTTCTTCATTCAGCCAACGGCGAGATCTTCGCGATCGTTCTGAAGCATCTACTGAAAAAGGTGAGAACAAGCTAATATATTGTTCCTTATTTTCATTGATCAATATATCATGCATACAATATATCATTAGAAGCAAAGGTAATATATCATTAGAACAATACTTTGTGGTTGCTTGTGCTGGAATTTGGGTGTAACTGTTCTGGATGAGTCAGGTGTTCCTCAAAGTCAACCCGAGGATGACGATGATCTAGCTTGGGAACAGATTTGGGGAAAATTAATGGATTATTCTAGAGCTGGGTGGGAATTTTAATGTAATGTGGTCTTGAAAAAACTCATTGGTCACTGGAAATCTGGTAACTGGAGAAATTTCTCTAATGGTTCCCAAAGCCTTAATGGGGTGGATATTTTTCCACTTTAGTGTTCCTGGACCTTTCAGCTCCTGGGCTCCTGGATTTGGGATCCTTTAGGGCTCCTGAAGTGGGAATTTAGGTGGTTGCAGCTTGTGATCTGTGAGATGAGAAGCTGCACGTGCTGAAATTCCCACTTCGACACATGATTTATACTAGGGTTGAAAGTATGGCCACCCTGATTTATGGCCACCCCAATTTATGCTACCCGATTTATAAATGCTAAATGGGCCGATGAACATAATGATCGGGCAGCAGTGCTCCCTCTAAGTGGCCTCTGATACACATTAGTTTAATCTGCCCTCGTAGACTTGAGAACCATGAAAACCTGGGTCGTGACCCACTCACTGGTGGGTCCTGGACTAGGGTTGCAATAATTCTCTTCCACAAAATAGGACCTTCTGTCGCCTTCGCCCAAAATTGGGATTATCCCTGTTTTGGGGGACATATGGCAACCCTATCCTGGACCCACCTAGGCATACATACCCTACAATCCAGAGTAACTACAGGAGCACGTAAGAGACATTACGTGTACCCATAGTTACTGCACCACTTAGTGAAAACCTAAATTCATACTGCAATCCAGAGCAAATTGTTCTTACACCAGAGCAAGGACTCCCCGTAGTTACTCTGGATTGCGTCCTTACTCCGAAATAAGCTCCATTATAGTCAGTGGGGCTTACTCCCTAGGGAAGTGTGGTTAGGATTGTGGCCTCACAGAGGGGACCTTGAAATGAAGGACGAACCCTCACTTTTTCAAAATATTAATGCCTGTTCTAACTTTGGGCATCCTTTTGCTCAGCTGCGGAAACTCATGTAGGCTAGAGTGGCATTGGTTGGCATGAATGAATGAATGAATGAATGAATGAATGAATGAATGAATGAATGAATGAATGAATGAATGAATAAATAAATAAATAAATAAATAAATAAATAAATAAATAATGTGGAGTTCATACAGCTGATGTTCAACCATGTAAATAACAGCAAATGCATGCTGGAATCCAGTCCACCATCATGCCATAGATGGGCCAGCCCTGTTCAGTGTGATTATCTGCCTAAAGGATATACACCACATTAAGAATTTGGTTTGGGTTTTAAATATACATATGCAACCATCATCTTATGGAAAAGGCAAGGCTGGGAACCTTCTCAGAAGAACGCCAGCTTCTATAGAGGAGCATTTGATAAGCCCCACCGGCAGTCTGGAGATGGGATACGTCAGATAAAGTCTTACCAGTTTCAGTGAGAACCAGGTCAGTTACTCACAACTGTTGCCTAACCAGATCTCTGACGACACTTTGTTCTCTTCCAGGTCTAAACCACAAACTCCCATCAAAATGAGCCAGCAAACACAGTCCAGTTGCTGCCTTGGTGGTGGCGGAAGTGGTTGCGGTGGTGGTAGTGGTTGCGGTGGAGGTGGTGGTTGTGGTCGCTCTGGTGGAGGCTCCTGTAGTGGCGGTGGTAGCATCGGTGGTGGAATTGCACAGATGCGAGGAACTGGATATGGAGGCAGTAGTGGTGGTGGTCGAGTCTGCTGCTGCTGCGCCTGCGGAGGAGGCGGCTGTGCCTGTTGTTGTGCTGCGGCATCAGGAGGCGGTTATGGCGGAGGATCCGTCCAACGTGTCATTCTTGTACCAGGAGGCCAAGGATGCTGCGGTGGTAGCTCAGGAGGTTACGGCGGCCAGTCTTCCGGATGCTGCATTGGAGGAGGAGGATATGGAGGAGGTGGATTCGGTGGTGGCATGGGAGGTGGAATGAGTCAACAGAAGATGCCCATCCCTTGTATCGGTGGTGGATCAGGAGGAGGTATCTGCGGTGGTGGATTAGGAGGAGGCATCTGCGGTGGTGGATCTGGAGGAGGCAGCTGTGGTGGTGGCCAAGGCGTTGTCGTAGTCGGAGGAAGCAGTTGTGGAGGTTCCAGCTCAGGAGGCTCCGGTGGGCTGAAGATGCCTGGTGGAGGCTGCGGAGGAGGATCCGGTGGGCTTCAGATGTCTGGTGGAGGCTGTGGAGGAGGTGGAGCCAAATCTATTGTGGTGTCTGGTGGAGGAAGCAGTGGCGGAGGCGCATGTTGTGCTGCAGGAGCATCAAGTGGAGGAGGCGTTGCTGTGGTGGCCAGTGCCGCACCTTCCGGGAAATGCAGCCCCAGTATTATGCCAATCCCCTCCATTGGTCAATCCAAACAGGTCTGCTCTTTCCCCCCAGGTGCCAAGTAAAGCTCTCATCTTCTTTCCGTCTTACATTATTGTTCGAGAAACAGGAAAACGAAAAGTTGCCATCCTATCCACACAGTATTAATACCATAATATTTATTCATGTTGCATGTCTTGTCCTCCTCTTCAAAAATGCATTTCACTTTGCATGCTCAGTGGCATTATATATTTGTGGTGGAGGGGACCGTACCACCCCTTGCTTATTCCCGCTTTCTATGTCCAAGAATTCCCAGGAAATAATAAAGCTTATATCAGATCATACAAGTCTTTGGTGTTGGCTCATCATGTGTTGCTCGTCACAAATAATTCCCATCATGCTCTTGCCGTCAGATTCCCTTCTCGATGAGGATAAATTTGGTTCACTACATAGTGGAGCCACCTTGAGTTCCCTTTTGGGAAGAAAGGTCGGGTATAAATCAATTTAATCATCATCATCATCATCATCATCATCATCATCATCATCATCTACTTCACACAATCATCATCATCATCAACATCACACACAGTCCTAGACAGTTGGGAAGGGTCCGACTGGTGAAGTGACAGAAACCAGCATGAAATTGTTTGCTGTGAATTACTGTTTGATTTTGACGATGATGATGATAATAATAACTAATAATAACTAATAATAACTGTTATAATAAGACAATACCTTTGTGACAATATCTTTTGATTCCTAGTTCTTTGGATAGGAACCAAAACACAATAATCCAATTCCAGTCAAACCCCTGGCGACTGTGAAATCATCATCATCCTCATCCTCATCATCATCATCATCATCATCATCATCTTCATAAGGGGAAGGGTTTAAATTTGCAAGTTTGCTATTTTTCCCCCTTTGGCTCTTTAGGAAGGTTGAATGTGGGTTGGATAGACATGGCAGTGCATTCAGTATGTACATTTTGGGGTTGGTGAGCCAGGACCTCTCGAACAACACCTGTCCAGGTGTTGACATCTGGCTGGAAAGCCTTTATGGTTGGACCAAGCCAGACCACCATAGGTGGGGGAGTCCGCACATTCTGTTTGCCTCGATCCTGTGATGACTGTGATGGCTCTACTCTATATTTGATGGAATATGGCCTGGAACCAGAATATTTTGACCTCTGTGGGTGGTAGACTTTTTCCCCAAATCAGAGCTCCACCTGCTGGGGTTGGTGTAGTTTCTCCATGTTTCATGTGCCCTTTGACCCCAAATCCTCCACTGTGTTGTGTGAGCACAGGTGAAAAAAACCACATGGGCCAACCTTGTGTTAAGCTGATTGTGAAACTGGGACAACACTTATCACAACTGACCACGTTCCTCCTCCATCCCTCGGTGAGATCTTCAGGTTCTTCCTGATCTGCCAGTGTAGGTGGATGGAGCACAAGCAGATGTTTCAGAGGCCACTTTCACCAGCTGTATCTCATGGGGTCTCACTTTCTATGACCATAAGCTTTGTACATCTAGGACAGTCATTTTCAACCTTTTCCATCTCATGGCACACTGACAAGGCACTGAAATTGTCAAGGCACACCATGTTGTCAATTGACAAGACACACCGGGCACAATCCAAAGTAACTATGGGGAGTCCTTGCTCCGGTGTAAGAACAACTTGCTGTGGATTGCAGTATGAATTTCCCATAGATTTTCATTAGATGGTGCAGTAACTACGGGTACACGTAATGTCTCTTACGTGCTCCCGTAGTTACTCTGGATTGTAGGGACCATTTTGCTGGTCAGGGTTCACATCCCTTAATGGCCCTATTAATAAATGATGTTATCTATTAAATTCCTGATGGTGAGGGTGGTTCAGCAGTGGAACAGATTGCCAAGGGAGGTGGTGGACTTTCCCTCACTGGGGATCTTCAAGCAGAGGCACCACCAGACCCTGTCGGAGATGCTCTAGGAGGATTTCCTGCTACAGGCAGGAGGTTGGACTAGATGCCCTACTAGGTCCCTTCCAACTCTAGGATTCTATGAAATAAATAAATTTTTCAAACCCCCATGGCACACCTGTGGACTCCAAATATTTCCACCAAAGGGCCACATCAAATATCTGGCATAGTGCCAAGGGTCGGAAAACAAATTTAAATATAAAGTTTCAATAAATAAATTAGAGATGCAACTTAGATTAACGAATACAAGGGCACAAATTTCCAAGATTTATTTATTTCCATAGAAATAAAGTATATAAATGGACCCCCAAATCCAGGCATAGATCGTGGCCCACATGGGTTAAGTTATACCAATTCACAAGAGCTATATATGAGTTATATCCAGCCAGTATAGACATAGGGTGAAATCCAGAGTAACTACGGGGAGTCCTTGCTCCGGAGTAAGAACAAGTTACTCTGGATTGCAATATGAATTTCCCATAGGTTTTCACTAGGTGGTGCAGTAACTACGGGTGCACATAATGTCTCTTATGTGCTCCCATAGTTACTCTGGATTGTGCCCATAGGCTGCAATCCTAAAGACACTTTCCTGGGAGTAAGACCCATTGAACACAATAGGGCTTACTTTTGAGAAGGCATGGTTAGGATTGTGCTCACAGTCAGCGTGACGACTTTTGCTACGTTGCACTAAGTTATAAAAGAAGTCAACACACAGAAGTGGGTCACGATCCACCAGCGGGTCCCAACAGTTCCAACATTTTTCCGTAATGAGTAGGGTTGCCATATGTCCCCATGGTTCTGATTTGGGGGTATTGTGTTCCCATACTGGAAAATAGGGCAGAGGGTCCTGTCCTGGTTTCATGGAAGAGAATTATGGCAACCCTACTAAAGAGGAACTTACAGATGATGAATTACGTGGATATAATCCACTGGTAGTTACTCCTTATCAAAACAGCCAGAAAGACGAGAGTTAGGTTGCAATTCTTACCATGTCTACTCAGAAGTAAACCCCATTGAATTCAATGGCTCTTACTCCCAGGAAAGTTTGTTTAGGATTGCAGCCTAAGTTGTTGACCGGGTTGGGAGGGTCAGTCTGAACATCAAACAGGAAAGAGGATCAAGTGAGAGAACAGGCAGGTAGACTGGGCCAATCAGACCAGTTTCCGGGATTTGTACGCCTAATCCTTACGGCACAAGCGTGTCTATTCAGAAGTAAGCCATTGAGATCAATGGGGATTATTGCCAAATTAATTTGTTGAGGTTTATATATTTAATCTGACATGTTCCCCTACGTGGATCTTCAACATCTCTGCAATCAATACTGAAGCACACACACCCATTGGGTAACTAATATTGGCGATGTTAACACTGAAGGAAGCATCATGTAGGTTGTCCATTTCATTCCCATGTGGCGATCCTCTCATTGCAGTGGTATGTATGAGTAAACATTCCACCTGCGATCTTGTAATAACCATGTTCATATCTCTCCGGATTGTGGCTGGCCACTAGATTAGGAGCTATGCGCGGAATCTTCCAAAGGAATTTGACAAACAAGACACCTGGTCTTCGCCAAAGAGGGGCATCAAAGCACATACGTTTATTCCACCAAGATGAATTAAGGGATCCATAGGTTGTCCACACTTCTTTTTGGCTGCACCACTACTCCAGAGAAAGATCCTACTGATGGAGTTCAGTGAGCTGAATGACACATGGTTAGCTATGTGGCAGGGGGAGTTCACACCCCATCCGCTTCCCGATGTGTGGGTCACGATCCACTGGTGTGTCACATATTCCTCACCTATTAAGAAAAAGTTATACCAAATTTATATGTATCAAAAGCATACAACTTTTAGATTTCGAGAAGTGGAATGTAACAAAATTATTTGCATTGACTGTGTCTATATTCCCTGGATATAACATATATGGAGATAGATAGATAGATAGATAGATAGATAGATAGATAGATAGATAGATAGATAGATAGATAGATAGATAGATAGGTAGGTAGGTAGGTAGGTAGGTAGGTAGGTAGGTAGGTAGGTAGGTAGGTAGGTAACAGGATGGACGGAAGGAAGGAGGGAATAGATAGGATGGACGGACAGATGGACAGACGGACAGACGGATGGAAGGAAGGAAGGAAGGAAGGAAGGAAGGAAGAATAGATAGATAGATAGATAGATAGATAGATAGATAGATAGATAGATAGATAGATAGATAGATAGATAGATAGGTAGGTAGGTAGGTAGGTAGGTAGGTAGGTAGGTAGGTAGGTAGGTAGGGAGGTACGTTGGTAGGAAACTGGACGGACGGAAGGAAGGAAGGAATAGATAGGATGGACGGATGGACAGACAGACGGACAGACGGACGGATGGACGGAAGGAAGGAAGGAAGGAAGGAAGGATGGATGGATGGATGGATGGATGGATGGATGGATGGATGGATGGATAGATAGATAGATAGATAGATAGATAGATAGATAGATAGATAGATAGATAGATAGATAGGGAATGGGACAGATGGATGGACAGACACGGATGGAAGGAAGGTCAACGAACAAGCAAACTCATATGAATTGGATATAATTCAACTTATATGGGCCATAACCAGTCATAGCAAGTCACCATTGATGTCCAAGAAATACCATCTCTCAAACTAGACACAGAACCAGGACCGGAACATCTCACTGGGTCCAAGCCCTATAAACATGGTACAGATTTCATAAAAAGTTCAACCCAATCCTATGCATGTCTACTCAGAAGTAAAACCCATTATAATCAATGGGGCTTACACCCAGTCAAGTGTGGATAGGATTGATTTCTCCGTTACATTTGAATTATACTACCTTCTTGGGGAAAGAGGGGAGTCTTGGGGAGACTTGCTGGACCGTTGACTGAAAGTCTTGGAGTCACCCCTTACCACAAGATTTGTACATGGTGATTGAGACATTGCTATGAAGGAACATCAAGACAAACCCGTCATTCAAATGGGGCATGATTACACTGTTCTGCGCTTCCAAAATCAAGCAGGACCAAAAGACAGATATGGATTTCATAATACTTGTTGAGCATCTGAAGTTTCATCAAGCACCTGCTGTTGAATAGGCAATGAATGTCTCACTGACCAACCCTGGGGGTGTATTTCCCGGAAGAGAGGTCAGAGGCTGGGTATAAAAGGATCTCTGGTCTCCAAGGTCTTCATTCACTCAACGGTGAGATCTTCTAGATTCACTTGAAGACATCTTCTGAAGGTAAGCCATTGAGATCCTTCTTGACTATTTCCACTGTTGACTATTGATTGATCCAAAGTTAGTACTGATGCAAAGGTTAGAATGATGCTGCTGGTTGACAGTATGTGGACTCTTTATGGTCCCAGCAAATGTCCTCCCCACCAGGTGAGATATTCTAACCATGGAGGAGTTTAGTCTAAGTATGGAATGAGATAACCAGGTTATGGAGTTTTTTCTAACCATGAAGCACCTTAATCCCTTGTGATGATGGCCAGACAAGGCTCATCAACCCAATGGTTCTTAGGAAAGCTGTGTACTGAACCCATGAGACTGGACCATCTTGGTTTCAAGAGTAGACATAACATTATGGTGTCTTCAGGCCACTATCTGATGAAGGATCCAGTGGTTATACATATAAGTAGAAAGAAAACTCCTCAACATCTTGCTGAATTAAATGTTCAGAGGAACATCTGATGAGTCCCATCAGCAGACTGAAGCTGATGGTGCTCATCAGATGTTCCTCTGAACATTTAACTCAGCAAGATGTTCAGCTCAGAGTGAAGGTCATCATCTTCAAGGAAAGGGTCAAAGAGACCCTCAATATTGCCAAAGGTGGACATGTACTGACTCTTTGTTCTCTTTCAGCTTCCAGAAACATGAGTTGTGGTCGTAACAGACATGGTTCCGGTGAAGGACGCGGCTGCGGTCGTAACAGGCATGGTTCCGGTGAAGGACGTGGCTGCGGTCGTAACAGACACGGTTCTGGAGGTCGTTGCGGTCGTCACGGAGGTGAACAGTCTGATTCAATCGCCATATGCCAACTTGGTCAACTTGGACTTGGCCAAGGTTCATCATGCTGCGGTGGAGGTGGAATCGCACAAATTCGAGGAGGCTACGGAGGCTTCGGTGGCCATAGTGGTGGAGGCAGCAGCTGCGTCTGTTGTGCCTGCGGAAGAGCAGGATGTTGCTGTGCCGCTGCTGCTGCCGGCGGAGGAGGAGGCCTACAACGTGTCATCCTGGTACCAGGAGGCCAAGGATGTTGTGGCGGTGGTGGAATGCACCAGATGGCTGGATCTGGATATGGCTCTAGTGGAGTCATTGTCGTACAAGGAGGAGGAGGCCAATCTTCTGGATGCTGCTCAGGAGGAATGATGGGCGGCATGGGGGGTGGGATGTGCCAACAAAAGGTCCCTGTAGCTGTTGTGGGTGGCGGATCTGGAGGAGCCGTGTGCTGTGGAGCGGGCAGCAGTGGCTCAGGTGTTGTTGTAGCTGGAGGTGCCAGTTCCTGCATGGGAGGAGGCATGGGAGGAGGCTTGGGAGGTGGGATGTGTCAACAAAAGGTCCCTGTGACTTGCATGGGTGGTGGATCTGGAGGAGCAGTTGCTGTTGCTGGAGGAGCTGGTAGCGGGGGATGTGCCGCTGGAGCAGCCAGCTGTGGAGGCTCTGGTGGACTCCAATCCCTTGGTGGAGGCATGCTTGGTGGAGGTGCTAAATCCATTGGGGGATCTGGCTGTGGAAGCGGTGGCGGAGTTGCTGCTTGCGCTGCGGGAGCATCGAGTGGTGGAGTTGTGGCAGCTGGTGCTGCCGCAACTTCTGGGAGGTCTTCTCCTACCCTCATTGGTCAAACCAAGCAGGTCATCTCATTCCCACACAGCTCCAAGTAAAACCTAGACATCTCCCATATCTGGAATTACTTTGCCTTGGCATCACCTATGGCCCTGGTCATGGTGCTATCATGTTCACCAGATGATACCTTGCATGTTGCACCCCATATATGTTGCTGCTGATTTAAAAAAAATGCAATTATCTATGTATCTTGGTGGTAGAGGGAGATATTACCCCTCACTACATACCCCTCTTGCTTCAGTCCGCATGGAACGCATGAAAGATCAATAAAGCTTATATCAGAATGAATATATCTTTTGGTGTCTTCTTCAATAACCCTGTCGGGCATGTGTCGGACCTGTGGAGAGTATGAGATACATGAGAATATGAGTATGAGATCTTGACCTGTGGAGAGTATGAGATACATCTCTTTATGATACATAAGGGAATCAAAGAACGAACAAACGAATGAACGAACGAACGAACGAATGAACGAACGAACGAACGAACGAACGAACGAACGAACGAACGAACGAACGAACGAACGAACGAATGAATGAATGAAAAGGGTTAAGGAAACTAACTTATTGTGGTTCCATGCTTCAACTAGAACACCAGCTTCTATCCTTCTCAAACCATTGGATGAAGCTCCTCAATTTCTTACCACCAGTTGAAAGCAGAAGAAGGAAGACCTGGAGGGTCTGCAGCCGTCGCTCAACCAACCACTTGGGATTGACGCCCTTTGCAAATGGGATTGCAAAATTAGAGGACTCAAATCGTTCTAGACATTCAGTGCAATCCTAAGCATGTCTACTCAGAAGTAAGTCCTATTGTATTCAGTGGGGTCTACTCCTAGGAAAGTGTGTTTAAGGCTTATATCCTAAAGTGAAATTAAGCCCCTTGCTCTGGAGCTGTTAAGATGACTTTCCATAAGACAACACTAGAGGGTTACATAACTGCGTGGACCCGTAACTGCTATGGATTTTGCCCTATCTCTCCTACTCCCAGGAAAGTGTGATTACAGCCATTATCAATCTGAATCCTGGACATTAACTGACCCAGATCATGGAATTCATATATTCCCAGAATTCATATATTCATCCATAGGAGACATGCTGTACTCATCCTCAAAAGATCTATGCATGCGCCTGCACCTAGAGTAGCCTTAATTCTCTTCCACAAAATTGGCACAGGACCCTTGGTCCCTTTTGCCAGTAGGTGGACACAATCCCCCCAAATGGGGGGTTGTCCCTATTTTTCGGGACATATGCCAATGCTGCCCTACCTGCCAGGGAACATATGGAGGTGTGCCCTCCAGCTACAACTGTGGCAATGAATGGTGGCTTCTGCAATGTTTGCTTTTCTGCCCAGGCATGGTTGGCAGTTCCTCTTTGAAGAAAGGAATGTAGGTCTGTATAGGAATTGTTCTTCTCAATTGTTCTGCTGCGGCTCCTCAACATCTCTTATGATCTCCCCTCCCACACACCGACATGCATGCATGCACGCACACACACCCCTGTGGGTGGGAAGGAATGAAAAAGGAAGTGGTATGCGTCCATATATAGACCATAGGGGGAGCATAGGGGTCTGCAACAGAGGCTGGTTATACCTGGGCCTCAATGCGTGATCCTCCAGGTCCATCCAGTCTGGAGTTGGTACATTGGAGAGGAACAGAGGCTAGCACGTCACCATTTTGGCTAGCCCTGTTCGCATCACCTTGCCCCTGTTCCAGGATAAACATCCATGGCAATAATATAGGGTCATCCATTTAATGGTACCCATTCATTTCATGGATTTGGATAAGAAAGAACTAGTCCGTCTTACATGTTCAAACCGAAAAACCCTGGAATATGTCAACGGAGGTACAACTCAGGGTACCCCAATCCTCTCTGCTGCACCATGTAGTTTCAGGGCTTTTAACCCAACCCTTTGCTTGTCCTATAGATTGATTAGTTATTCCTCCTAGACTTATGGTGCTATCCCAACCTAAACCAGCACAACTCATTGGTGTTCCTATTCCCATGTAGGAACACTCATTGGTGAACACTCATTGGTGTTCCTATTCCTACTCCCATGTAGGGAGGCAAGCGCATGACTGTGCATGGCCTTACTCTCCCCAAGGAGTGGCCCAGAAGGGTCTTATCGCACTTTTGTCACACCCTTAGGCCAGCATGAGACTTGTGCTGGGGCATAGGCTGACCTAACTGGGAGTTAGGGTTGCAGCCGTATACCACAATCCTAACCACGACTACACAAAACCCCTTGTATTCAATGGATCTTACTCCCAGGAAAGTGTCTTTAGGATGGCTCCTAGAATCACGGAAGAGACCCAAGAGGTCATCTAGTCCAACCCCTTGCCTGTAGCAGGAATTACATCTGGGACAACCCTTCAGCTTCACGCTACACACAGAGTAAGCAGAAACACACACACACACAAAATACCCCGAAACAAAACCACACCTCACCCTATCAAGAAGAAAGGCAAAAGTTTCCCTCCTTGGCCCCGAAGCAACCAACTAATCCCACACCATGAATACTTTGATGGAGGGTGGGTACTACACCTTCCCTGCGCCCAGATCCCATAGGGCAGAGTAGGGTGTTAGCAAAGTAGCTACACCCCCATACCTGGTTCGCCCCGATTTCAGACAGCCCATGCCTAGATCTAATCTTCAAAGGGTTGAAACAAAAATGGCACTGACCGGTATCCAAAGTCTATCTAGTTTCCACCAAATGTGTTCAGTTTCCGTTTAATTTCATATTATAATGTTACTAGATAATTTTTTTTTGGGGGGGGGGTCAAGTTGTAATAGTTTCAGAGTCAGTTTAAATACAGTTTATCGGCATTATTATAACCTTAATCAAATACAAATCTATTAAACCATTGGCTCATTAATACATTACAATACCAGACAATAACATTCAGGCTGCAATCCTAAAGACGCTTTCTTGGGAGTATGTCCCATTGAACACAATGGGGCTTACTTTTGAGTAGACCTGGTTAAGATTGTGCTAACCGTCTAGCTTACAATGTCTCTACGTCTTCGCAAAATTAAATGGAGTTGCAATATATAGTTCCTGGTCAAGCTATATATGGAGGAACAGATTTGAGGACGATTTGTGGGTCACGAGCCAGTGGGTCTTTCTGGGGAACAAGGTGCTGGAAGAACGAGCTTCACACAGGCTTGTGCTTATGTCCCTGATAGTACAAGACACTTTTCCATACCATCCAAGGCAACGATCCCACAAACACATATGGACATTCCTAAATAAAGACCACCAACTTAGAACAGGACATGTTGGGGTTGTCGTTAATAAATGGGCCTTCGGCATCCATCGGATGCTGTTCCTGCTTTGGGTTGGGTACTGCCTTGCTCAGTTTGCTTGCCTTACGGATAACCATCAGTCCTATTAATTTGATCACTACCTCCCACAAATGAGCAGGGACTGGGACACCGAGATAGGCACTGAGCCAAAGCTATAGGTGTGCTATAGGTGTCATCCATCATTCAAGACATTGAGATAATGCATGGATTGCACAACCTGCCTCTCTCCTACGAGGGGTATTATTGGCCAAAGGCTACCCCTTAAACACAGAGCTATCTCTCATCATGAGCCCCCCACCCGATGCGTGGGGCACTGCCTGGAACCAGCTCTACAGGAACCCATCCAATAGGTGGAGTTCATTACTAAGCTGTTTATGCATTCAAAGTCGGTAATGAGACCAAATAGAGATATAGATCTCTTTTGACTTGTCATAAGAGCCCAGTAGTTAAGGAGGCGATGAATGTGTCACTCATCACTCCCAGGGGGGTGTCTCATTTCCCGTAGGAGAGGCGAGATCCTGCTATATAACGTTGACTGGCCTCCCAGGTTCTCCATACGCAAAACTGTGAGCACTCCTAAATCGGGACAACGTATTTACGGAGAAAGGTAAGACCAAACGGAGATACTCAGGAACTTCTTTTATTTCATTCTTCTCCCATTGCTCATAAATTCTATTTCATCTATAATGTATTTTATTTCATGCGTCCTTGCATGGATTTGATTGAAACGATGGGTGCAATCCAGAGTAACTACAGGTAGTCCTTGCTCCGGTGTTAGAACAAGTTGCTCTGGATTGCAATATGAATTCCCCATAGGTTTTTACTAGGTGCTGCAGTAACTACGGGTACACGTAATGTCTCTTAAGTGCTCCCATAGTTACTCTGGATTGTAAGGCTTGTTAGATAAGTTGCGCTGTCCATGTGCAACCTGGTGGTATCTCCTTGAGAAGATCATAATTCCTACATTCTGAATATATTTTCTCAAATGTGACGCTCACCTTTTCCAGCCAAATTTAGTCTCCAAAATCAGGGTGCACCAAATCAAATCAAATCAGGATTTGATGGTTAATTGGATTTGAGTAAATGGGCTATTTGTTTATAAGTATAGGGTGTGCATTAGATTCAATTGTGCGTTAGAATCGAGTAAATACGGTACGTCCTGGATGCACATCTTCCAATGAGAAAGATGAAGGAACACCTTATAGGACATGTTTCCTCTCTTAAAATTGAAGACTTTGGCTGCAATCCAAACCTCTAGTTAGGCCAGCCTAACCCCTATGTTAACCTGGGGTTATAACCAAAGTGCCTTAAGTGCCACTCCTGGGGGAGGGTTAGACCAGTGCAATGACATGCACTTGCCTTCCTACATGAACATGGGAAAGGGAAAACAAAAGAGTTGTTAGGACTGAACCCTTGGACTTATAGAAAATAGAATTGTACAGGACCAAAAAGGTCATCTAGTCCACCCCCTTGCTTTTCTTATACTTATTTGGAAACCTTGGAGTATATCCATTGGAAGGGGAGTTTGAATCTGGATGATTTGAACCATCATCCTCCAAACTCAAACGTTTAATAAAGTATGATTAGCATTAATTGATTAATATTAATCTAACGAAGCCAGACTCCTGGGGGGGGTGGAGGAAAGCCCCACCACTGGATCACATTATTTTGAGAATGTGGCACGTGAGCATTTAAAG
The DNA here is from genome assembly GCA_030015325.1 of Cryptoblepharus egeriae. Lineage (NCBI taxonomy): Eukaryota > Metazoa > Chordata > Lepidosauria > Squamata > Scincidae > Cryptoblepharus > Cryptoblepharus egeriae. The sequence continues at coordinate 9,600,951 of JAREYC010000018.1, read as the reverse complement.
CCATAGCAATTACATGATAGCACTTTCTTCACCACCTGTGAGTGAAAGAGTATGGAAGCAATCCAGAGTAACTATGGGGGGTCCTTGCTCCGATGTAAGAACAATTTACTCTGGATTGCAATATGAATTTCCCATAGGATTTTACTAAGTGGTGCCGTTAACTACATTGACATAAATGTCTCTTATGTGCCAGAGTATGGATTGTAGGGCCAGAGTATGAAAATATTCATTAGTCCCTGAATTCTCTTGTAGAGGCAACCTAATCCTTTTAAAATCCTACTAGTTGATGCAGATAAGTGTCACCGTGAGGTAGGAAGCCATACGGCTCACAAGACCGGATTGGTAAGCTTCTCAACCAGAATACTGGTGGTTGCCTTCAAAACCATTATCTGGTTAATCAATGCCAGTGTCAGTGGTTGAGAGCAGAAACTAACTGGTTTCCATTTAAACAGCCCTTGACATAGACATGGGAAGAATAGAGTAGAAATGCATAGAGAATGTCTAGTTGAATCTCCTGCCTGGAGTGATACAACTTTTTAATATATGATATATACGTATTTTATATTTGATATATGTGCTTTTTATATATGATATATACGTATTATGTTCAGGGCATTTTTCTGGGGGTACTCACAGGTACTCAGTACTGGCATCTTTTACCACCTGCCCTCGCTCACCAGCTATTTCTGCATTTACTCAAATCTAATGCTCACCTTCGCCAGCCGAATTTAGTCTCCAGAATCAGGGTGTGCATTAGATTTGATGTTTAATTACTTTTAAGTAAATACTGTATTTTGATTATAGGTATAGGGTGCTCTTTAGATTCACTAGTGCATTCGATTTTAGTAAATATGGTAATTAGATATATGGGAATAACTTCTTTACCATCATTTTTTCCCAAGGTTAAAAGCACTTGATACTACCTAGATGTATTTTAACCGGTCTTTCTGTTCTTCCAGGGCTAACACACAACAACTACCAAAAAGATGCCCTGTGGTCGTTCAAGAGGTGGAGGTGGTGGCTGCCATGGGGGATCCCAACAACAGTCTCAAGGCTCATCATGCGGAGGCGGCGGCGGTGGCGGCGGAGGCTGTGGTGGTGGTGGCGGAGGCTGCCATAGAGGAGGGGGATCCCAACAACAGTCTCAAGGCTCATCATGCGGTGGTGGCGGTGGCGGAGGCTGTGGCGGTGGCGGTGGCGGAGGCTGCAGTGGTGGTGGTAGTATGATGCAGATGCGTGGAGGAGGCTGCGGCGGTGGCGGCGGTGGCGGCGGAGGCTGCGGTGGTGGCGGAAATATGATGCAGATGCGTGGAGGAGGCTGCGGAGGTGGCGGCGGAGGCTGCGGTGGTGGTGGCAGCGGAGGCTGCGGAGGCGGCGGTGGTATGATGCAGATGCAAGGAGGAGGCTGCGGCGGCGGCGGAGGATGTGGCGGAGGAAGTAGTGGTGGTTGCTGTGGCGGTGGTGGAGGAGGTTCTGGTCAACGTATCATCATTGTATCCGGAGGCCAAGGAAGTTCCTGCTGTGGCGGCGGCGGCGGCGGCGGAATGCAACAGATGCCCATGGGCTGTGGTGGTGGAGGCTCTGGAGGAATCATCTATGTGCCAATAGGCGGAGGTGGCCAATCTTCTGGCTGCTGTTGTGGAGGAGGAGGTGGAATGGGAGGTGGTGGCATGGGAGGTGGTGGCATGAGCCAACAAAAGATCCCTATTTGTATTGGTGGTGGATCAGGAGGAGGAGGAGGAGGAGGAAGTTGTTGCGGAGGAGGTGGTGGTGGTGGCAGCTCAGGAGGGCAGACCATTGTGATATCTGGGGGTCAAAGCAGTGGAGGTGGTGGTGGCTCTTGTGGGTCTGGGCAATCTAGTGGGGGAGGTTCAGGCGGATTGAAGATTATTGAATCCGGTGGAGGTGGTGGAGGGTCTGGTGGTTGTGGTGGAGGTGGGTCCAGTGGGGGTAGTAAGATGATAGGTGGGGGATCTGGTGGCGGATGTGGGGGTGGTGGAGGATCCAGTGGCGGATGTGGTGAGAGTGGAGGATCTGGTGGGAAAACCATCATTGTGAGCGGAGGAGGGGGTGGAAGCTCTGGTGGATGCAGCGGTGGAGGATCAGGCAGCATTGGGCAGACCAAACAGGCCTGCAAATTGCCGCCATGTTAATAAATAAACCATGCATCTCTCTTTTTCCCGGTTTGGTTACAAATCAAGCATCTTAGCAAGCTTGTGTCTTCTTCTCCCAAAGCTGCATTAAAAAATAAAACATGTATCATGTTCAGTGCGCCTCTTGCCACCCTAAAAACCTCATATTTATTTGCCTTTGGCGGAAAACGGGAATATTATTGTTGATTTCCTGCTTTGGTCTCCTTTTATGCCCTGTTAATAAATAATAAAGCTAATCTCAGAATGAAAACATCTCTCTGTGTCTTCTTGGATCTTCCTGCATGGCTTTGACCTCAGGTGGTGGCATAGCTAGAGGGGGGTGGAGCAGCCATTCTTGGAGGGAGCCAACTTTCCAACACCATCCAAGGGTACAACAAGTCCGTTCCATCACAAATTTCCAAAAACAGAACTTTGGCAACATCTCGAGAAAGAGGGCCACCTCGGAGAAGTGGCGTTGGCGTGTTTGTGTGTAATGTCTCCAATTGCGCAAGGCCTCAAAATACTAGTACATGATGGTTTCTCCTGCTCCACATCTTGAGATGATAAGCCACTTAATGACTCACTAGCAACTCTCTAGAAGAAAAGGAGATGAGGCCAAGTGATAGTGGCCGGATGTGCAAATCTGATTCGTATTTCCAAGACATGAGAGAGTCCAATTATCAAGGTGGGAGACGCTAATTATTACAGAAGAGTAATAATTGTTTTCTGAGGTCTGCATTCAACCCACAAGCCTTACGGTTTACACCCTATAGAAACCCAGTTTAGATACCAACGTACATTTTTTTCTGATCATCACAGCCAACATTTACACTTTATGTTTCGGCACCAAACCCATCTGCTTTAGTTAAACCCTGAACCTTCAAAGTACTAGTTTTAGGTGTCGAAGTGCACAATTCTAACTCAAAAGTAAACCCCATTGTGTTCAATGGGTCTTACTCCCAGGAAAGTGTCTTTAGGATTGCAGCCTGAGTTGAGGTCATAGATACATATAGAGTACAATCCTAACCAGGTCTAATCAAAAGTAAGCCCCATTGTGTTCTATGGGTCTTACTCCCAGGAAAGTGCCTTTAGTATTGCAGTCTAAAACAATGCATTGTAAGGGAATAAGGGGGGAGCCCAGAACAATATAAAAAGCACCCTATACAATATAATATTATGCTTGATTGAGAAAAATTCTCCACTGTGATTGGTAGGGCTTAGTCAAAAGTAAACCTGCATGGGATTTCAGCGTTTAGATGTGATTTATTCATTTAGAGGATGTATATATTTTTGTAATGCTACTTTTTTGGGGGAAGTTCTTGGGCTAGAAGAACACCTGGCCTAGAAGTTAAGGTCCCCTATATGTTAAGGTCCCCTATACACACATCTTTCTTCCTGAGCTGGGCATTTCTGAGTAAGGTCTATTTGGAAATGTTCCCAAGTCAGCCCCTTGATCAGGAAATTAAACTTGATGACAGGTTTAAATTTAACTCTTTAAACCTGATGTAGTAAAGAAACCCCACCACTTGCCCATTGGGGTATATGGTACTCCTTACCCACAGTTGGGCCCGGCCTGGCCCAACAACCGGTTTGCCAGAAGTGGGCAGGGCCAGGCCGGGTCTGGGGCCAGGGCCTGGGTCACGGGGTGGGGCTGGGGTTGGAGGGGACACCACCCACCCCAGAAGGGCGGGGTGAGGGGCAGGCCCCAACCCTGGCGTACTGCGCGTGCGCCAGGGTTGGCGCAGGCGCAGTCGCATCCTAAAGAGTCTAACCTTGGCACAGGCACAGTTGCGTGTTGCATAGGACGTGACTGCGCTTGCATCAACCTTGCATCAATCTTGACGCAGGCGCAGTGATGAACTCACCCAGGCGAAACAGTTCGCCCGGGTTTTTGGCCCACCGCTAGCAACCGGATCGCTAGTGGTGGGCCAAAAGTAGGAACAGGTTCAGGCAATCCAGCCCGAACCGGCCTGGGCCCACCTGTGTCCTTATCCCTATACCACTTGCCCTATGTTATCTGCTACCCAAAGAAGATTTTGTAATTTCCCCCTTTCCCAAAAGAAAATCAAATTAAATTAATTAATAAAAATCTTTCTGGAGAAGTGGTTACAACTTTTTATTGACTTGAGATATTCCAGTGTGGTTTGTTCCACTTCATTTTGCATTAAATTACCTTCCTGGTGATATATATCATGATGGATTTGTACTTACTGAGTTTTTCAGAGTTAAAATATTTTCTGGTTAATTGCTCATACGATAGAACTAGCAAATGCGTACCCACACTGCAGGAGTAAAATTCCCCCATACGCCATCCCCCCACTGCACATCAATCCCCCATGCACAACAACCCCCACTGCGCATCCACCCCATGTGCAACACCCCCTATGTTAATCCACTCCATTTGCATCATCCCCCCTATGCACATCATACCCCCATGCGCAACAACCCCGATGTTCATCCTCCATGTGCAACATCCCCCCATTATGGCCACTATTGTGCTAGGAATTGCTAACCCCCTGCACCCCCTTAGCGATGCTATTGCAACGACATCCCTATCTGCTCACTTTGCAAAACTTTATTCATTATGGCTTCATCTAGTGACTGATACTAAAATCCTAAAGACACTTTCCTGGGTGTAAGCCCCATTGAATATAATAGGACATACTTCTGAGTAGCCAGGCTTAGGATTGTACCGTAAGATAATGGAGTGAACTCTTTTAGCAGTTGGAATAAAACTGCTATAATACTGGATTTACTCAAATCTAATGCTCACCTTTCTCAGCAAGATTGGCCCTACAATCCAGAGTAACTACGGGAGCACGTAAGAGACATTACGTGTACCTGTAGTTACTGCACCATCTAATGAAAACCTATGGGAAATTCATACTGCAATCCACAGCAAATTGTTCTTACACCGGAGCAAGGACTCCCCGTAGTTACTCTGGATTGTGCCCTCAGTCTCTAAAATCAGGGAGCGCATGAGATTCAATGATGAATTAGATTTGAGTAAATTGGTATTTTGATTATAGGTATAGGGTGTGCATTAGATTCGACGGTACATTAGATTCACGTAAATATGGGTAAATTCGGAGGACTATAGGTACTGAATGTTTATCAACTGGAATATTGGATTTTCTGTGCTGCAATGACCAGAGGGTGGCGCTCCAACACTGAATTTAGAATGGAATGAAACTGAAAGGCTCAAGCAGTGTAGGATAAAAACATATATTGACTGCCTCTATGCTGGGATGGCATTAATTCTCTGCTAACATTGCCTGCAGTCCTATCCACACTTACCTGAGAGTAATGCCCACTTACCTATTGACCATAATGAGACTTACTTCTGAGTAGATATGCATGTTTCCATCCAACAAACTTGCTAATGCAGCCCCAAAGTTCCACCTAAATAATAATTTATTTCCTTACATTCCTTATTCGAAATACCAAGGGGTAAATTTGGATCAGACTTTCTCTTATAAGAAACACCTAGAAAACAAGTCTGCAAAGATTAATACTATTAATAATATTAATATTATTAATTAATATTAATAAAGATTAATATTAATTCCAGAATATATATGAAAAAATGAAAATTTTTTATAATGAAAAATGAAAATATATAATGAAAAAATTATATATTTATATATATATATATATATATATATATATATATATATATATATATATATATATATATATATATATATATATATATATATATATATATATATATATATATATATATATATATATATATATATATAAATTGGGACTGAACCCTCTCTCCCGTTTTCCATAATGTGAACACAATCCCCCCAAATCAGGATTATCCCTGTTTTTGGAGACATATAGTAACCCTACATAAACGTCATATGGAAAAGTTAAATTGGCTGTCAAATACCCAGATAAGGCAGACACATCAACAACCCTACACCAAAGTTGCCAAGTTTTGACCTACCTTGTCGGCATTGGTCAAAAACATATGGGATCTGTACACAAAATGTTGTCCGCCAGGAAGGACACACAGTTCAAATGGAGTATGGTAACTACCCCACAGTGTGATTGTGGTTCTCTCCTATTCGTTGCATTGTGTTTTTAAATCGAGAGCTTATACCAGACCAGGGTCTGATTTTTTCCATTGTAGGCCAATCCGTCCTTGAATGGTTGGATGGACTAGTGCAGTGGTATTTAGGCATTTCAGCCTGGGAGATTCCTAGATGGTGGATCTCACCCTCTTGCAACCCCCCATGACCTCCAAGAGGGACCCTACACCCTCTTTGAAGACCACTGGACTAGAGAACATTGATATCTAATACACCATAAGACCATATATCGTAAGCAATACATTAAAGGAATAAATAGAATGGCCCATGGTCATATGCACGTATTCCATTTGTCTCACCTTCATAACATTAGCTGGTAGGGAAAAGCACCCATTCCTCATCCCCAATCCACCACTGATGTGGGTTAGCCCTTCCTTCATTGGCTCTGAGCAACACAGACATGCCATAAAATCTGCTAGAGGGCACATAAGAGCTCGCAGTGCCAGCCCAAAGGTGTGTGCCAACCTGCTGGCAACATCTCCAATCCAGCAGGTAGAGAAGGAAGGGCTTTTCTTGGTGGAGAGGGAGGAAGTGGTGGTCTTCAGATCATAGAATCATAGAGTTGGAAGGGACCTAGTAGGTTATCTAGTCCAACCCCCTGCCTGCAGAAGGAATTCCCCCTAGAGCATCCCCGACAGGTGCTCGTCGAGCCTCTGCTTGAAGATCCCCAGTGAGGGAAAGTCCACCACCTCCCTTGGCAATCTGTTCCACTGCCGAACCGCCCTCACCCTCAGGAATTTTTTCCGGATCTCCAACCGGAATCTCCTCTCTTGCAGTTTGTCCCCATTGGTTCTAGTTCTGCTTTCAGAAGCAGCTAAGAACAAATGAGCCCCTTCCTCCCTATGACAGCCCTTCAGGTATCTGAAGAGGACAATCATGTCTCCTCTCAGCCTCCTCTTCTCCAGGCTGAACATCCCAAGTTCCCCCAACCTTTCCTCGTAGGGCTTCCCTTCCACCCCACTGATCATTCTTGTCGCTCTCCTCTGGACTTGCTCCAGTTTGGCTGCATCCTTCTTAAAGTGAGGTGCCCAGAACTGAACACAGGACTCAAGGTGAGGTCTCACAGGTTCTATAGAACCTCTGCAAATGAGCGCCTAGTTCTGAGCACCAGGTACTAATCGGACATAGAACCTGTTGTTAATGTATTTGAATCCCACCACTGGAGTGGGGGCAAGATTAGCCATAGTACTTCATCAGACTGTATTTCTCTGTTGAAATGTGTTCAGCTGGGCTAACTCCTAGGATATTGTTTAGAATCACATGGATTGATTGAATGATTGAATGGATCCCATCCATGCTGGTTGTTTGGTTGGTTGGTTGTTTGGTTGACCATGCTGTACCCATCAGACTTCCTTGGCGTGGTGAAGATCTAAGAAACCTTATAGGGAGAGCTGGGGATTTCCTTTCCCCAAAATATCCCCTTACCCCAAGGGGACCACCGGCTGCCTCCTAACCTGTGTTGGATACAGCACAGACCATGTGGCCTGGTTGTGTCAACACAGGTTAGGATTGGTCTTGCCAGGACTCTTTTATACCAGCTCAGGTCTTCCAGGAACACACCTGATCTGTAGTCCGTGACGCAACCCTCCGATCACAAAACTGGATCAACCAAATATCAACAAAATTCCAGTCTAAGATGCAATGGTAATAAAAAATTAAATGCTCAGCCAATCCCATAAGGTGAGGCATGTGATTGCGTAAGGTTTAAATGGCATACCGTAATTCTGAGCGCATTGTCGGCAAGTGGAGATAATGGAATATTTTCTAGGGTTGGCTCCAATGCAATCGGAGAAAGGATCGGGGATTCAGAACCAAAGAATCTGTCTGACCTTGAGTCGGATAATCAGACAGTCTTGATTGACATGATCCATACAGATGCCTGATGCGCATGATGTTTGGAATGATTCACAGTGATGCTTGACACTGATGAACAATGTCAGGGGAACATGTTTTAGGAGATATACCCGGGCCCAAGATCAAAAGGGAGGCCTGGGAGCCAAACAATGCAGGGTGGAAATGTCCTGGGACCTCATCCCTGGTATTAATATTTTGTCTAAGAGCTCAATCCTAACCATGTCTACTCAAAAGTAAACCCCATTGTGTTCTAGGGGTCTTACTCCTATGAAAGTGTCTTTAGGATTACAGCCTAAGCCTGTATAGCGAGGTTGTCCAATCCTCGTCCTGGGGGGGTCATATGCAGCTCACTGCAAGCCTCCACGTGGCCCATAACAAACCCCTCATCCAGTCCACAGGTGAACTCTGTAATCCTATTGAGGTGAGGGGCGCACCCCTTGGCTTTGATGGCCAGGGAGACTCCCCTACCTTCTCACATGAAAGTATTTATGTGCTGGTTTGAAGATCACTCTTTCACTGTATGATAGAAAATGTTTATTGAACTAATTTTAATTCATTCCGTCAGTCAGTTTACTCAGAAGTAACTCATATTGTGTTCAGATGGGATTACTCCTAGTATAGTATTAAGAATCACATGGATTGATTGATTGATTGAATGAATGGATCATGTCCATGTTGGTTGTTTGATTGTTTGGTTGGTTGGTTGATGGGTTGGGTTGGTTGGGTTGTCTGGATGGGTTGTTGGTTCATTGGTTCATTCATTCATTGGTTTGTTCGTTCGCTCGTTCATGTTCTGCATCTACTATATTTACGTAAATAATATATTTATTATATTGATTAATTGAATGGATCACATCCTTGTTGGTTGGTTGGTTGGGTTGGTTGGTTTTTGGTTTGGTTGCTTTGGTTGGTTCGTTCATTCATTCATTTGTTCATTCGTTCGTTCAAGTTCTGCATCTCCTATATTTATGTAAATTTATTCAAATTTGAAATATAATTTAATTATTGTTTCCATCCCCCAACAAAGTGTCGGCGAGATGATGATGTCCATAAAAAAGGATACTTCTGCAATATATTTTTGTGTGTCATAATTCATAGACATCCTGATGCAATCTTCTCCGGGAATCCCCTTGAACGTCTGTTGTGTTCATGGAATTATGGAAACTAACGTTCCTCAAAAAGGGTTGTCCCTCTTAGTTGTCCCTTTTTGTAATGTCCTCCAAGTTGGCCAACCTGTCTTTGCTTACTGGAAATCCGACACAGTCCTTTCAATCATGTCCTACAGAGCCAGGCCCTGAACTATGAGGATGTGCCCGATTGCAAAATTGGCTCCTCTGTTTCCTGATGATCTTACGCCCCTGTCCTACTCCAAGGAGTAAGTTTCATTGATTAAAACTTTTCTCATTCCCTAACAGCCAAGTCTTCTCGCTGAGATTTCCTAATAAAGGAATTTTAACTTTCTGAAAGGAGGCGAGGAGATCATATAAAAAGAAGCTCCAGCCTCGGATCCAGATATAGACACCAGCCGTCTCCTACCATTCCGGTTTCTGCTTGGCGTTTGGGTAAGTCTGATTTGGGGATGGGATACTGGAGGATACTGGGAATACAATCCAGAGTAACTACGGGAGCACATAAGACGTTACGTGCACTCATAGTTACTGCACCACCTTGTGAAAACCAGTGGGAAATTCATATTGCAATCCAGAGTAACTTGTTCTTACTCCGGAGCAAGGACTCCTCGTATTTACTCTGGATTTCACCCACAGTGTGTTTAGTGTTGTAGTCTTAAATGTCAGAACTTGAATAGTTTGGAGAGAACATAAAATTGAATACTTGGAGAGAATATATTTGGTGGGGATGATTTTTAAGGTGCCGAGATTGCAGGGCTTGTTTCTGGCCCGGAAATAATGGGCTTACTTTAAAATCATTTAGTATACATAATAAAATAAAATCAGAGCCCTATCCTGCCTACTCAGAAGTAAGTCCCTTTCTGGTCAGAGGAGCTTTCTCCTAGGGATGCACGGATTGGATTGCAGTCCAAATCTGATTATCGAGATGTTATCACTATATGGTCCTCTGTAGCGTAACCTATACTGGTATTCAAGGAAGGTGGATGTTCCTGAAATTCAAAGCAGAGGCACACATAGGCATGCACAAGCCCTAAAGGTTGTAAAGCTTATGCTGTTCGGCCTCGAACAATTGTGGAGCATGTCTACCAACTCCATGTGGCTCCTTATAATCTAGCAATTCTAGGTTCGGAGGACGGAGAGGAGATGGAGTTTTTTTTTTGAAACCATCATCTGCTCCATCCTATGGAGGTCTACTCAAAAATACTTCTCATGATCAATGGAGCTAACTCCAAATAAGTCTCACTGTGATCAACAGGGCAGGGCTTACTCCCTGATGATCACCAAGTAGCCTATATGGTGTATCCAGTTTGGGATCTCTCAGACCAAGGACTGCCCAAAGAACATTTCACTCAACATTTCCTATTTGGGTTTCTATTAGGATGGCAGTGGAGACATTTTAAGAGGAACCCTCCTTTACCTAAAGATTTCTTTCTGCCTTCCCTGCAGGTCTCCTGACTTTACAAGCACAAAGATGTGCGCCCGCAAGGACAGAGGATGCGGCAACAAGCCCCAAACCAGCTGTCAGCAACAACCTCCCCAGGTGTGCCCACCTCCTTGCCAGCCTTCTGTGGTGTGTCCACCACCTTGCCAGCCTCCATGTCAGCAGCCTTCCCAGGTGTGCCCACCTCAGTACCCGCAACCACCAGTGGTGGTGTGCCCTCCTCCTTGCCAGCCTCCGTGTCCACAGCCTTGCCCGCCGCAATGCCCGCAACCTCCTGTGGTGGTGTGTCCACCTCCTTGCCAGCCCCCTGTGGTCTGTCCAACCCCTGGCCAGCAACAGCAGGTCAAGCAGCCCACTCTGTGGCCACCGCAGCAGAAGTAAAAGAGATCATCAGAAATGCTGGGCTGTCGCAGGGTGACAACATGAACCTTGCGCCACCTTTGGCTTCAAATCCTATCGCTGGTCTTCTGTGTGTGGAAATGTAGCACCTCTACCCTGAGGAGCATTCAACTTCAGGGACCTCTTATCCCCCGCATATTTATGTGATCTGTAAACCATAATCTATTTGCTCCTGTGGTTCTTGTGTGATCTATACATTTTGATCTATACAAAATATATACATTTTGATCTATACATGTGATCTATACAAAATATATACATTTTCCATAAGTTTTCTGGGCGCTGTTCCTTTTTGTTGAACATGGGGGGTGGGTTTTGGGAAGCTCAACCCAACACCTAGATAAGCTAAGCTTTTGAAAGAAAGAAAGAAAGAAAGAAAGAAAGAAAGAAAGAAAGAAAGAAAGAAAGAAAGAAAGAAAGAAAGAAAGAAAGAAAGAAAGAAAGAAAGAAAGAAAGAAAGAAAGAAAGAAAGAAAGAAAGAAAGAAAGAAAGAAAGAAAGAAAGAAAGAAAGAAAGAAAGAAAGAAAGAAAGAAAGAAAGAAAACAAACGTTATTGTTCTGGGAAACTCGATGAAACTTAGATGGGACATGGAACCTAAGGTGACAATGAGTAAGAAAATTGGTTGGGGTAGGGCTGCATCATGCCATTGTGCTCAATAAGACCTAGGGCACTTTCCTATCCATGTCTACTCAGAAGTAAGCCCAGTGGTGGGATTCAAATAAATTAACAACAGGTTCTATGTTCTAATAACCTAAATTCACAACAGGATCTATGTCCTATCAGTAACCAGTTCTCAGAACCAGGCGCTCATTAGCAATGGTTCCATAGAACCTGTGAGAACCCTCTGAAGCCCACCACTGAATTAAGCCCCATAGTTTTCAATGGGTCTTACTCCCAGGAAAGTGTGCTTAGGATTGCAGCCTTATTCCCTCATGTGCCCCATTTCAAAATGCTCAATGTCTTTGATGGTCAGTGCCAAACTCTTAATTGGTGACACCCAGCATTTTGTGACCACCTTGGGAATGTGGCAACCCACTAAAAGGGTCCCAACCACCGCTTTGAGAACCTCTGGTCTAAATATTGATTGACTGATCCCATTGATTGAATATTGATTGATGAGTCCATTATTTCCCCACCACTAACCCCTTTCCCATCTCATAAAAGCAGCTCCAGGCTTACCCAAATGCCAAGCAGATCCCAAATTTATTTGGGAATTTCAGCAGGTGCAGCTTCTCATCTCACAGATCCCAAGCTGAAATTCCCTCTTCTACACACTTGTTAAAGGTCCAGGAGCCCTGAAGGTAAAAGTTTTGAGACCCCGATTTAGGACAAAGTCAATTTAACCCCTAACCTTAATTGCTTGGAGAACTACATAAGTTGTTCATCAGAACATCCTCTCTTGCCATGTGGCCCCTCCTTTTATTACGGCCTCATTTAATAGTCTGAGTAGGAATCAAGAAATGCACGTCAGCCCATTTGGAGGATTAAAAGTGGGGGATCAGTACCCTCTTAGTGGGTTGTGACTTTATTTTTTGGGTCGTCTGCAAAATCTGGGGTAGATAGCAATGGTTCTAAAAAGGGGGATCAGGACCCGCTTGGTGGGTTGTGACTTCATATCGGGTCTGCAAAACCTGGGGTAGATCGCAATGGCTCTCAAAGTGGGGGATCAGGACCCCCTTGGTGGGTTGTGACTTCATTTCAGTTGGGTCTGCAAAACCTGCAGTAGATAGCAATGGTTCTCAAACCAGGGGATCAGGACCCCCTTGGTGGTTGTGACTTTATTTTGGAGGGGGTGCAAAATGTGGGGCACTCAAGCTCCTTTCCAGGGAGTAATGCTGCAATCCTAACCTCCATTATTTATTTAGTGTATTGCAAATACACGGTCTTATGGCAAATATATGGAATCCTAATCTCCAGATAGGCTGACATAAGTCTCAGTATAAGTCCTGTGCTAAAATGGGGGTGTCACAAATGAGCCGTAAGGAACATCAGCCCTACTCCAGGGAGGTAAGGCCAATGCACAGGAATACACCGACCTCCCCAAACTACCATGTGAAGATATAGCAGGTGACTTATGGTGGCCTAAATTGGTTAGGATTACACCCTATGTATCCTTGAATAAAACGGGACTTACTTCTGAGTAGACATGGAAGAACTCTGGCATCACAGTGATGGCACTTCTTGTTTGATATCATTTATGGCTAATATATAAATTCCAGGTTGATGCCACCCTTGGGCACCACAGCAAGGGGTGCCAGTGCGCCTACCATTACATTATATGTTTAGGTTGATACATTACAGGTTGAATATACATTATACAACACAAGCTCAACATGTGAAAGATTTTCTTCTCCATTCAGGGGTTGGACTACATGACCCTTCCAATGGTCATGGTACATGACCCTTCCATGTCCAATTCCCTCAACCAACTGCCCTTTCCTTGGCTTGTCTTCATGCTTGGATAATGTATATCCAATATATATATCCAATGTAATGTATTTTATAATGTATATTTTTATTTCTATGAACTTGTTGGTATCATGTTGGTTTCTCCCTATCCACACCTACCCCCCCCCACCCCACTTTCTTCCAGGCCACCCAGTTTAGAAGAAGACCAGGACACCAGAAAATTCAGGTGAAATGTATATATTTGAATAGAACCCATCAAGGGCCAAACAGATTATGGTGTACAGAGCGCATAAATATAAAGAGGATAAAAGGACCCTGATGTTGGGTGCCCTTCAAGGGTGGACGCCCAGCGGCAAACTGGAAACTGGAGATGGTCGGACATCAACGCGTCATCCTGTCGCATTCTGGTGCTCTTCACTTCTGCTGAGTTGGCCATTGGGGACATTGCTTCACCTGCTGCTGTGGTTGGCACGGAGGAGGGACCACCACCACTGGAGGCTGCTGGCATTGGGGTGGGCACACCTGGGAAGGCTTCTGACATGCAGGCTGGCAAGGTGCAACCTGGGGAGGTTGGCAAGGTGGTGGGCAGACCTGGGGAGGCTGTTGTTGACAGCCAGTTTGGGGCTTGTTGCCACATCCTCTATCATTGCGGGAGCACATCTTTGCGCCGGTGGAGTCGGAGTCCTGCAATAAAGGGAGAAACCGATCTTCAGGCTGAGCAAAAAGACGATGGCTGCAATCCTAAACATACTTTCCTGAGAGTAAATCCCATAGAACAAAATGGGACTTCTGAGTAGACATAAATAGGATTGCACCCTGTGTCACACACACACACACACAATGCACAACACCCAGTGTGGTCTATACCCTCCTAGCCATGCCACATGTTCCACCATATAGGGTGTCCGCTTTGGGTGCCCTTTGGGTTGAAAGGTGGAAAACAAAAGCAACCCTGGAAAGGAAAGGAAAGGAAAGGAAGGAAGGAAGGAAGGAAGGAAGGAAGGAAGGAAGGAAGGAAGGAAGGAAGGAAGGAAGGAAGGAAGGAAGGAAGGAAGGAAGACAGACACACAGACACACAGACACAGACACACAGACACACAGACAGACTCAGATCATAGCCATGGTCTCATGTTCAATAGGACCATCCTTTAGAGGCACATGTTTCCAAATAATGTGGAACATACCATGTGGGGACAAAGAAAGAAAGAGTGAACGAGTGAATGAATAAACGAATAAATGAATAGAATTTGTCCCATTCTGAGAGCTCTGTAAGGCTTGTCCAGACTTACCCAAATGCCAAGCAGGAACGGGAAGGATCGAAGACGGCTGCTGTCTATGTCTGGATCCTGAGCTGGAACCTCTTTTTTATATGTTCTCCGCACCTCCCTCCAGGAAGTTGAAATTCCTTTCTTGGGAAATATGGGTGAGCAAGTCTGGGCTTCCAGGAGGTGAGGAAAGTTTCAATCGATGAGTCTCACCCTTGGAGTGAGACTGGGGTGTAAGAGCATCAGGGAAGAGTGAGGTCAGTTTTGCAATGGGGCACATCCCCGAAGATCAGGGACCTGCCCTGGAGGACGTGATCTCATGGTGTGAGCCAGCAATCCAGATAATCAATACAGGTTGGATAACTTGGTGGAATTACTCAGTTCTTAACCATAGTCACTTATAGGACCATCCTTTCCAGGTATGTGTTTCCAAATAATGTGGGACACACCAGGTGGGGACAAAGATGCAGACATCATGGGGACATTTCATGATCCTGTACATCTGCTTCCTAATCTACTTTCCTACAACTGGAAGTAGAAGAGTTAGGGGCTGCAATCCTAAAGACTTTTCCCTGAGAGTAAGACCCATTGAACACAGTAAGATCCATTGGATTTGGATTCGGTTAGGTTAGGTTATGGTTAGGATTGGGCTCTAAACCTATAGCAGAGGTAGAAGGTGACTATATGTCATAACCAGAAAAAGAGGACAAGGCCCCCTAAAAGGGGAGAAAGGAGGGATACAAATTCCATTAATGATAATAATAGTAATAAGATTGCCAAGGACCCATCAGAGATGCTCTAGGAGAATTTCCTGCTTCAGGCAGGGGGGGTTGGACTAGATGACCTACTAGGTCCCTTCCAGCTCTATGATTCTATGATAACAATAACAATAATAAAAAGTAGGACATGACATAAGTTTAAAACACTCAAAAATGTAGGACATGACATAACACTCACAAACACTCAAACACTTAAAACACTATAAAAATGTAGGACATGACATAAGTTTAAAACACTCCCATACATTGCTTTCAATTAATTTAAACATAATATCATTTATCATTAAATTTAAAACTATTAGATATGGTTTATATACACAATTATATATATATATATATATGCTGCCTGCCACAGGGAAAGGAGACAATAGCTGCAACCCTAAACACATTTTTCTGAGAGTAAGACCCATTGAACATAATGGGGATTACTTCTAAGTAGACATGGTTAGGATTGTGCTCAGTGAATACTTTTTCCCAGGACATAAGACTAAAAATTGGGCATGTCCTAGAAAAGAAAGAACATATGGTCCCCCGGTTTGAACATAAAGGACATCCTATACTGGGTGACCATATAGAATGAAGGACAGAGTACTGTATCTTCAACTTTGGGATAGAAGAGAGAATTGAGGCAGGTGCTTCTTTTTAAATATATGTATTTTATATATCCTATAAGCAGAAAGCTGGACTAGATGGGCATGTGTCCTGATCCAGTGGAGGCTCTTCTTATGTTCTTATCTTTTCAGAATATAGGGGACCCCCACATTCTGGAATGTTCCAGCCATAGTATTGACAGTCTTACGAAGGTGGAAATAGTGGTTGACACATGAGTTGTCATCACATCTGTGAGATCTGTAACTCAATGGAAATGAAGTCATGGAAGGGGTGTCCCCTTTGTATTTGGGTATCCTCAAGTTGGCCAACACATATATTTGTTGACCCCATCCCATGACACATTATTCATTCGAGAGTCAGACATCGCAACGGGGGATGAGGTTCCATATTGCAAAACAGGCTCCACTGGGGTTTGGTGTTAGTTTTGAAACCTTCTATGGGGCAAGGCCCATGGAAGGAAGTATTGCTCACTTTGCAAGGTAGAAGAACCAGATGAAAGTCCTCGAATGGTGTCACATTTCCCGAAATGGGAACCTGAACTTCCTGAAGGATGGCTGTATAAAAAGGTCTCACTGCCAGCATCCAGAATCGGATCAAGGCTGTTCCTACCTCAACAGTTCCTACTTGGTGTTTGGTGAGTCTCCTTTGTACTCCTCAGTGGTGTACCTCCTCGGTGGTGTAGCTAGAGGTGGGCAGAGCAGTCAGTCTTGGAGGGATGCATGTGAGTGGCATGCAATGAGGTCTGTGGCATGCAATGGGTCCGTGGTCACCGTGGCATGCAATGGGTCCCTACCCTTTGATGCCATTCCAGACAGGGGCAGCAAAATGGGACTCATGCGTGCCATGATGAGGCTCCATTTAGACTGCCCCCCTCTAGCTATGCCACCATTACTGCTGCAAAGAAACCGGTTGGACTCCAGAAAGATGGACATGATTTAGGGCTTCCGCTGACAGAAATATAAATTTGGACGGAAAGCGCAGGCTTGTGTAGTAAACCAGTGGTGTCACTAAGGTTTTCATCCCATACTTTGATGCCACAGGTGGTGCATGTTATGGCGTATCATTCCCAAACCCTGCTTGGTTATTATGCTATAATGTTTGATAGAATTAAGATATTTCAACCCAGTTCTTCCATTGCACTCGCACACAATTGTACGTTGAATTTATTTATTTATTTATTTATTTATTTATTTATTTATTTATTACTTACTTACTTACTTACTTACTTACTTACTTACCTACCCATATTTATTTATTTATTTATTTATTTATTTATTTATTTATTTATTTATTTATGTCTTTATGTCTTTATGTCTTTATATATACAGGACTCCCAAATCTAGAGGTGCAGAGATGTGCTCCCGCAACGACCGAGGATGTGGCAACAAACCCCAAACCGGCTGTCAGCAACAGCCACCCCAGGTGTGCCCACCTCCTTGCCAGCCTCCCCAGGTCTACCCAACTCCTTGCCAGCCTGCATGTCAGAAGCCTTCCCAGGTGTTCCAACCTCCATGCTCGCAACCACCGGTTGTGGTGGTCCCACCGCCTTGCCAGCCTTCTGTGGAGTGCCCACCTCCATGCCAGCCTCCTGTGGTGTGCCCACCACCGTGCCAGCAACAGGTGAAGCAGAGCCCCCAATGGCCACAACAGCAGAAGTAGAGAAGAGCAATGGAATGACGTCTCCAGTGGCTGCAAAGAGGGGAATCCATGCTTGCGCATACATGGATCAATGAGGAAGTGCTGGTGTTTCACGTCTCCTTCCTCGTGTCATAATATAGCAACTACTTTTCTAATTGAAATCTCAAGGTTTTTTTCCCCTATGGAAACTATACGATTCATCCCTTCCATACTCTTATCTATTTGATGTTTTGGCGCCCTCAACTGGCTACTGTCAGGAATTACAATAAATATCAACATTTAAAATGAATCTTTTGTATGATATTGTTTTTCTTTATGTGTTTTTGTTATTGTGTTGGAGATGAAGGACTCCAACTTGAGACTCTCAACCCGCAATCTTATACTCACTTTCTTGAGAGTATCCCCCAAATCCAGAGTAACTATGTGAGCATGAAAGAGACATTACTTACAAAAGACATTACTTATGAATAGTTACTGCACCTACAAGTGAAAACCTATGGGAAATTCCTATTGGAATCCACAATAAATTGATCTTACCCCGGAGCAAGAACTCCCCAAAGTTACTCAGGATTTACTTACTTACTTACTTACTCTTAGTAGACATGCATGGGATGGTACAGGACGAAAATCATTGAGAATTCAGGAACAAAATGGGATTACTTCAGGAACAAAGCGATAAAACATTACATTAAAATAATAGATAATTCAGGAACAGGATAATAAAATGTTAGAATAAAAACTCCTTAAAATTTAAAAATTGTCATTAAATTTAAAAATTTAATTAAAAACCGCATGTCAGAAGCAGTTTTATAATTAATAATAATAATTAAGGAATAAGGAGTGGAGAAATTTATTCATTTTAAAGCCTGCTTAACCCTTTTATTTCCATCATGTGAGCTACTATTAGAGGAGGTCAAGCACCAAGCAGGTTAACTAATCCTATAGCAGTGAGATAAGAATTGATTGATTGATTGATTGATTGATTGATTGATTGATTGATTGATTGATTGATTGATTGATTGATCAGACTTCTTCCTTCTTGAGAAATCTTCATTTGCAGATCATTTGAGGTCTGTCCAATTTATCCTCACCATGGCTGCAATCCTAAACACACTTTCCTGGGAGTCAACCCTACTGAATATAATGGGTCTTACTTATGAGTTAGACAAAGGATTGCATCCCATAAGTACAAGGAATTTACAACTCAATCCTAGGCATGTCTACCCAGAAGTAGTGCCCACTGAATGGAATTTAACATCCAGGAAATTGGGTATGAGATTGCAGCAGGAGTACCCAATCCGAACCTATTTAGGACATCTATCTCCCAGTTCCCTGTCCCCATGTTGGCATGGGGAGGCCTGCAACCCCATACTTGGATTGAAATAATTATCTTCAAAATTGGGACAGTACACTTTGTCACATTTGCCAGTATGTGAACACAACCCCCCCCCCCAATTGGGACCATCACTGTTTTGGGGAACGTATGGCAACCCTACCCATACCCCATAGTAGTGAAACCAGGTCCTGTCCAACTACTTCAGTGTTTCAAAAAGTTTTTATTGAAATGTGAGTCTTTAATTACAACCATTGGCCACTTGAGGGCCAAAGTAGCCAAGAAATAGAACAAGGAGTAGCCTTATGTTTGGCAGTAATTGCCTCGAGTAGATGTCTTCTGCTGACCTGGCTGGTGGTCATAACAGGGGCCAAGGTGGGCATTGCCCGTGCTGAATTAGCGGTTTGCCTGCCCTAGCGTTTTTGGGTGCTTGACGCTTATCTACACTTCTGATAGATAGATAGATAGATAGATAGATAGATAGATAGATAGATAGATAGATAGATAGATAGGCAGATAGATAGATAGATAGATAGATAGATAGATAGATAGATAGATAGATAGATAGATAGATAGATAGATAGATAGATAGATATGGAAGGAATAGAAAAGGAAGGAAGGAAGGAAGGAAGGAAGGAAGGAAGAAGAAAGAAAGAAAGAAAGAAAGAAAGAAAGAAAGAAAGAAAGAAAGAAAGAAAGAAAGAAAGAAAGAAAGAAAGAAAGAAAGAAAGAAAGAAAGAAATCTTTCCTTTAGGATAAAAGGTTGGATATGAATGAATGAATCAATCAATGAATGAATGAATCAATGAATGAACAGATAGCTAAATAGATAGCTAGATAGCTAGATAGCTAGAAAGAAAAAAAGAAAGAAAGAAAGAAAGAAAGAAAGAAAGAAAGAAAGAAAGAAAGAAAGAAAGAAAGAAAGAAAGAAAGAAAGAAATCTTTCCTTTAGGATAAAAGGTTGGATATGAATGAATGAATGAATGAATGGACAGATAGCTAGATAGATAGATAGCTAGAAAGCAAGAAAGAAAGAAAGCAAGAAAGAAAGAAAGCAAGAAAGAAAGAAAGAAAGAAAGAAAGAAAGAAAGAAAGAAAGAAAGAAAGAAAGAAGAAGAAAGAAAGAAAGAAAGAAAGAAAGAAAGAAAGAAATCTTTCCTTTAGGATAAAAGGTTGGATATGAATGAATGAATGAATGAATGGACAGATAGCTAGATAGATAGCTAGAAAGCAAGAAAGCAAGAAAGCAAGAAGAAAGAAAGAAAGAAAGAAAGAAAGAAAGAAAGAAAGAAAGAAAGAAAGAAAGAAAGAAAGAAAGAAATCCTTCCTTTAGGAATGTATGTTGGAAATGAATGAATGGACAGACAGACAGACGGATGGATGGGACAGAAGATCTAGCAGCAGAAATAGATATCCTGGAACCTCCTAAAAAACTGTAAAGACCTCGTGAGCCGATATTTTCAGGACTTGCCAGAGTGTGCCTCAGTCTTCTGACTTTCAGGAATCTCCTCCCTCTCTGGTTGTTCAAACTGGTGCAGGAAATTGTTGTGTTGACTCAGTGCCAAACTATTCAGGTGTTTTGTTGTTTTCTCCCCATTACCAGCCCTGGAATTTGAAGCCTGGACTTCCAATCTCAGGGTTACCATATGTCCTCTTTTGATAGGACACGTCCTCTTTTTCACCCTTCTGTCCTGGAAAAAAAATGTCATTAGTCTCTTTTCCCTTGTATGTGTAGAGAGCAAGTAATTAATACACTATGAATTATATGATAAATGATAAATGATATGTAATATTTTTAATTACTAATATTAAAATTAGTAATCCAAACTTAGGGTTAGGGTTACGGGCCCACTTCAGGGCTCCTGTATCTTTAGCAAGTGTGGAAAGGAGAGAATTTCAGCAGGTGCAGCTTCTCATCTCGCAAATCACAAGCTATACATCTTGAAATTCCCTCTTGTTCAAAATCCAGGAGCCCTAAACTTGAAAGACTGGACACGCCTCATATACAGCACAGTCCTAATGATGTCTACTCAAAAGTAAGCCCCATTGTAGTCAATGGGTCTTACTCCCAGGAAAGTGTCTTTGGGATTGCAGCGTATGTCATTTAACCATCGGACACCGATGCCCTCAAGTTCGTGTAATACCAGATTATTTTCGAGGGGCCAGGATGACCATACGTAATGATAAAAAGGGGGACATAAAATATAGGAAATAACAAAATAAAAGTTAATCAACAGTTGTATGTATTGCTTTCACATGTGTAATTTAAACTCTAGGGCTGCTTTTCCTGGGAGTAAGACCCATTGAAAACAATGGAGCTTATTTTTGAGTAGACATAGGCTGCACTCCTAAAGACACGTTTCTGTTAGTAAAACCCATTGAACACAGTGAGGCTTACTTTTGAGTAGACATGTTTAGGATTTTGCTCATAATTAGGATTTTGGTCTCAGATATCTGGCCACACACCCTCGTAAATGCTCACATACTGTATTTTATATATGTTAGACAGACAGACAGACAGACAGACAGACAGACAGATAGATAGATAGATAGATAGATAGATAGATAGATAGATAGATAGATAGATAGATAGATAGAGAAGGAAGGAAGGAAGGAAGGAAGAGATAGATAGATAGATAGATAGATAGATAGATAGATAGATAGATAGATAGATAGATAGATAGATAGATAGATAGAGAAGGAAGGAAGGAAGGAAGGAAGGAAGAGATAGATAGATAGATAGATAGATAGATAGATAGATAGATAGATAGATAGATAGATAGATAGATAGATAGATAGATAGATAGATAGATAGATAGATAATTGTTGTGTCGTGCATTTCATCGTGGGGGTTTCAGGGTACCCATTTTTCCTGGCTTGAGTGCACCTTCATGCAAAAGAAAGTAAAATATTTTTACTGGGAGAGATATCTATCTATCTATCTATCTATCTATCTATCTATCTATCTATCTATCTATCTATCTATCTATCTATCTATCTCTTCCTTCCTTCCTTCCTTCCTTCTCTATCTATCTATCTATCTATCTATCTATCTATCTATCTATCTATCTATCTATCTATCTATCTATCTATCTATCTATCTATCTCTTCCTTCCTTCCTTCCTTCCTTCTCTATCTATCTATCTATCTATCTATCTATCTATCTATCTATCTATCTATCTATCTATCTATCTGTCTATCTATCTATCTATCTATCTATCTATCTATCATCACAATCTACCTTAGATAGATCCTATATGCACATTCTTGGGTCCGAACCCCATCAGGAAAGGGGTATACAGATCAGTAGCTCAATCCATATAATGGATTTAGGGCACAATCTCGAGTAACTCTGGGGAGTCCTTGCTCCGACGTAAGAACAATTTACTCTGGATTGCAATATGAATTTCCCATAGGTTTTCACTAGGTGGTGCTGTAACTACATCGACGTAAATGTCTCTTATGTGCTATCGCAGTTACTCTGGATTTGTAGGGCTAGCCCCAGTTGGATTCTTTTTAGCTATACAGGATATGTGATAATTTTGAATTGCCGACATCCTCGTGCATTTTTTGGTCCGTCAACATCATCATATCACTTGGTCATATCGGGATGATCCTTGCAATGTCTTCTGATAGAGTCATGCTCACCACATGCATCCCCTTTCCCATGGGATGTTACCCCATTCCACATCTCCTCTTCCAGAAAACCCCATTATATTGTTGCTCAAGGTGGGGCTGCAGACATCCTTCCTTATTTTTTTTGGAGGATCACAGTGCACCATTTCCATGCCAAATGAGCTTCCCATCAAAGGCAAAGATTCAAGTCATATGTGGAGTAATGAGACAGACATGCTCGGAAAGGGCCAAATAACATATTGGAGGAAGAGGAGGGCTTGGGAATGGTATATAAACCTTTCCCCACCTTGCCATTCCTCATGCAACCAACTCACTACTAACCCCAACAGATTCCTTACGGTAAGACTTTTTTTAGCTTGAATTGGACACGTTCCTTGTGTTTTTATTCCAATTTTATTGCACTTAATTAGCATCAATTAATTTATTAGCATCAACTAATTTATTATTATTTCATTAACAATTAATTGACCGCAACTGCAGGTAGCCAAAGGAATATTTTGTCTGGACCGGGTGCAATCTGGTTCTGTGAAATGGAGTGGAAAATGCTACTCTAGTGCTTGATACTGTATTTACTCGAATCTAACGCTCATCTTTTCTCAGCCAAATCCAGTCTCCAAAAAACAGGTGCACATTAGATTCAATGGTTAATTAGATTTCAGTAAATACAGTATTTTGATTGTAAGTTTTGGGTGCACATTAGATTTGATGGTGCATTAGATTTAAGTAAACATGGGCATACAAATCTATGTGCATTAGATTTACGTAGATATGGGCATACAATGCTGGCACATTAGATTTGATGGTGCATTAGATTTAAGTAAATATGGGAATATAATGCTGGCACATTAGGTTTGATGGTGTATTAGATTTAAGTAAATATGGGAATATAATGCTGGCGCATTAGATTTGATGGTGCATTAGATTTAAGTAAATATGGGAATATAATGCTGGCAAATTAGGTTTGATGGTGCATTAGATTTAAGTAAATATGGGAATATAATGCTGGCGCATTAGATTTGATGGTGCATTAGATTTAAGTAAATATGGGAATATAATGCTGGCGCATTAGATTTGATGGTGCATTAGATTTAAGTAAATATGGGAATATAATGCTGGCGCATTAGATTTGATGGTGCATTAGATTTAAGTAAATATGGGAATATAATGCTGGCAAATTAGGTTTGATGGTGCATTAGATTTAAGTAAATATGGGAATATAATGCTGGCGCATTAGATTTGATGGTGCATTAGATTTAAGTAAATATGGGAATATAATGCTGGCGCATTAGATTTGATGGTGCATTAGATTTAAGTAAATATGGGAATATAATGCTGGCGCATTAGATTTGATGGTGCATTAGATTTAAGTAAATATGGGAATATAATGCTGGCAAATTAGGTTTGATGGTGCATTAGATTTAAGTAAATATGGGAATATAATGCTGGCGCATTAGATTTGATGGTGCATTAGATTTAAGTAAATATGGGAATATAATGCTGGCGCATTAGGTTTGATGGTGCATTAGATTTAAGTAAATATGGGAATATAATGCTGGCACATTAGGTTTGATGGTGTATTAGATTTAAGTAAATATGGGAATATAATGCTGGCACATTAGATTTGAGTAAATACCGTATATTCCACCATGATTTTTTTCCTTGGACGCCAATTTTTCCCCTCTGTTTATTCCTTCCTCGCAGGTCCAAAATAATGTGTTCCCGTCGCAATCAAGGATGCCGCGGTCTGCATGAATCTTCCTCTTGTGGCGGCAGCTTTTGCCACAGACGAAGTTCCTGCAGGGGTTTGGGCAACTGCTGTGGCTCAGGAAGCTCCTGCCAAGGTGGGGGAAGCTGGTGCCAAACTGGAAACTCTTGCCATGGTGGGGGCGGTTGCAATAGGGGTAGCACCTGCCACAGCGGGGGATCCTACGGCTGTGCTACGAGATTCGAGACTGGCCAGAACCCGCAACCCCAGGTTCAGCTTTCTGGATCCTGTCCTCTGGCCCAAACCACTTGCAACACTCCAGCTATGCCAACCTGCCCCCCTCCATGCACCGATCAACAATTTCAGCAAGTCAAGAAGACTTTCTAGAGGGTTCCCATTGATCCCCTCCAATCCGACACCTCTATGACCTGCAAATCTTTGCACCCTCAAATATTCCATGGATCTTCTCTGATCCATGCTTGCAGCACAATCCTAACCACGTCTACTCAAAAGTAAGCCCCGTTGTGTTCAGTGGGTCTTACTCTCAGGAAAGTGTCCAAGTGCTACTTCTTAGAAACTCAACATTTTATTCATTTACTTTTTCCTTCGCATCCTTTAAATGTTCACTAAAACCATAATTAATAAATCTGAAATTAAAAAAAACTTGATTCTGGGTGTTTCTTTTAATATCTTTGGGACTTTTTGCCACCCCCTAGCAGGGCTTTTTCCTCTGTGTACTCACTGAAACCCCTTTTTTCATCTCCCCCCCCAGCAGCAAACTAATAATTAGTCATTAATTATTAGTCATTAATTAGTCATTAATAATCAGACATTAATTATTAGTCATAATTCCCAATAATTATGCGTAGAGTCGCCATATGTTCCCCCCCCCCCCCCAAGGGACATTTCAGATTTTTGGGAATTGTGTTCATATAATGGCAAATGTGATAGAGGGTCCTTTTCCGATTTTATGGAAGATAATTATGGCAACTTTACATATGGGGATGACTTGCTACGCCACTGTGGTGAGTACCGACACTTTTATTCACAGCCTATTATAATGTGAACCAGGATGGTGTCATGATTAGGGTGTTGGATGGAGACCTGAAAGACCTGGGTTTGAGTTCCTACTTGGTCGTCAAACTTCGTGGGTGACTTTGGACCAATTACTCCCAGCCTCACCCACCTTGCAGGGTTGTTGTGAGGGCATTAGAAGCACTGGGTACAAACCAAAGCTAAACTACCATGGGCATTTGTATTGGGATGGGAAAAACAGGAAATGAATGAATGAATGAAATGAAAAAATGAAAAGGAAGGAAGGATTTGATATACAGAAGGAAGGGATAAATATATGGAAGTGGGAAAGGAAGGAAGGATTTGATATATGGAAGGAAAGGATAGATATATGGAAATGAGGAAGGAAGGAAGGAAGGAAGGAAGGAAGGATTTGATATACAGAAGGAAGGGATAAATATATGGAAGTGGGAAAGGAAGGAAGGATTTGATATATGGAAGGAAAGGATAGATATATGGAAATGAGGAAGGAAGGAAGGAAGGAAGGAAGGAAGGAAGGAAGGAAGGAAGGAAGGAAGGAAGGATTTGATATACAGAAGGAAGGGATAAATATATGGAAGTGGGAAAGGAAGAAAGGATTTGATATACAGAAGGAAGAGATAAATATATGGAAGTGGGAAAGGAAGGAAGGAAGGATTTGATATACGGAAGGAAAGGATAGATATATGGAAATGAGGAAGGAAGGAAGGAAGGAAGGAAGGAAGGAAGGAAGGAAGGAAGGAAGGAAGGAAGGAAGGAAGGAAGGAAGGAAGGATTTGATATACAGAAGGAAGGGATAAATATATGGAAGTGGGAAAGGAAGGAAGGATTTGATATACGGAAGGAAAGGATAGATATATGGAAATGAGGAAGGAAGGAAGGAAGGAAGGAAGGAAGGAAGGAAGGAAGGAAGGAAGGAAGGAAGGAATTGATATATGGAAGGAAAAAGGGATAGATATATGGAAATGGGAAAGGAAGGAAGGAAGATTGAGACAATTTTTAACTCCTTATGATCTTCCTAGAAAAAGTAAATAGTTTTTCTCACTCTCTAAATTATAAAAATATATTAGGATGGAAAGCAATCAAAACATGCACTTTAAAATATATTGTGAGTAGATCTGGGCAAATTATAATGTTAAATTCAGGATTAGATTGCCCTAGTGTGCCATCCCCAGTCACAGGTTCCAGTTGTGAGCAACTGGTCCAATTGGTTTCACGCTGACCCTGTCTGTTAGGTATGAGTTTTGTCGGGTGGTGGGTATGCCGAATCTCAGGTTGGCAGATCACGTGGAAATCCTCAGTTGCGTCATGTTGCGAAACCTACATCTGTCAGACCTTAACATCTGCCAGACCAAACTACGCTGGCAAAGCTACAACGACATTTGGCATCTGGGCCAGGCCTATGATGTCTGACAGCCAAGTGTTGAAAGATCCGTCAATTACAGCTCTCTGCTGGTGGAAACATGCACTTGGAACCAGTAAGGACAAGTCGTAGCCTCCAGGTGCTGGTGCTTTTGCACGGTCGATTAATATAACTAATCCTTTAATAATAATTAATATAATTAATTCCTGCATCGTTTTTTATTTATTTATAAATTTGGAACACTTCGGGTGCAATCCAGAGTAACTTTCCCCCAGGTGTAACAACCCCCCATGCGCAACTTCCCCCATACACATCAACCCCCCCATGCGCAACTTCACCCATGCGCATCAACCCCGAATGCATGTTACCCCATGCGCAACTTCCCCCATGCGCAACTTTCCCCATGCACATCAACCCCCCATGCACAAATTCCCCCATGTGCATCAACCCCCCATGCGCAGCTTCCCCATATGCATCAAACCCCATGTGCAACTTTCCTCCCATGCGCAACTTTCCCCCCATGCGCAACTTTCCCCATACACAATTTTCCCCATGGTCAACTTCCCCAAGGCACAACTTCCCCCGATGCGCAACTTCCCCCATGCACAACTTTCCTCCATGTGCAACTTCCTCCCATGCGCAACTTCCTCCGTGCGCAACTTTTCTCCATGTGCATCATCCCCCCATGTGCAACTTCCTCATGCGCATCTTTCCCCCATGTGCAATTTTCCTCCATGCACATCATCCCCCCATGCGCATCATCCCCCCATGCGCATCATACCCCCATGTGCAACTTTCTCCCATGTGCAACTTCCTCCCATGCACAACTTCCTCCCATGTGCAACTTTCCTCCCATGTGTAACTTCGCCATGCGCAACTTCCCCCATGTGCAACTTCCCCCGTGCGCAACTTTCCCCCGTGCGCAACTTTCCTCCATGTGCATCATCCCCCCATGTGCAACTTCCCCATGCGCAACTTCCTCCCATGCGCAACTTTCCCCTGTGTACAACTTTCCCCCGTGCGCAACTTTCCCCCGTGTGCAACTTTCCCCATGTGCAACTTTCCCCATGCACAAATTTCCTCCATGCGCAACTTCCTCCCCTTTGCAATTTTCCTCCCATATGCAACTTCCCCCTGCACAACTTTCCTACATGCTCAATTTCCCCTCATGCGCAATTTCCCTCATGCGCAGCATCCTCGCCTGCGCAACCTCTTCCTCCGAACAACATCCCCCAGTGCACCGGGATCTGAGCACCAAACTGGCTGGATGTTGTTCAGTCTCCCACGTTAAGTGTAGGACAGAAACACGTTGCCCCCTTTTCAGCCCCCGAAGGGTTAAAGTTCTCCAGATGGTTCTTGGTGGGAGTTCAGGTGACAGAAGGAACTCCCAGAATTCAATGCTTCAGGCCCAGCAGTTGGGGCGGAATGTTGATGAGTCAGCAATTCTCAATGCAAAGTATGGGGAGGAAAACACGTTGCGCCCCTTTTCACCCCCTTCCCATTGGAATTTCCGAAAACCGGTTCTTAGTGCACCCCTCCGTCACGGAAGGAACACCCACCCCAAATTTCACGCTTCTAGACCCACCGGTTTTGGCAGGGAGGTGATCAGTGAGTCAGTCAGTGAGTCAGTCAGTGAGTGACTTTTCTCTTTTATATATATAGATGATAGAAATATTACTATCTACATATTACTATACTATCTATATATTCACTATAGTATATTTCACCATGATATTCCACCATAGAAAACTCAGATAGATGTGGCGATGGCATTTCCGTGGGTTTTGGGTGTGGGGAATCACCGCCCTGCCCTAATTAAAGGGAAGGTTGTTTTTATTGAAACTCATTTTGTAGGAATCTGCAAATAGGTTTTGGAATGCCTGACATTATGACCCTATTCTAATTGCAGCCTGGAGGGGGGTAGCAATAATGTGGGTACATTTAATTCCCATCTCAGGGAATGCAGCAGCTACTGGGAAGAATTCACACCTCTGAACATCCTACTTCCACTGGGGGCACCCTATATTATTATTATTATTAATAATAATATTTATTATTACTGGTAAATCATTATTTTATTATTTTATTATATTATTATATATTATATTACAATTATATTATATTATTAATAATAATAATATATTATAATATATTAATAATAATAATATATTATAATAATAATATAATAATAATATTATATTATTAATAATAATAATAATTAAATCATTACTATTATTATATATTATATTATAATTATATTATATTATTAATAATAATAAATTATTATTAAATCATTACTATTATATAATAGTATATAATTATATATAAATTATATATAAATTATAATTATATATAATATAATTATAATATAAATTATATTATTATTATATATATAATATATATAAATTATATATTATATATTATATATATATAAATTATATAATTATATATAAATTATTATTATTAAATAATATATTATTATTAAATTATTATTAGATTAGATTAAATATTAAATTTATTATTAAATAAATATAATTATAATATATTATTTTATATTATAAAATCAGGACAGAATTATTAATTAAAATTAATAATTATAATATTGTCCTCTTAATACCTCTCAACACTTTCATCTCTAGGATTCCCTTCCCAAGATATTAGTCACCTAACCCACCGTAAAAATCAACATTAGAGAACCATCCAGGACAATATTTGTCCTATAGTAGTGGAGTAACCCAGATATAGGGTTGCCACATGTCCTGGAAAGCAGAGACAATCCCGCTTTTGGGGGATTGTCTTCACATGATGGGACATGGGACAGAGTGTCCTCCTGTCCTGAATTGGTGGAAGAGAATTATGGCAACCCTACCCAGAGATGATTTTTATGGCCCTTCCATACGGTAATGCCAGAGTCTGCGGTGTTCCCAAATCACCTCCCGTGACTTGGGTGTGACGTCGCCGTGACTCAACATCCAAACCTGCAATTCACATTCAGCAGTTTTTAGCTTGTGGTCGACCACGTTCCTCTCTCATGCCACTTTTCTTCTTATGTGGCCACGGAAAAAAATTAAAAACAAACACGGATAATTAGTTGAGATGGTTTCTTATAAAAGCATTAAAAGTATGGGACAAATGCAACAACGGTAATTGAGTTGAGTAAACCAAGGATATGGAGTGAGTCAGTGGCAGAGGAATGAGAAACATGCCTGGATTCCAACATCATGCGTGTTATACTCATCACGATAACCTTATGCCTTTTAATACTTGCTGTATTATAATACTTATGCTTATTAATACTTGCTCCATGGTTTGAGGACCACTGCTCTAGATGGATCCATAATCCAATGATTGGCTCCATCCATAATCCAATGATTGGATCCATCTAGACCATCTAGAATAATTGGATCTAGATGGATCCAATGATTGGATCCATCTAGATCCATCTAAATGGTCCAAACTGCGGAGCCAAATGTGGCCTTTGGTGACCCTCTAACTTGTCCGCAGCCAGTCTTTGGTTCCCTAATCTAATCCAGTTGGTCATTTATAGGGTTTCTGTAACTTGCCATAGGATTGCCTACGCGCCATATGCCATGCAGGGTCATATACAGGGTTGTCATAATTTGCCATAGGGTTGCCTACATGCCATATGCCATGAAGGGTCATATATAGGGTTGCGATAATTTTCTTCCAGAAAATCAGGACAGGACCCTCTGCCCCATTTGCCAGTATGGGAACTCAATTCCCCCAAAATAGGGAATTGTTACTCCCTATTGTTGTCCCTGTTTTGGGGGACATATAACAACCTTTACTTCTGAGTAGACACATAGCATAGTGCTCTCCGTTCACAAAAAAGCCATATCAATGAAGAATTACGGAATACTAGAATTTCTGGATTCCGAAGGCACCCAAAAATTGTTGACGATCTTCAGGGGAAAAAAAGTTGATGGGATCCCAGACCACAGACTAAATGGTTTTGTTGTTCCACTTGTCATAATGAGTCAAAATTCAAATATTGAATCTTGATGGCCAAGCCGATAGATGTGGTTCTTTTTGGGTATGGCACCTAATGAGGTTTTCCAGACATGCTCCCTTTTCAAAACAAAGTCTGAGTGTCCCGGAGAACTCCACATGGTATAAAAGGATGCGCGTCTCAAGATCTAGATTATTCACTCCAAGCTCCCTCGTCCTGAACACCAGAGACGCTTGAGAAGGTAAGTTACATCCCATTCCTCCCTTGGAAATATTGCCATTATTTTTTTTCCATCTGGTTTCTTGATTCAGGGTCTATAGGGTCAACATGAATCAATATAGACCCTATAGACCTTATAGGATCTATAACCATCTTAGGTGGTCCTCATAGGAAGGTGCAAACAACTCCGTTGCGTTCCCATTGTAAGTGGTTCCGACACTCTGTCCAATTGGGTACGGTCCACACTAACAGCAGAATCCTAACCATGTTTACTCAAAAGAAAGCCTTATTATGTTCAATGGCTCTTACTCCCAGGAAAATGTCTTTAGGATTGCAGCCAAAGTGGCAAAGGTTCAGTCGGATCAGGGTTCTTTCCCAATCCCAACCATGAGATGTGAAGGTCTTGATAAATCAAATTCATGTATAAAGACTAATAGGTTTAAAAGAAATAGGTTCTTAAAACAGGTTTTACGGAAATAGGTTTAAAAACCAAGAAATAGGTTTCTTGCTCCTCTACTGCAGCTATCGGAATAATTTTGGCTGCAATCCTAAAGTAATCCTGTGAGTAAGACCAACTGAACACAATAGGGCTTACTTTTGAGTAGACATGGTTAGGATTGTGCTCTTACAGCCAAATCCAGAGTAACTACGTGAGCACGTAAGAGACGTTACATGTACCTGTAGTTATTGCACCATCTAGTGAAAAGCTATGGGAAATTCATATTGCAATCCAGAGTAAATTGTTCTTACACCAGAGCAAAGACTCCCTGTCGTTACTATGGATTGTGCCCTTAGTGCCTCAATATCAGTAGGAGTTTGATTCTGGGACTGAGAAATGGAATGATTGCTTGCATATGTGTCTCTCTACAACAGTAAGAAAAGCAGTTTTTTAAACAGTGATTTGCAGTGGTCATTCGTGTTGAGTCAAAACTGGGTTTAAAAAAATTAGTCTATAACTAGGCTGGACCTGTACATTGCTTTAGTGTGATTCATTGGCCCTACAATCCAGAGTAACTACGGGTGCACGTAAGAGACATTACGTGCACCCGTAGTTACTGCACCTCCTAGTGAAAACCTATGGGAAATTCATATTGCAATCCAGAGCAAATTGTTCTTCCACCGGAGCATGGACTCCCCATAGTTACTCTGGATTGCGCCCGTAGTTAATTAATTGTAATCAATTGAGTAATTGCTTTCATGTGATTAATCTCCTTGCAGGGCAGAAAGCAACAACCTTGCAAACTGCAGGAGTTGAGTGCTTTGCAACATATAATTAATATCTATATTTTAATATCTAAATATAATATCGAAAAATAAGTAATATAATTAATATCTATATTTTTAAAAAAATACCTACATGGCTTTGAGGCAATGAGTTATCTGATCTTTCCATCACCCGTAAATGTCCCACCAAAAATAAAGTTGTGACCCACTGGTGGGTCCCGACCACCAGATTGGGAACCCGTCTGCTCTAGTGCCATGACGCAGTCAGAGAAAGCAAAGCAGAATTACCGGCGCAGTGGAAGGAAATTAAATGTGGCGCATAAAGGTTGGGAATTTTAATTGGCTTCATGAGGAGCAGAACGAACCAAGCTTCATATTTAATTAAAGGGACACGTTAGAACGCACAGCGCTGAAAATGCGCCAACTGATTTTCACAGCTGTTTTGATGCGTTCCCAGGTGAGAAAAGAAGAGGTGATTAAAATAACGCTTCCTCCTCGGAGCATCTCAGGCAAGCGCGTGAATTTGGCTGATGCTCCGGAAAATTATTTAAATAGGTTATTTTTAATCCCACCCTTCCTCGGTGCTGCTGCGGGCAAGCGCGCATGATGCGCCTATCCAGTCCACTACGGTACGCCAGGCTCAGAGATGGTGAACGGCCTCAAAACTGCCCAGCAAGTTAGGATTGGTTAGGATTGCTCCATAAAAATGAAATTTAATTTTTCTTTTAAAGTTTTCTAATATACCCATATCCACACTTCCCACTACTTTTAATTTTAGATCTGTATGGTTATTTATTTATTTATTTATTTATTTATTCATTCATTCATTCATTCATTCATTCATTCATTCATTTTATTAGTATTCCGCCTTTCTCCCCGCAGGGCACCCACAGCAGCTTTTTTCAGATTAAGGGTGAAATCCAGAGTAACTACGCGGAATCCTTGCTCTGGTGTAAGAACAATTTACTCTGGATTGCAATATGAATTTCCCATAGGTTTTCCCTAAGTGGGTGCAGTAACTACGGGTGCACATAATGGGCGCAATCCAGAGTAACTACGGGAAGTCCTTGCTCCGGTGGAAGAACAATTTGCTCTGGATTGCAATATGAATTTCCATAGGTTTACACTATATTGTGCAGTAACTACGTGTACACGTAATGTCTCTTACGTGCTCCTGTAGTTACTCTGGATTGCACCCAATGTCTCTTACATGCTCACATAGTTACTCTGGATTTTTACTGTAATTGATGATATGCTCTTGCTCAATTCCCGATGAATTTAGCAATATATATGGCTGCAATCCTAAAGAAACTCTCCTGTGAGTAACTCAGTGGGGCTTACTTTTGAGTAGACAGGATTAGGACTGTGTTAAAAAGGTGTGTTTTGTGTAAGATAGTTTTCCACCTATTTCTATTAATATATATTGTTAATATATATTAATATCCATGTATTTATTATCCATGTATTAATAGATATTATTACTATATATTATTAATATCCATGTATCTATTATCCATGTATTAATAGACATTATTACTATTTATTAATATCCATGTATCTATTATCCATGTATTAATAGATTATTACTATATATTATTAATATCCATTTATTTATTATCCATATATTAATAGGTATTATTACTATATATTATTAATATCTATTAATATCTATGTATCTATTATCATGTATTAATATGTATTGGGCAAAATCCAGAGCAGTTATGGGTCCACGCAGTTACATCACCCTCTAGTGTTACCTTATGGAAAGTCATCTTAACTGCTCCAGAGCAAGGGGCTTAATTTCATTTTAGGATCTAAGTCATCATTACTATATATTATTAATATCATTGTATCTATTATCCATGTATTAATAAATATTATTACTATATATTATTAATATCATTGTATCTATTATCCATGTATTAATAAATATTATTACTATATATTATTAATATCATTGTATCTATTATCCATGTATTAATAAATATTATTACTATATATTATTAATATCCATGTATTTATTATCCATGTATTAATAGATATTATTACTATATATTATTAATATCTATTAATATCTATGTATCTGTTACCATGCATTAATAGATATTATTACTATATTTTATTAATAGATAATTATTACTTATTAATTAATTGTGGATTAATCCTGTTCCCAAAAATCAGGCTTTGTGTCGCTATTGTGGTCACAACATGGTTGTCCACAGACAATATTTTGTTAATGGTTTGTGATTTGAAATTGAACAATTGTAATAATTTTGCAGAAGTTCATTGATTAATTCCGCAGAAGCAATTCTCATTGATTAATTAATGAGAAAACAGCTCAGCGCTGTAATTCTTTTACTGCAAAGGAGACCTATATATCCTTTAAGTTGTCTGTTTCCCCTAGAAAAAGATGAGTTGTCTCCGAAGGCACTGCGGCACCAGCAGCGGGAGTTCCTGTTCCCACGAGTCGCACTGCGGGACATCCTGTAGGACCTCAGGGTGTCTTGGAGGAACCAGTTCCTGGACTTCTTCAGGATGTCGGGGAAACAGCAGTACCTGGTGTTCCTCTGGCTGCGGATCAAGGCTCGGATGCAGCGGATCGTCGCCCTGCCGTTACACGGGGGTGCAAACGTATTGCCCCATCCCGTGTTACCCTCCGTACTACCCCGTCTACCAGACTTGCGCTCAGACTTACGTCTATCCAACCAAGTCTCAGAAATGAAATCCAGAAGGATAAAACCTGAGCTGATACAATCATCCCAGTGAACCAGCAGTCATTATTAATTATTAATTATTAATTATTAATTATTAATTATTAATTATTAATTATTAATTAATTACAATTAATTCTGCTTGTTACACCCAAAAAGTGTATCCTGCAAATTAAATAGTAAAGGATATTGTGTTGCCATCAAATCTTAAATTTGAGGTGGGCATATTTGTGCGTCTGATCTGTGCCGACATCCTTACGTTAGATCTGGAAGATCTAGGCTGAAATCCTATACACCCTTTTCTGAGAGTACATCCCACAGAACACAATGGGACTTACTTCTGAGTAGACACGCTTTGGATTGCATCCCTAGGTTCAGATCCTACTCATTCGTGAAGCTTCATGGATCACCTTCGACAGCTTAGGATGCAGTCCTAATCATCTGTGCCAAGGGGGCATGTGCGGCATAGTGCAAACCCCATTGCCTGTCACAACAGTCCCAGTTGGCCTGAACATGGGGCCAGCCCTGGAATTCAGAATATTTCATTGATACATTGAATACATTGATACATAGATTTTATGACAAAGTGTCAGTACAACAGGATGTTGCTTCATTCTACAGTTTATTATACTACATTCTACAGTTTATTATACTACATTCTACATTTTATTATATTATAGATAGTTTCAAGAGTTCTTCGAAATTCGTTACAATATAGATAGAGTAGCCAGGAAGGGGGGAAATGGTGGCATTAAGATGGAGGTGGCGTTAGTAGAAGTTAGTTATAAGATACCGTATTTACTCAAATCTAATGTGCCATCGAATCTAATGCTTATAATTTAATGTGTCATTGGATTTATACTTATAATTTAAATAGCATATTTACTCATATCTAATGTGCCATCGAATCTGTTGCACACCCTATACTTATAATCAAAATAATACATTTACTCAAATCTAATGTGCCATCGAATCTAATGTGCACCATATACTTATAATCAAAATAACACATTTACTCAAATCTAATGTGCCATTGAATCTAGTGCACACCATATACTTATAATCAAAATAACACATTTACTCAAATCTAATGTGCCATTGAATCTAGTGCACACCACATACTTATAATCAAAATAATACATTTACTCAAATCTAATGTGCCATCGAATCTAATGTGCACCCTATACTTATAATCAAAATAACACATTTACTCAAATCTAATGTGCCATTGAATCTAGTGCACACCATATACTTATAATCAAAATAATACATTTACTCAAATCTAATGTGCCATCAAATCTAATGTGCACCCTATATTTATAATCAAAATAACACATTTACTCAAATCTAATGTGCCATCGCATCTAGTGCACACCATATACCTATAATCAAAATAACACATTTACTCAAATCTAATGTGCCATTGAATCTAGTGCACACCATATACTTATAATCAAATAAACACATTTACTTGAATGTAATTAATTCTCAAATCTAATGCGCACCCTGATTTTGGAGACGAAGGGCGAAATCCAGAGTAACTACAGAGAGTCCTTGCTTCAATGTAAGAACAATTTACTCTGGATTGCAATATGAACTTCCCATAGGTTTTCACTCGGTGGTGCCATAACTACGGGTGCACGTAATGTCTCTTACATGCTCATATAGTTACTCTGGATTGTAGGGTAGATTCGGCTGAAAAAGGTGAGTGTTAGATTCGAGTAAATACAGTAGTAATAGAAATCAGAAAGAAAAATAATAATAATAAATGGTGGAATTCAGTGTAGCTTTTCTAATGAGAAGATCCAATGGTGCTATTACAGATGATATGGAATATAATATTTCAATAATATGGAATATTATTTATCTGTAATAATCATTTCAGTGATGACAGGATAGGGAGGAGACATGAATCCGCTGAGAAGGAGGTTCTAGAGTTTCATGAGATGGTTGGAGATCAAACCACCAGGTCTTCAGTTCTAGTTGAGGGTGATGTCCCTCCATCCATTGCCACCGATGGGGTTTCCTGCCCTTAACACATCCTGGTCTAGATACAGCATTGCTGGCTGCAGCACTTGGATTTGGAGGGGCGGCAGCAGCAGGGGGAACAGCAGGACTTCGGAGCACAGCAGCAGGTGTAGCAAGGAGTGCAGCAGGATTGGGACCCACAGCAGGGAACGCAATAAATCACGGTGCAGTGTTCCTTGTCGCAGCAGCATCCGCAGCAGTTACTGTTGCAGCCCATCTTGGTTGAGGGAAGGCTGGAAGAAGTCACAGGTTTAATTCAATGTACTGGGAATCCAGCTTTTAAACTGGTTTTCAAAATACCTACACCCCGATTTAAGGACGAATATGAAACCCAGGGCTCTACATCCTGTGTGACATAATATCCTATAACATCCGGTAATCCTCTTCCAATGTTGCCCAATGCTGATTTACACCAATGACAGAAAGATGATACCCCTATATCCTGTGGCAAGGAGTTCCACAGGTTAACTGCACATTGGGGAAAGAAACTTCTTCCTTGGTTCTAACTCTCAAGCTTTACTGAGGAGGCCGGAACATTTACACCAAGTAACCAAATATTTCCATTTTAATGATTTTATTCTAATAAGGAGTAATACTTTACTCCAGGGCCAAATATTTCCACTTACTGCATTGATTCGAATAAGGAGAATTACTTTACTCCAAGGCCAAATATCTCCATTTAATACATTTATACAAATAAGGAGTAATACTTTACTCCAAAGCCAGATATCTCCATTTAATGCATTTACTCTAATAAGGAATAAAACTTTATTCCAAAGCAAAATACCTCCATTTACGGCATTTATTCTAATAAGGAGTAATACTTTACTCCAAATATCTCCATTTAATGCATTTACTCTAATAAGGAGTAATACTTTACTCCAAAGCCAAATATATCCGTTTACTGTATTTATACTAATAAGGAGTAATACTTTACACCAAGGCCAAATATTTCCATTTACTGCATTTATTCTACTAAGGAGTAAAACTTTACTCCAAGGCCAAATATCACCTTAACACAAGGAGAGCTGCCATAGCTGTCGATGAGCGCTGGATCAAGTTTATGCTATATGGTCCCGATTCCTATTTTCCAAATAACCACCAGTTGAACAAACTAGCAAAACCTTAATGGGTTGAGACTTACCTTGTCTAGCGTTGGATCCGGCGACGTTGACGGTGTCTCAAATGAGTGAAGTTTTGAGAGCTGGCGGTTCGTATTTATACGGTTCCGCGCAGGCTTTGTCTAAGAAGTGACGCATCAGCCCAGTATGGCCAATTTACCATTAAAATACATCAAGGCATAGTTTTCGTGGCTACGACAGCTTCCCGAGCACGTTAGCTTGACTCAGTGCGCTTGTAAAATAAAAGGAGATTCTTCCAAATGCCAATTGCTTCAGCCATCCAGAACGTGATGGCTTCAAACTATCAGCATCAAACCAATCCGGAACGTGACGGCCAAACACTGGAATGGATCGTGGCCATGCCTGGTATGCTGAGATCTTTGGGGTACGAATTACTGATTTCCATGACTCATAATGGCCACCAAAAACCAGTCTACTCCACTCAAAAGTTTCTGAGACTCAACGTCAGTGCTCTTCAAAGTGGGGATTGGGACCCCCATCGGCGATAGGGGGTGCAACATCATGTCAGGAGGTTGCAAGAGGGTGTAATCCACCATCTTGGAATCTGGCACTGGGCTTTCCTGAGAGTAAGTCCCACTGAATATAATGGGACTTAATACTGAGGAGGCATGGAGGAACATCCCAGGAAGTTTGATGGAGGTCCCAGACCTGTTTTTTTTTTTTAATTTGAAAAGGAGTCTCAGGCTGAAATTTATTTATTTATTTGTTTATTTATTTATTTATTTATTTATTTATTTATTTATTTATTTATTTATTTATTTATTTGTATGTATGTATGTTTGTTTGTTTGTTTGTTTGTTTGTTTGTTTGTTTGTTAGGTTTATACTCCTCCTTTCTCCCTGAAAGGCACCCAAGACGACTAACAATCATTACATAAAATCCAATTACTAGTAAAACATCATTAAAATAAAAATATCAATACAATTAAAATATAAAATAGGATGCAGTAACCCATAAAATAGTGCCTGAAAACCAGTAATATTAATAACTATTAATAAGTGGGGAATTTAAAATTCTTCTTAAGAGCAAATCTCTGTGTATATAGAAAAGCAGTATATACTTTGGGGAGAAAGGTGGAGTATAAATCAAATCAAATAAATAAATATCAAGAATATATTATTTTCTTAAAATATTCAGAATAATCTTAAACATATTAAGATTAATAATAATATTATTATTAAAAGTTAATAATTGTTAATCAATAATTAATATATTATTAATATTATGAAAAGTATTAAGAATATGGTAATCTGGAACGGAAAAAAATGAATTTTTATAACTGAATCGATTAACTGTCTGATTTTTATAAATGAATCTGATTATAATCTGATTATTATAACTAAATCAATAAATCTATCAGGAATTGGTTTTAAACTTGAACTGTCTGGAACAGTAACCCCGACTTTCTCTCCTTGACCATTCCACAAATATCCGGTTAATGTTTGTCACCCGACATATATTTTAGGAACACCAGCAATTAACCTATCTTTGGATAATAGCAGGGTGAACCTTAAATGCAGTTAAAGAGGTGTACTTAAGAGGAGGATATTGGGGTGCTCCGACACGTAGTGATGGGGTGACTTTGACTGTACTCAGCTCGTGATTCGGAGAGATTGCCGACTTGATCCCTCTTCTTGGATTTCCGGCCCGATGAGTAAGTGACACAAATTAACTCAATAAAACGGCACAAGACGTGAAGGCCCCAAATGGAATCTGAACCCCATATTCCCAACAATCCAGAGTAACTACAGGAGCACGTACGTGACATTACGTGCAAACGTAGTTACTGCACCACCTAGTGCAAGCCTATGGGAAATTCATATTGTAATCCAGAGCAAATTGTTTTCACACCAGAGCAAGGACTCCCCATAGTTACTCCGGATTGTGCCGATTATCAGAGTTGTTGTGATAACATCACATTTTTAGAGCACAATCCTAACCATGTCTACTCAAAGGTAAGTCCCATTGTGTTCAATGGGTCTTACTCCCAGGAAAGCGTCTTTAGGATTGCAGGCTTAATCAGGATTAACATCAGGTATGTTCAAAGAGACATACCCGATGTTTCCGTTTCCACCCGAGGAGAACCATTTAAAGACATTCATGGGAAAATCCAAAGTAACTATGGGAGCATATAAGAGACATAGGGCACAATCCAAAGTAACTACGGGGAGACCTTGCTCTGACGTAAGAACAATTTACTCTGGATTGCAATATGAATTTCCCATGGGTTTTCACTCGGTGGTGCTGTAACTATGTCAAAGTAAATGTCTCTTACGTGCTCCCGTAGTTACTCTGGATTGTAGGGATTACTTGCAACTGGAGTTACTGCACCACCTAGTGAACACCTATGGGAAATTCATATTGCAATACAGAGTAACTTTTTCTTACACCGG
Source organism: Cryptoblepharus egeriae (assembly GCA_030015325.1). NCBI lineage: Eukaryota > Metazoa > Chordata > Lepidosauria > Squamata > Scincidae > Cryptoblepharus > Cryptoblepharus egeriae. The sequence goes on along the minus strand of JAREYC010000018.1, from coordinate 9,560,411 downwards.
AGCAAGGGCTCCCTGTAGTTAGAGCACACTCCTAATCATGTCTACTCAAAAGTAAGCCCCATTGTGTTCAATGGGACTTACTCCCAGGAAAGTGTCTTTAGGATTGCAACATTACTCTGGATTGTGCCCTAAGTCTAGGAGGAATAACTATTGCAGCATATTGAACAAAATAGGATTTAATTTAAAGTAGATATGCTTAACAAAGCACTTTTCTTTTTACATAAAAGCCTTTGGCTGCAATCCTAAACACACTTTCCTGGGAGTAAGACCCAATGAACACAATAGGGCTTACTTCTGAGTAGACATGGTCAGAATTGTGTTCTTAACCTGTATCTAAGAGTGTCTGCATCTTCTGACTAACATTCTGTGTCACTCAAGCAGGGTGAGGAGATGCAACTGTCAACACTCGGGCAGTAAACTGATAACAGGACAAGCTGGGAAGTGTCTTGGGGGGGGCAATTGAGGAGAGCCATTGAGGAGAGAGGGCAATTAACAGTGCAATCCTAAGTATGTCTACTTAGGATTCCCGACTAAGTATGTCTACTTAGGAGTCCCAACTAAATATGTCTACTTTGGATTCCCTCAGAAGTTAATGTCCCATTGTGTTCAATAGTACTTTCTCCCAGGAAAATGTGATTAGGGATGCAGCCTAAGGTTGCGATCCTAAGAGCATCTTCCGGGGAGTAAGCACCATTGAACTCAATGGAACTTACTTCTGAGTAGACATGAATAGGATTGCACTATAAGTTACTTGTTGACATGAATGGGGAACCACCTGAAATGTTTTCACGTAGTTGGTCCTGACCAGAAAGCCGGTAAAACTGATGTTCTTATATTTTACCTCCAAAAGTGACAAATGTGGGCTATTATTAGTATTTTTAATATTTTAAAAAATATTTTACAATATTTTAAAAGTATTTTTAAGTATATGTTAGTATTTTTATGCTCGATTTGATGCCACCGTGGTATATAACAGAGCTCTACTTCAAACAGGCGACACTGTGGCTACAATCCAGAGTAACTACGGGACCTTTTACACCGACGTAGTTACAGTGCCACCTATGGGATTGCATACAGCAATCCAGAGCAAGTGCCTCTTATGTCGTCCCGTACTTACTCTGGATTGTAGGGTATGTACACATGTTGAACAGTGATAGTCAATGGGGTCTTAACCCGATAGTCTGAACCCAGTGGGGCTCTTCTAAATGATCTCTCCGGTCCCAAACCCCTGAACCACATGACAATCTAGAGACAAGTTTGGCAGCTTCAATTGGTTTTTTAATTGTCATCTGCATCATCCGGTTGGCGGAACAAGCCGCAGACATGTTGCTGGACCACAAAACGAAGCCACCTATTAAGGATATGATTCGAAGAGGACTGGAAAAAAATGCCTGGTAATTATCCTCCCCTTGTGATGTCCTCGAGGAGTTCCTACTATTAAAATTGAAGGGATGGAGAGGTAGAGTCTGCAGCATCATTAAGGAACAGGTGAAACCTTCAGGCGCATACTTTGGCCAGGAGATGAGTGTCAAGTTAACCAGCAGGTGTTCCGACGGCAGTGATGTACAATTGGGGTGCAGCTGGTGACAATAGTACGGGGTGTCGCTCAATGATCCTACGTGTCCTCTTCATTTGTCCGCGCATCAGGATACATGATTGGCGCAGCCTCCCATGCGACCGCAGTAGGGGCACATGGTCCTGATGTGGCCGGCGTTACCAGAAACGCAGATAGGGGGACCGCCCGGAGTGCAGCACACAACGTTTGGCCCCATATCCCCTGGCTGGGGGTTGTTGGATGGAGTGTTTCCCATCTGCACAGAGGAAAAGCAAATGGGAAAATAGGTTTTGGACTCCTCTTTGCATCCCTCGAACCTGAACAACCATCCCAAGAAGCCCCATTGAATTCACCACAAAAGGTGTAGCAGGACCTGAGCTCCTCCGAAACGTCAGTTATGAATTGCAGGCTCTGAGATCAAAGATTAAAGTTTTTCCCTCCACATCTGTTTTATGATCTCCTTTCTTATAAAGTTATATACTTTATACAGGTCCAACCTTGCTATACAATTATTTTTTTTAACATGGATTTCATTCAACACAAATGGCCACAGCAAATCACAATTTTAAAACCTGCTTTTTCTACTGTAGTAGAGAGCGAGTCATGCCAGCAATCATTATGTTTTTCAGTACAAGAATCAAAAAAGAATCAAGGTATTGATTATCTATCTATCTATCTATCTATCTATCTATCTGTCTGTCTGTCTGTCGGTCGGTCGGTCGGTCGGTCGGTCTGTCTCTCTTTCTTTTTTCTGTCTGTCTGTCACTTCCTTCCATATCTATCTATCTATCTATCTATCTATCTATCTATCTATCTATCTATCTATCTATCTATCTATCTTTCTTTCTTTCTTTCTTTCTTTCTTTCTTTCTTTCTTTTTTCTGTCTGTCACTTCCATATCTATCTATCTATCTATCTATCTATCTATCTATCTATCTATCTATCTATCTATCTATCTATCTTTCTTTCTTTCTTTTTTCTGTCTGTCTGTCACTTCCATATCTATCTATCTATCTATCTATCTATCTATCTATCTATCTATCTATCTATCTATCTATCTATCTATCTATCTATCTATCTATCTATCTATCTATCTATCTAATTTTGGCCTTGATCCTGATGATCTATCTATCTATCTATCTATCTATCTATCTATCTATCTATCTATCTATCTATCTATCTATCTATCTATCTAATTTTGGCCTTGATCCTGATGATCTATCTATCTATCTATCTATCTATCTATCTATCTATCTATCTATCTATCTATCTATCTATCTATCTATCTATCTTTCTTTCTTTCTTTCTTTCTTTCTTTCTTTTTTCTGTCTGTCTGTCACTTCTATCTATCTATCTATCTATCTATCTATCTATCTATCTATCTATCTATCTATCTATCTATCTATCTATCTATCTATCTATCTTCCTTTTTTCTGTCTCTCTGTCTGTATGTCTGTCACTTCCTTCCATATCTATCTATCTATCTATCTATCTATCTATCTATCTATCTATCTATCTATCTATCTATCTATCTTTCTTTCTTTCTTTCTTTCTTTCTTTCTTTTTTCTGTCTGTCTGTCACTTCTATCTATCTATCTAATTTTAAAAAATATTATTCCAATAATATTTGCAATTAAATTATTATTATTATTCCAGGTGTCCCAATAAATGGGGACCACTTTGATGCCTTTTGTCCATCAAGATGTGATATCAACGGCCAATGACAACGACAACATATTTGCATCCTGTGTTTCAACAAAAGAAGTTCACAAAGCAGTACAATCTTAAGCATGTCTGCTCAAATGGAAGCCCCATTCTGTTCAATGGGTCTTACTCTGAGGAAAGTGTCTTCAGGACTGCAGCATTATTGAGAAAAATATAAAATAAAATGGTTCCCATTCATAAGAAAACTCACAAGTTAAAAAGTTACAGAAGAAACACAGTAAAAAGTAACTTCTGTAGTAACTTCACAGTAACTTCTGTAAAAAGTTACAGAAGAAAAAAGTTACAAAGAATGGAAAGTATGGTATAAGAATGAATATGAGGGATTAAAATATGAGGGTTTTAAAAAAATAATTTTAAAAAGTCAGAGGGCTATCACTTGAAAAAGTGCTGCTTTGCCTGGTTAGTACTAGTAAACTAAAAATAGTTTACAGTACAGAAGGTTGGACATCCTGAGCTTGTTCACCAAAACCTTACAACAACCTTACTCCAAAAATAGACACAAGATATCTTTTTTTCCTCTTGTAGGCACCATCCCATATAGGTACTAGTACATATAGGTTCTCCAATATAGGTCCCGTCTCAGCAAATATAGTTTACCTTATGAAGAGTTCGCAGCTGGCCGCAACTGGAGACCAAAGGATTCTGGGGAATTGGGGGGTGACCTTTATATACAGGTGCCTCCGCTCTCCCCGGAGGAATAGGGTGCTACGTTGGAAGGGCAAAACCTTTATTCATCACCCCATCACCTGCCGGCTTGTCGCCCCATTGGCTCGACTCATGCTCCATGACTCCTTTCTGATTAAATTTCATTTTCCTGGAGTATATGATTAAAGGGTTCTTTGGTTCAGGCAAGGCCATAATTCAAGGACACATGTAAGATGAATGCTAAATGGGGGAAATTAAGGAACCTCGAGATTAAGTGCCCTCTTCACGGGGACACCGTCATAGCCCCACATGCTGTTGACTCTGCCTTAGACTCCTGGAGGGTTTCCTCCTCCTGTGCAATTATAAATAATGTCCAATTTAAAATTAGATTTAATTTTTTTAAAAATAGACACATCATTTCAAATAAATTTGGATGGAAAATGTTGAATATGTGGCCAGAATCAGGCTCAAGTCAATGTTAAAGAGACGAGAAAGATAATGTAAACTTGGAGCATCATGTGCAACGGATTCGATTCTGCTTGAGGGTGCATTATGTGCTTTAAGTGAAATTAAAGGATTCCCCTAAACTCGGCTGGATTTGGCCCCCCTCCATGGGTGGAGCCCCCATGCCGGAGGGAGACCACACACGGTTGGAGAGAAAAAGAGAGTGCATACATGAGCATACATGTGCAACCCTAATGCCACAGCACCCATTAGCTCAATGTTTCCTGAACTCCAGAATTGTGAGCCACAATCTGAGCATTGGTTGGCTGTGAAACATAGAGGCGGATTGTTGACAAAAATGTATGGAGCCCTATGGAAAGCCCTATGGAAAGACGAACGTCATTCATTCTGGAAGCGTGTTTGTCTTACAAAGCGTTCATTATACAAAGCGGATTTTCCCATAGGAAATAATGGAAAGTCAGAGAGTTTGCTTCCATGACCCAAAAATATTCATATAAAAATGTTAAATTAACTGTGAGCACAATCCTAACCATGTCTACTCAGAAGTAAGCCCCATTTGGGTACAGACTTATTTGGATGGTGTTTTTCTGCCTAATTTGGCACCATTTCTGAGATTCAGAAATGAGGTCCTGAATCTCATTTCATGTGAGGGGTTCCTCCTCCTCATTCTCCTCCTCTTCTGCAGATGAGATTCCTCCATAACCTCTTGCTCAGGATGCAGATCCATCAATTCACAAGGTACTCCAGCAGCACATGGGTGCTCACCAAACCACACAGTGTCTCCTCTGCTTTGCCATCACTGCCTGGAACGGATCCAACCATGAGTGAGCGGGGCCACTTATATGGTGTGTGTAGCACCTGTAGTACTGACAACACCCCTTCTAATATTCCCCCCATCTCCACTAATCAGACAATGGACCACCATGCAGGAACATGAATGTGTTCCTATTTCCGTTGTGATCCAATTCCCCTTCCCAATCTTGGTGCTCAAAAACCAGTGAGTCATACATATTGACCATCGTTATTGACCAGTGTTGACCATAAATATTGACCATCATCACTGACCATCGTTGACTATAAATATTGACCATCATTATTGACCATCATTGACCATAAATATTGACCATCGTTATAGACAATTGTTGACCATAAATATTGACCATCATTATTGACCATCTTTGACCATAAATATTGATCATCGTTATTGACCATCATTGACCATAAATATTGACCGTCGTTACTGACCATCATTGACTATAAATATTGACCATCGTTATAGACAATTGTTGACCATAAATATTGATCATTGTTACTGACCATCGTTGACTATAAATATTGACCATCGTTATAGACAATTGTTGACCATAAATATTGATCATTGTTACTGACCATCGTTGACCATAAATATTGACCATCATTATTGACCATCATTGACCATAAATATTGACCATCATTATTGACCAACATTGACCATAAATATTGACCATCATTATAGACAATTGTTGACCATAAATATTGACCATCGTTATTGACCATCGTTGACCATAAATATTGATCATTGTTACTGACCATCGTTGACCATAAATATTGACCATCATTATTGACCATCATTGACCATGAATATTGACCATCATCATTGACCATTGTTGACCATAAATATTGACCATCATTCCAGCCAGCAGATGTCAACATCCATAGACTCATAGAGAAGGAAGGGACCCTCAATGTCATCTAGTCCATCAGTCCTTCCTGTAGATGGAAATCCATCTAGAGTTTGAGCCTGTGCTGGGAGTTCTGCTTCTGCTGTTCATCACCCCAAAGGGCTCTGGGTCCTGAATGTGGGAGTCAAGGTGTAGGGAAGGTGTAGCCGAGCACTCTTGTGCCAGTTTGGGTTACTTGGTAAATGCCGTATCCAGCTAGAGTGCCAGGTTTGGAGATGATGAATCACTAAGGAGAGAGGTGTGTCAGAGCCCTTGCAGTGTCATGCCATAGAACTATCATGTCCTTTAAAGAACAAAGACATTTTATCTCTAATTGTAGATGTAGGTAGGTAGGTAGGAAGGTGTTTAGGTGTGGTAAGTAGGTAGGTACATTGCTGGGTACAAAGCAACTGTTTATGCATACAGCCCAGCTCTGCGACGCCAGCTGGATCCAATCGTATTGGCTCTGCCTTTCCATTGGACTAATTCAGTGGTGTGGAGAGGGGGGATTTGCTGCTTGGGTAACAGCCTATCCTCCATATCAATCTAACCCAGGCTTTCATGCTTTGCATGCAGCATATGCAGCACAGAGCACGATACCTTAGTCTTTCAAGACTGACGGAGGCCTGTTTTTTTATGCATATAGGAACTGTATATGTATGGATGGATGTAGGTAGGTAGTTGTGTAGAGGTGGTAAGAAGGTAGGTACGTAGGAACCGTATATGTACATGCATATAGGAATTGTACATGTATATATGAATGTAGGTAGGTTGGTAGTTGTGTAGAGGTGGTAGGTAGGTAGGTACATAGGAACTGTATATGTATATGCTTATAGGAATTGTATATGTATGTAGGTAGGAAGGTAGTTATGTAAAGGTTGTAGGTGGATAGGTACATAGGAACTGTCTATGTACAACAAGCATATAGGAATTGTATATTCCTATATTTCTATATTCCTATATTACCATATGTAGGTAGTTTGGTAGGTTGTCAGACAGGTTGGTAGGTAGGTATATAGGAAATATATATGTATATGCATAAAGGAATTTTTATGTAGGTAGGCATGTAGGTAGGTATGTAGAAACTATATATATGTATATGCATGTAGGAATTGTATATGTATGTAGGTAGGTAGTCAGGTAGGTAGGTATGTAGGAACTGTATATGTATAAGTATATAGGAACTGTATATGTATTTAGGCAGTTGTGTAGGTGTGGTAGGTAGGCATTTAGTAACATAGGTAAATAGGTATTATATATTTCATATATATACAAAAAAGAGAGGGCGGGACAAAGGAGGAAGAGGAGGAAGAGGAAGCATAAACAAAACACCACAGAAGTATCCATTTCTGGGACTTCAGCATTTTATTGAGGACTCATTGGAACAGGACCTTAGCAAGGGAGGGTTGAAAAGGGACACCATCACTTATATACAGACTTTTTTTAGGAGAAGACTCTTGGAAAGGAGGCGGAGAAGTTCAAAACTTCAGGGCGCTGATTCCCAGTAAGATTTGCTCACTGGATCCAGAATGTTGAGATCTCAGTCGGTAGAGGTTGCCCCATTTCTAGAACCTCCTTGAGTTCTAATAGTGGTCCTTCAGCAGCATTTTGTGGGGGTGTTCTGGCCACATTTGACCAGGGCGATGTCAATGCCGGAGGCTCCGCCACAAGCGGTGCAGCTACTTTGGGGGAGGGATGCCGTCCACTCTCCGGCATATCAAACACGCATCAAACTATGATCCATTTTACAGAAGTCAAAATTGTGTTTGGAAAAAAAAAATTCAATGCTCAGTCCATTCCCCGCACATTGAAAGCCCACCTATGAGACTTCCTTCCTTCATTCATATCAATGAACACAAGGAGGTGAATTAGCCCTGGAGTTCTGGGAACATTTATACAGCACCGAGCACCCTCTTCCCGGGAACGGAGGCCCCACCAAAGGGTGACAAATCATCAGCACCCACAACAAACATCCTCCTCTGGCATCGTACTGGGTTCAATTAAACACCCAGATCTCATTACCAATGGTTTGATTATGGTGATTATCCCCCGATCATGCACCTCGACACGTCAAGGAATAATTCTACATTATGGGGGCTCATTCAGCTTTAAGTGGTGTCCTGCGGTGGAATCCCTCTCATTACTTCCCAAACAACCTTATGATTGTTGGTGTTTGGTACAATTGACCTTTATTGTTCCACGGCACATACCGTATATGGCTTCACATGGTTTAACTAGAAAAAACCAATGTGCGCATTGAAACATATGATGCGCTTTGCTCTTCCTCTGCAATACTCTTGAATTCCACCTTTCTGGTATCCCTATTTAATTAGGAGCAGTGGCATTGTTGGTGGGGTGAAGGGGTGCAGTTGCACGGAGCATCAGGGGAACTCCTGTGTTTCATTTCCAGTGTCCCTCCAGTGTTTCCTCAATCCACTCAGGGAATGGGAACGTACGTACCCCTTGGGTATTTTTCCAAAGTGGTATTTACCCCAAGAAGTACCCTTTGGGTATTTTTCCAAAGTCATGGTCCACTTGGGACTGGGCTTTTCAGCATCAGGGGAACCCTGTGTTACATTTCCAGTGTCCCTCCAGTGTTTCCTCAATCTACCCAGGGAATGGGATTTTAACCCCAAGGTGTATCCCTTGGGTACTTTTCTAGCCAAAAGTCCGGATCCCCCCGGGGTATCCCTTGGGGTAGAAATCCCATTCCCCAAGTGGATTGAGGAAACACTGCAGGGACACTGGAAATCATAGATCACAGAAACATAGAGTTGGAAGGGACCCCGTAGGTCATCTAGTCCAACCCCCTGCCTGTAGCAGGAAATGTAACATGGGGGTTCCTCTGATGCTAAAAAGCCCACTCCTGAGTGGATTGGGGGGACACGGACTTTTGGCTGGAAAAATACCCAAGGGGTACGTACCCCTTACAAGGGGTAAAAATCCCATTCCCCAGGTGGATTGAGGAAAAACTGCAGGGACACTGGAATTATCCCATCAATAATGATGGTCAATATTTATGGTCAACGATGGTCAATAACGATGGTCAATATTTATGGTCCAGAAATGTAGCATGGGTGTTCCCCAATGCTAAAAAGCAATGAGATTTACTGTTCAATGGGACTTACTCACAGGAAAATATGTACAGGATTGCAGCCTAAGTTTGATTTTGATGTGGGAGGGGTTGATCCAAGATGTTGAGACCCACCCACTTGATCCAAGTTAATGTGTTGAGACCCACCAGATGCCACCAGCTTTGACCCATCAAATTCCACCAGATGCCATCTTGTGTTGAGACCCACCAGATGTCATTGGAGACCCACCAGATTTGACCCATCAAATGCCACCAGATGCCATCTTGTCTTGAGACCCACCAGATGTCATTGGAGACCCACCAGATTTGACCCATCAAATGCCACCAGATGCCATATTGTGCTGAGACCCACCAGATGCCATTGGAGACCCACCAGATTTAGCCCATCAAATGCCACCAGAAAATAAACTCAAGAGTATATATCAAGGGTTGAAAATTTATTATGTTCCGTGTACAGATGGACTGATCAGCAAGGCAAAAGAAAAGTGATTCGGGGAGCTGTAATAGAGGAGAGGGACCCCTTCACCAAGAGGAAAATGAGGGCACCAACTTATGGACCTATTAGACGTGCCTCCTTGGCATTAAAGGAAGAAATACAAAGAGAGATAATTAGAGGAGGCAGGCGCACAACTTCAGGGTTGGAGCATCGGGAGTCAACCAGCTGATCAAGGCACCAGCAATGAGGACGATGGAAGATCTTGTGGCTTCTGGTCATCAAACTGAAGATGTTATTCTGCTTTCTAAGGTTTCCTTGGATTTATTCAGCACTTCTTTTGATAGCAGCAACTGGAACCGCAGCCTTTACAGCCACAGGACTGTCCACAGCCAGAGGTCTGACAGCAGCCTCCACAGCCACCACATGTCTGACAGCAGCCACCACAGCCGCCACAACCACATGATGGCACACAGCCACAACACTGACCACATCCACCGCAGCCACAGGTCTGACAGCAGCCTCCGCAACCACCGCAGCCACAGCACTGCCCACAGCCACCACAGCCGCAACTCTGACAGCAGCGTCCACACCCGCATGACTTCCCGCAGCTACAAGGCTGACAGCAGCCACCACAACCACATGATTGCCCGCAGCCACCACAGCTGCAACACTGACCACATCCACCGCAGCCGCAGGTCTGACAGCAGCCTCCGCAGCCACCGCAGCCACAGCACTGACCACAGCCACTACTTTGACAGCAGCCTCCGCAGCCACAGGACTGACCACAGCCGCCACATCCTCCACCACATGATTGGGTACAGCAGCAGGGGGAGCATCCGCAGATCGAACAGCAGGTCATCTTTGGGTAGGAGAGGAGAAGCTGAAATGGAAATAGGGGGAAAGTTATGACCAGATTTCATCCGACATCTCCTGTCCTCTCTTGTCCTACTGAACATTAGAATGTATGAGGTTCCTGATGGGCACCTTCTTTAGTTCCTCTTTCACCCAAAGGTGTTTCGAGCTCCTCTTCCCTTTCCTTCAAGCCACTCAATCAACCCATCAAATGCTTGAGTTTCTCCCATTAAAGAGTGTGCATCGTCTGCAATGCTCTCAGGTGGAGCATCTTCTGCACCGAGATTAAAGGGAAAGATGTGGCCTCTTTTTTGAGGTTCAGGAAGATAAAGAAATAGCCTCCTGGGGGGACCTCCAAAATTTCCCCATCTTCTAATTTTAAAGACGTTGTCATTACAGAGGAAAGGCCATAGGAGGTAATCTTGAAAAGTCCTGGATTATCTGGAGAACCCTAAAGATGTGGGGAGCTATAAGGCAACCCTATAGATGACACTTCTAATGAAGAGATCTACCAAGGCTCCAATATATTCTACCAATAATTTGTCCAGCCTGAATTTGAATCCTCAGGTCTGGACACATCAGGTGCAATCCTAAGCATGTCTACTCAGAAGTAAGTCCCGTAATATTCTATGGGATTTGCTCTCCGGAAAGTGTTCAAGTTTTTAATATTTGCAGTATTTATAAATATAAAATTATGAATGTATAATGTAATATAGAATTGGGTTGTGTTGTGTGCCCTTCAGGGAGAAAGGCGTAGTATAAGTCTAATAAATAATAAAATATAAAGTTTTAAACTTTATAAAGTTATAAATTGATTAAGGATTAAATTTTAGTATTTAAATTTTATAGAGTTACAAGGGAACAAGATTGACAGAATCATAGAATTGTAGAGTTGGAAGGGACCTAAAAGATCATCTAGTCCAACCCCATTCCTATAGCAGGTTTCCTCCTGGAGCATCTCCGACATTTGCTTGTCAAATCCATATGGCACACTCATCGTGCGCATTGATAAGCATGTGCAGACCCTCTTCCTTTCTCCAACTTTCAATATTTACTTGCCAAGGGCAGACCCCCTACCCAAATTCACTTCCACCCAAACATCTCAACAACCAAGAAAACCAACCTTACCTTATGAAGCAATGAGTTCTAGTGACGAAGGCTGAGTTTCAGTTGGTGAATGAGGATCTTCTGGGATGGGGTCCCTTTTATTCAGGTGTAAGGGAGTGATGCACCACCATGCGACGATGAAGTCTCCATTAGCCATCTGCACACATGCGCCTTGCCGTCTCAACACTCCTTGACTCAACGCACATTCAACTCAGATCTGTCATTAATTCTAAAGAAGTGGGTTCATTTTGGGAGATAATTAAAGCCACGTCCGTGTAATGACACTGTAATTCTGAGACTTTACCAGACGGTTCAGGATCAGAGGATTAGATCTGTTATTTATGTATCTCTTGAAGCGCATAGACGTTGATGCATCTGCGCACTGAAATCCTATGGCAAAGGTCATGAGCTTTTCTATAATGGGTTGTATAATGAAAGGGTTTTGGTACATACAGTTCACCACTACTCTCAATGGCCGCCTTGGGTGCGCTTCGTGGAGAAAGGCATAGTACGAATCCAATAAATAAATAAATAAATAAATAAATAAATAAATAAATAAATAAATAAATAAATAAATAAACGGACAGACGGACGGACGGACAGACAGAGAGAGAAAGAGAGAGAGAGAGAGAGAGAGAGAGAGATAGATAGATAGATAGATAGATAGATAGATAGATAGATAGATAGATAGATAGATAGATAGATAGATAGATAGATAGATAGATAGATAGATAACATGGAGGTCAATGGATGGTGAACTATGATGGTGAACATGGAGGTCAATGGATGGTGAACTATCAGGAAACCTCTAGAAAGCGACGAAGAGCTCAGTCCTAACCATGTCTACTCAAAAGTAAGCTCCATTGCGTTCAGTGGGCGTTACACCCGGGGAAGTGTATTTAGAATTACGGTCGTCCACAGCCATAAATGCATAGATCAATGTGCCGCTGTCAAAAAAAGCCTGTGGTGCATCTCACATTAATACAGCGTGTCCTGCTGCGGATATAACAAAGCTATCTGATAACATAATAATTCTCAGACATACCAAGAGGCCACTGTGGATAGTAATAAATAATACTAGTTAAATAAATAGTAAGTACGTAGTTAAATAAATAAATAAATAAATAAATAAATAAGTAGTAGTAGTAGTAGTAGTAGTAGTAGTAGTAGTAGTAGTAGTAGTAGTAGTTAATGAATGAATGAATGAATGAATGAATGAATGAATGGTGGTAGTTAATAAATAAATAGTAGTTTAACCCTATAATCCAGAGTAACTATGGGCACACGCAAGAGACATTACATGCACCTGTAGTTACTGCACCACCTAGTGAAAAACTATGGGAAATTCATAATGCAATCCGGAGCAAGTTGTTCTTACAGCAGAGCAAGGACTCCCCGTAGTTACTCTGGATTGCGCCTTTTATAAATTTATGAAAATTCACAGCCACTTCAACCGTGACATTATTTCCAGGTAGACTGTCCCCATCTATGGATGGTCAATGTCCCCCTTGTTCATAATCCACCTACAACATCCCACTTTCGATGGGACCTTGTAATCCCAATTGACCCAGAGTTATCCGCCCACCCGTGCGCCTGGAGATATTTCACACAGCTCCATGTGCCTCCAAAGGGCACCAGAGGTTTCATTAGACGCCTGAGTGAGCATTCACATGATCTGCCACCATGTTGCTTGCATCCATTACTACGTCGTCTCCTGAGGTCTTTAATTAAAGGATTCATTCATCTCCTGAAGAATGCCTTTCCTAGGCACAGAGGATTCATTTGGAACCTGAATCTTGGGATTTGGTAAGACATGGTCCTCCCATGTCCTAAGACCTGAATGCCAGCTAAGAACAGTTGGGGCTGTAATAATCGGACATGCTGGAGAACTCATATGATTCAGTAATAGATGGAATATTTCAGCGGTGTTGTGTTGCTTACGGCAGTAAACATTATTTACGAGATCTGAATTCTCATGACAAATATACGTTCCTTTGTCAGTCATCCTTCCATCTGACCATCCATCCATTCAGAATCTATCTATCTATCTATCTATCTATCTATCTATCTATCTATCTATCTATCTATCTATCTATCTATCTATCTATCTATCTATCTATCTATCTATCTATCTATCTATCTATCCCTTCATTCCATATCTATGTATCTATGTATCTATCCCTTCCTTCCATATCTATCTATCTATCTATCTATCTATCTATCTATCTATCTATCTATCTATCTATCTATCCTCCCATCCATCCATCCATCAACCCTCCCATCCATCCTCCCATCCTCCCATTTGTCTGTCTGTCTGTCCATTTAGCTTTCTATAAACCTTCTCCGGCCATGAAAACAATGGCTGCCTAGTAGGTTGAATTTCACTGGGGTGATCCGTTAACACTCTCAAATGCCCCCCCCCCCCATGTTCACCCTCCATTCACCTCCTTATTCTGAAACTGGAGGAGGGAGCCAAATCCTATCCTACAGTGGCACTGGGTCATGTCCTATGGGGTACCAAAATGGATACTGCTGTATCTTGCACATTGTGAAAGTCATTGGAGCACTCCATATATAGGTGAAAGCCCCAAGCGCTACAATAGGGCTTCTCAAGTCTGTGCTGGTTGTTTTATAGGGCTTCACAGGTCCCATCCCCTAGTTCCCCAGATCTTTACCCCCCCCCCCAATAATACCCCCTCCCCCCAAAAAGGACTTATCACCACTGGGTCTCTTTCCATGGCTTCAGGCAGTGTCCATCTTGCATTGGGCTCAGTACTTACTAGAACTATGCAGGTGCACCATGTGCATTAAATGCGCTCTATGACATGCTTACAATTAACACTCAGAGCCGGAGCTTACAAGTTCAACACTGTAAACTTTATAGTTGAAAAGCAATGGATGGATGGATGGATGGATGGATGGATGGATGGATAGATAGATAGATAGATAGATAGATAGATAGATAGATAGATAGATAGATAGATAGATAGATAGATAGATAGATGGATGGATGGATGGATGGATGGAAGGATGGATGGATGGATGGATGGATGGATAGATAGATAGATAGATAGATAGATAGATAGATAGATAGATAGATAGATAGATAGATAGATAGATAGATAGATAGATAAGGAAGGGAGAGAGGGAGGGAGGGAGAGAGAAAGAAAGAAAGAAAGAAAGAAAGAAAGAAAGAAAGAAAGAAAGAAAGAAAGAAAGAAAGAAAGAAAGAAAGAAAGAAAGAAAGAAAGAAAGAAAGAAAGAAAGAAAGAAAGAAAGAACAGGAGCTTAGCTTCCCTAGCATTCATTAATTTATTCATTTATTCATTCATTCATTCATTTACTCATTTACACAAGGTGGCTTCAGCTCTGAATGGTAGAATAAAACCCATTAATACACATGATTATACTATAATTAATGAGTAGCAACAATGACGAATGAGACCCTCGGAAAATAGCCTTGACAAGCACGTGTCGGAGATGCTCTAGGAGGATTTCCTGCCACAGGCAGGGGGTTGGACTAGATGACCTATTAGGTCCCTTCCAGTTCTAGGATTCTAGGATTCTAAAACCTCCCGGCCCTCAGCGATCTGATTCCAACATTGCACCGACATTAACGCACCCCAAAATATATATGTATAAATATAATCCTCTTACTACCGTCTAGCAAGGACTCAGAATTACAGTGTTATTAGACACGGGTAGCTTTAATTAACACCCCAAATGAACACACTTTTTTAACAATTAATGATAGACGTGCATTGAGTCAAGGAGCGTGAACTGGAAATGGCACAGCGCATGGGCATGTGCGTGGATGGCTAATGGAGACATCGTCGTCGTCCGGTGGTGCCTCACTCCCCGAGAGCTGTATAAAAGGCACCCCATCCCAAGAGGTCCACATTCACTCACTGGAAGTCAATCCTATTAGTGGACATCACCCTTTCATAAGGTAAGGTTGGTTCTCCGAATCTTTGGTACGGGGTGTGTGGGTGGAAGTGAATTTGGTAGCGGTGTTTGTTTTCAAAAACAAACTCAGTGTTTGTCAGTGTGGTTGTATAGGTGGCCTGTGCATGTTTCGTTTCATGAGTGGACCTTATGGATTCCATACATGATTGAATCCAATTAGGGTTGCCATATGTCCCGAAAAACATATACCTGCCAATGGGATAGTGGCTTTAATGTAGTATGGCTGCCAATTGTTCCTAGTTGTTTGATTCACACTTCAGGGTGCACCATGAGTAGGTGCACCATTAGGAGGTGAACCATGAGGGGTGCACCATGGGGAGGTGAACTAGCATCACACTCCAACTTGGTACAGATCAGGATGTATTGAAATAGGCTGCAATTGAAACAGGCTACTTACTTTCCTGGGAGTAAGTAATATTGAACACAATGGGACTTACTTCTGAGTAGACATGGTTCGGCTTGTGCTCTAACTGCACAATCCAGAGCAACTATGGGAGCCCTAAAGAAAAAATTACTCTGGATTGCTCTATGAATTTCACTAGGCGGCGCCGTAACTACATTGACGTAGTCTCTTAAGAGCTCCCCTAATTAATCTGGGCTGTGCACTAAGGCTACAATCCTGACCACACTTTCCTGGTAGTAAGTACTATTGAACACAATGGGACCTACTTCTGAGTAGACATGCTTAGGATTGCACTGTTATAGAAATCGAGATGGAGAGGTTGAGAGATGAAGAGAGATATAGAGATTGAGATAGAGAGATAGATAAAGAGAGAGAGAGAGAGAGAGAGAGAGAGAGAGAGAGAAAGAGAGAGAGAGAAAGAGAGAGAGAGAGAGAGAGAGAGAGAGAGAGAGAGAGAGATGTTAGTATCCTTCTTCACTAGAAATGCCAAGTCTATCTGGCCCTTATAGAAGCCCCATAGGATTAGGGTACTTCAGTCACTCCAGTTGAGCTGTGAGACAGTCTTCAGAAAGTCTACTCATTAGTAAACACACAGCTTGTAAATTAGAAGGCATAGAAGATTTCTTACTCCCCAGAGGATGGTGATTCTTGCACCTTGAGGACATCAGGTCTTTGATCTTGCATCGAAACTTGCCTTTCCTATCGTTTGCTACATCAATGGGAGGTTGAGTGGTTGGGCTGTGGCTGAAGGAGGACTGTGGATGTCAGATCCTGGTGGACATCAAAACCATAGGGATCTGACAGTTTTCTGATGCACCCATTATAGAGCACACATCATAAGCACATTGAAGGAGGTGTATAGGTTGAACGAGCAGTGTGCAATATAATGGACACCATAAGCACATGAAAGGGAGGGAAGGAGATCTGCCTACAACTCTGGCTACTTGCCTGGTGGCTACTGGTGGCAACTCTGGTGGCAACTCTGGCTACTTGCCTGGTGGCTACTGGTGGCAACTCTGGTGGCAACTCTGGCTACAGTGCCTGGTGGCTACTGGTTGAATACCCCATAGGAGAGGAGGAATACTGGGTATAAGATCCAGTCTTGGATTACCTCTTGAGATTCATAATTTCCCCCCATTTTGTTCCATTTCAGATATAAAATACATCCCAAATATGACCTGCTGTTCAATCTGCAGATGCTCCCCCTGCTGCTGTTCTCAGTCGTGTGGCGGAGGATGTGGCAGCTGTGGTCAGTCCTGTGGCTGCGGTGGCTGCGGAGGCTGCTGTCAAAGTAGTGGCTGCGGTGGATGCGGTCAGTGTTGTGGCTGCGGTGGATGTGGTCAGTCCTGTGGCTGCGGAGGCTGTGGAAGCTGCTGTCAGACCTGTGGCTGCGGTGGATGTGGTCAGTGTTGCGGCTGCGGTGGCTGCGGGCAGTCATGTGGTTGTGGTGGCTGCTGTCAGCCTTGTTGCTGCGGGAAGTCATGTGGCTGTGGACGCTGCTGTCAGAGTTGCGGCTGTGGTGGCTGTGGAAGCTGTGGGCAGTCCTGTGGCTGCGGTGGCTGTGGTGGCTGCTGTCAGACCTGTGGCTGTGGGAGCTGTGGCGGATGCGGACAGTCCTGTGGCTGTAAAGGCTGCGGTTCCAGTTGCTGCTATCAAACTAAGTGCTGAATAAATCCAAGGAAAGCTTAAAAACCCACTTCAATTCTGTGACCAAAAGCCAAGGATCTTCCATCATCCTCCATGGTAGATCTTCCATCATCCTCCATCGTCCACCTGGACCAGCCAGGTGACTCCTCATGCTCCAACCCCGAAGTTGTGTGCCTGCCTCCTCTAATTATTTGTGTGTCCTCAAATCTGTATCGCTTTCTTTAACGCAAAGGAGGCATGTCTAATACGTCTATAAACTGGTGCCCTCATTTACTTCTTGGTGAAAGGGACCCTCTCCTCTGTTACAGCTCCACAACTTATTCTTCCTTTACACTACTCTTTACTTACGCTACTTAAAGCATCAATCCATCTGAACACGGAACACAATAAACTTTCAACCCTTGATACTTAGTTTTGAGTTTATTTTCTTAAATGGCGTCTGACCACACTTTCCTGGGAGTAAGTACTGACCTGGGAGTAAGATGGGAGTTTCCTGGGAGTAAGATGGGTGGGTGTCAACACAAGATGACACCTGGTGGGATTTGATGAGTCAAATCTGGAGGGTCTCTTAAACTGGGTCTGGTGGGTCTCAACATGCCATCTGGTGGCATTTGATGGGTCAAATCTGATGGATCTCTTTAATGGTGTTAACAAAAGATGGCATCTGGTGGCATTTGGGGGGTCAAATCTGGTGGGTCTCTTCAATGGTGTCTGGTGGGTCTCGACACAAGATGGCACCTGGTGGGATTTGATGAGTCAAATCTGGAGGGTCTCTTAAACTGAGTCTGGTGGGTCTCAACATGCCATCTGGTGGCATTTGATGGGTCAGATCTCTTAAATGGTGGGTGTTAACAGAAGATGGCATCTGGCAGCATCTGGGGGGGTCAAATCTGGAGGGTCTCTTCAAGGACGTTTGGTGGGTCTCAACATAAGATTGCACCTGGTGGCATTTGATGGGTCAAATCTGGCGGGTCGCTTCAAGGGTGTCTGGTGGGTCTCAACACAAGATTGCACCTGCTGGCATTTGATGGGTCAAATCTGGTGGGTCTTTTCAAGGGTGTTTCGTGGGTCTCAACACAGGATTGCACCTGGTGGCATTTGATGGGTCAAATCTGGTGGGTCTCTTCAAGGGCATCTGGTGGTTCTCAACACAAGATGGCACCTGGAAGCATTTGGTGGGCAAATCTGGTGGGTCTCTTCAAGGGCATCTGGTGGGTCACAACCCAAGAATATGGACCAATTTGGTTTTTGGCCTGATCCAATGGTGCTCATCTAATGATCTTAAAGGAACTGAAGATCAACCCCAAAGACAACCCTAATATCTTAAATATGAGTGAGAGTGGAGAGTATTTGTGGTTAATTTTGGGAATGAAGCTGAAAAGTTCTCCTAATTAAATGGAGATACCAGAAAGGTGGAATTCAAGAGTGTTGCAGAGGAAGAGCAAAGCGCATCATCCCTTATGTTTCAATGCGCACCTAATTTTTGGCTACTTAAACCATATGAAGCCTTATACAATATGTGCCGAGGAACAATAACAGTCAATTGTACCAAACGCAGCAATCATAAGGTTGTTTGGGAAGTAATGAGAGGGATTCCACCGCAGGACACCACTTAAAGCTGAATGAGCCCCCGTAGTGTAGAATTACTCCTTGACTGTTAAGGACAGGGAATGATGCTTTTGCAGACACAAGGAGCATGATCCGGCGTTAATCACCATAATCAAACCATTGGTAATGAGATCTGGGTGTTTAATCGAACCCAATGACGGTGCCCGAGGAGGATGTTTGCTGTGGGTGCTGATGATTTGTCACCCTTTGGTGGGGCCTCCGTTCCTGGGATGCTGTATAAAAGTTCCCAGAACTCCAGGGCTCATTCACCACTCTGCGTTGATTGATACTGAAGGACCTGCCCATCCCCACTTCTGAAGGAGGTAAGGAGGGTCTCATAGGTGGGCTTTTAATGTGCGGGGAATGGACCGAGCACTGAATATTTTCCCCACATGCAATTGCGACTTCTGTAAAATGGATCACAGTTTGATGCGCATTGGATGTGCCAGAGAGCGGATGGAGTCGTTTGGGTTTGAGAAGCTGAGTTGCCTCTGAAGACCTGATTTGAGCACCTTAGAGTGCGCAAGTCTTGGGTTAAAGTACCAGTTTTCCACCATACATGGTCCTAGGTCGCTCTCCAAGCTATCTGAGATGAATGCAAAGTTCAGTTCAGCATAATAGCACATGAGACCGACTGATGTAGTGGTGTCCCAATGTCACCACTTGCTGTGACATTTGTTGTGACTCCCCTACACCTGTATACTATACTCTAAGGGTGCAATCCTGAGTAACTACGGGGAGTCCTTGCTCCGGTGTAAGAACAATTTGCTCTGGATTGCAATATGAATTTCCCATAGGTTTCCATTAGGTGGTACAGTAACTACGGGTGCACATAAAGTCTCTTACGTGCTCCCGTAGTTACTCTGGATTGGAGAGCAAGTCCCCAAACTGATTCTTGTTAATATTGTAATTATGTATTGTTAATATATATTGTTATTGTAATATATAGACGTATTACAATATAATATGTAATAACAATCTAACATATAATAACAATATATATTAATATATATTACATATTGTTAATATATATATACATATTACAATATAATATGTAATAACAATATAATATATATTGTCAATATATATTAATATACATTGTCACTCTATATACATATTACAATATAATATGTAATAACAATATAATATATAATGACAATATATATTATACATTGTTAATATATACACATTACAATATAATATGTAATAACAATATAATATATATTATATTATATATAATATATACTAACATATATATATGTTAATATATATAACATATATAATATATGTTAATATATATACTAACAACACAATACAACCAACCAACCTACCTACCTACCTACCTACCTACATAATATATTTAACAACACTTCTTTGTCTTACAGTATCTTCATTCCCTCTGAAGCAATGAGTTGTTGCAGCAGTAACAATAGCAGTTGCTGTGACTGCAGTGGTAGCTGTGGCTGCGGCTCAACTATCATTTGCGTCCCCTGCTCTGGCGGGTGCCAGGGGTGCCACCCCCAAAGCTGCTGCCACCCCCAAAGCTGCTGCCCCCCGGTTTGCTGTGCCCCGTCTTGTGGTGGATGCTCTAGTGGCTGCATGTCCCAGGCCAAGTGCAGCTCTGGCCTCAAGACCCCCAAAAAGTGTGGCTAAAGGACCACCACTTATATGAAGACGTTTCCGGAAATGCAGCGACATCCTCCGACTGAAATCTCCACCTTCTGGATCCGATCCGCAAGTTTCCTGAAGCTTTGAATTTCTCTGCCTTCTCTCCAAGTGACTTCTTTAACCCTGCAATCCTAAACCCACTTTCCTGGAATTAAGACCCATTGGACACAATGGGGCTTACTTTTGAGGAGACATGGTTTAGGATTACGCTCTAAGTGAAAGATGTTGGATGGTATCTCCATTCAACCCTCTTTTCCTAGAATATGTTTCCTTGTTCCAATAATGCCTCAATAAAATACTGAAGTATGCAAGTTGAGATTCTCCTGGTTTTCTCTCTCTCTCTCTCTCTCTCTCTCTCTCTCTCTCTCTCTCTCATACACACACCCCACATTGCAAATCCCAAAACATTGCACTATATCCCTCTGTTTTCCCCCTCCTATCTGCAGGTTGTATGTAATGCAACATGCCCTTCTGGCACAGTTATAACAGAGATGAACAGTTATTTAGGATCGTGTCCCTAATCCCAGAACTTTACATTTACCCTACAATCCAGAGTAACTCCGGGAGCACGTAGGAGACATTACATGCACCTGTAGTTACTGCACCACCTAGTAAAAACCTATGGGAAATTCATAATACAATCCAGTGTAAATTGTTCTTACACAGGAGCAAGGACTCCCCATCGTTACTCTGGATTGCACCTCTAATTGTAAGGCAATGAAGAAAAACCAGGGATGCTGTCAGTTTCAGTGTTGATGTGCACACTGAACACCCAAGCTTGCAGGTCAGTAAAGAGTCAAAACACCTGTTGGTGTCGCTTTCCACGCCTTTCTAAATTAAAAGCCACATACTTGCACCTGCCGTTCTTCATTAAACAAAAATTGCTTTGCTCGTTATTTTGGATCGTTATTTTATTTTCGGATATTGTAGCTGTGAACGGGTTTGTTCCGGCAAGCTTTAAAACCTTGGAGAGGTCCAGAAGCGGGACCCAAGCGGGACCAAGAACTGAGCATTGCAGAGGTCAGCTTCTTATAGATCTTGGGAAAGTGGGTTGAACGGAGTCCTCCTACCTACATGATCCATACCATTCCTATGAGATTACTCCTGTTTAAATTTATGAACGGGAAGATGGGTGATCCGACAAGAAATTTGGGTTCCGGTGATGTCGGGGATCAGAATTCGGGAGGAATTTCATCCGCCAACAAAACACGTGTGATCAGAAAATAGTTTCGTTTAACAACAGGTTGCAATGAGCCTTCGGGGCTCTCACAGCCACATTAAATTGTGATTTTTACCCCACGGGTTTGAATGGGTGGCAAGACCCAAAAATAAAATGTTTATTGCTTTGGTGACTCAAGAGAGAGTGATGAGGATGCCAAAAAACAACAACAAAAATTAATTATCGGCTAATAGGCAGCATTGGGCATGTTAGGCATTTCATAGGATTGAAAGCGATATGCATTAAACACACAAACAAATAAATAAGGAAGTAAATAAGAAAGTAAATAAGGAAGTGGACAGATGGACAGGCAGGCAGGTGGACGGACGGATGCGCGGTCGGGCAGACGGATGGGTGGGTGGACAGGCAGGCAGATGAGCAGAGGGAGGGACAGAGGGACAGACAGAGGGAGGGAGGGAGGAAGAGATAGATAGATAGATAGATTAGATAGATAGATAGATAGATAGATAGATAGATAGATAGATAGATAGATAGATAGATAGATAGATAGATAGATAGATAGATAGATAGATAGATGGATGGATGGATGGATGGATGGATGGATAGATAGATAGATAGATAGATAGATAGATAGATAGATAGATAGATAGATAGATAGATAGATAGATAGATAGATAGATAGATAGATAGATAGATAGATAATTGGAACATGGATGGATGATTGGATAGACAGATAGACAGACAGACATAAATTGATTTCAAATCAAATCAAATTGATATTTTATTAGATTATATCATATAATAGTTCATTAAATTAGATATTATATCATATAATAGATATTATGTCATATAATATCAATATCAACAAGGAATCCTCATATGCCCAGGAGTAAGATCCACTGACTCTAATGAGGATTTACTTCTGAGTGGAAAAGCCTAGGATTGGGTTCTAAGCCTAAGTGTGTAATCCTAATCATGTCTACTCAGAAGTAAGCCACTTTCCTAGGAGTAAGTCCCATTGAAAACAATGGGGCTTACTTTTGAGTAGAAATTGTTAGGATTGTCTCTGAGCTACACCAGTCTCTGACCTACACCTGTGGTTCCCAATCTGTGAGCCATAGGTCCCTGGAGGGGGCCACAGGAACCAGCCAGGAGTGCCATGGATCTCCTATGGAAACCCACCACTTTATACAATGTAAAGAACTGTAATGGGGAGCTAGGCCTGTTCCACCAGTCTCTGATGTAATGATGTAGGATATGCATGAAAGGGGGACCCTTCTGCCCTAGAACCCTTGTCCTGCTGTAGAATCCGGTTCTAGAACCCTGGTTCTGGAGTCCCTTCCCTTGAATACTTCCCAAGCAGCTCCTGTTTCCATTTTGGCACCTAATATGCTGCAATCCAATATGCTGCAATCCAAAAGACACTTTCCTGGGAGTAAGGCTGATTGAGCACAGTGGGGTTTACTATAGAGTAGATATGGTTAGGATTGTATTATACTGAAGACTTATTGGGAACCTTCATTCTTCAAAGCATCGAGATGGCGCACTGTTGTTGGACACAGTCGCAATGGAAATATTGCAATGGACAGGGGTTGGACTAGATGACCTACTAGGTCCCTTCCAACTCTATGATTCTATGGTCTCCATCCACGATAACAAGTGATACGCATCTTAATATACGTGTCAACAAACCTGTTTGAGATATCTGATTTTTAAATTCTCTGAGAACTTTGTTGTGGTTGCTACCATATTTCCTGAGAATGCTTCCTACAAAGAATGGGGAAACCTCAAGGCAGTACCCATCAAGTCACGCAATGTCCTGAGGACCCCACTAGATTGGATTTCAGAAGACTTTTCTTGGAGTGGTATGTAAATTATGGTGTTAATTAAGCACAACCGGATTAGTTAAGTGAATCTTTTGATTCCAGAGATGTCAACCATGTGCTCGGAAACATGCACCAGAAAGTGCGCATAGGAGCGAGACAAGACGTTCCTCAGTGGTTTCAGAAGAATGTCTCATTCTTGGGTGATGCCTCATTTCCTAGAAAAGATAGACAGAGTGGTATATAAGGCGTCCTTCAGGCCCGAGGTCTCCATTCGTGCTTCTTGATTCCCATCAAGCTTCTCGATTCCCATTGCTCGACAAGGTGAGTGACACTTAATGGACTTGATTTATCATATTATTATATGATTATAAATATTGTTTATCAATATTTTTCTCCTATTGATTCATTCATTAATACATCCAGGACCGGAGCGAGTTTCATCCCAAGCTATACCTTACGGCTGAGAAGAATCACCCTTTATTAGTACAACTCTACTAGTACCGCTCTACTAGTCGAGTGATAGTAGTCAATTGTATTAGTGGTTATTTAGGCTCCATAGTCCTAAAATGAATAATGGGGAGATATATAATCTTTGATAGCCCCCTAATAGTGGAGAAAACAGGACTTGGGGTATATGGTCACTACTTAATGGTGTGTTTGTGGAACCCATAAAATGTGTCAGGGAGCCTCAGCGCTCCTAGGAGCACACTTTGGGAACACTGAAATAGATTATTTATCCTGATTTCTAAATATTTCCCTATTATTTACTCATATAATAAATATTTGCCAAATATTTGCCTATTATACTAAATATTTGCCTATTGTTTGCCTAATATTTGCCTATTATACTAAATATTTGCCTAATATTTGCCTCTTATACTAAATATTTGCCTATTGTTTGCCTAATATTTGCCTATTAAACTAAATATTTGCCTATTATTTCCTCATATTATAATAAATATTTGCCTAATATTTGCCTATTGTACTAAATATTTGCCTATTATTTGCCCATTTCTACTCATTCTTCTGAATCCATGGATGGTGCATCAAGGACTGGATTAAACTGGAGACTCGTGGGTTTGCAAACCATGATGGGTCCAGGTTTTAGAAATAGGGCACCTCAGATTACCCATGCAAGGGAAGGTACTAGGATGCATGTGTCTTATGTGCTCCCTTTTCCGTGGGCCACTGTGAGATCTGGTGGGCCACTGTGACGAGTGGTCATAATAAAGGTCTGCCAGACCACTTGAAGTTACAGGAAGCTGGGCTAGATGAACCTGGGGCTGATCCAATAAAGCTTATCTTATATACTTATGTACATATAAATTGAATGCAAATAAATATATAATATAACCACCACAAGGGCCGGCTCACTGACTCATATTCGTCACTTGATGGTACAACTGATGGTGCAGGGGAGCAGAGTGATTGTGGGCAAAATCCAGAGCAACTACGCGGAGTCCTTGCTCCGGTGTACGAACAACTTACTTTGGATTCCAATATGACTTTCCCATAGGTTTTCACGAAGTGGTGCAGTAACTACAGGTGCAAGTAAAGTCTCTTATGTGCTCCCGTAGTTACTCTGGATTTGGGGGTGTCTCTCCAAGTAGAATGATAAGGTGATGGGTTCTGAAGATTAGACGCCTGTAAAAAATAAACGGAGAACTTTCTTGGGAGGAAACTTCACATTCAAATTGGATTTGATCTTATGTCAACTGTGGTGCCAACCCAAATTTCCTATTTTTCCTTCCAGCTTTACCTTCGTTCCTCCAGGATGTCCTGTTGTGGTAGCTCAAATAGCAACTCGTGCTGCTCTTGTCACGACTCTTGCTGTCATCGGATAATTCTGTGCCACATGCCCACCTGCATGCCCTACCAGTCGTGCTACTCACCCTATTTGCCCATGCAATCCTGTTGCGGTTCATACTGCGCACCGATGACGTCCTGCTGTGGTTCCAGTGCCGGCCTCATGCAATCCCTGCAGTCCTGCTGCGTCCCAATGGGTCTCAAGGGTGCTGTTGCCCCACTTCACCAATCCACCATCTCCACCAAGAAATGTTGTTAAGAGAACATCTTGGCGCAACCAGTACCTGACCCAACATTGAAGGCTGCTTGATGACCTGCATCCATGACCATGTTGACCAAACTCTTACCATCTCCAGAAGATCTGATCTCAGTTCCTTCTTCCTTTACACGCTGTAACCCTTCTGAAGTTCGACACCCTTTGAGGAGTTTTCCCTCCCCATATGGCATCCGAAACATATCCTAGATATATCCATTTGGGACATATCCTGTCCTTCTAACCCTCGAATAACCTTTCATTTCTTATATTTTCTATAATGTAATTTCTGCTAATAATAAAACTTCTTATACCTTATAGAAAACTGGATTTTCTGAATAGTGGAGATTGGAATTAGCAGGGTTTGGAAACCAGAGGGACATCGGCCTATATCCTAAAGTGAAATTAAGCCCCTTGTTCCAGAGCAGTTAAGATGACTTTCCATAAGATAACACTATAGGGTGACGTAACTGCGTGACCCCGTAACTACTATGGATTTTTGCCCATCGTCCCATTGATTGAGCATATCCACCTTTATATAAGCCACCAGTTCCAAAATGCTGGTCTATGTTCATTTGCTTTTAGAAAAACCATAGGCTTGAAACATTCATTACATTAAATGTAATTCATTTTATCCCAAGTTATAATCTTCTGAAAGACACATTAGATTCAGAGTGAAAGCATATTAAATACCTTGCCCATAAGACAAGGGGATTAAACGTAAGGAGTATAGGGCCAAATACTGCCCCCAGAAGCTATTTATCCAGCCTCCGTTATAATAGGACTGTACCAAGATGATAATGTAATACATATACTATATATTCTGCTTTCATGTGGTTAATTAACCCCCAAATCCAGAGTAACTACGGGAGCATGTAAGAGACTTTACGTGCACTGGTAGTTACTGCACCACCTAGTGAAAACCTATGGGAAATTCATATTGCAATCCAGAGTAAGTTGTTCTTACACCGGAGCAAGGACTCCCCATAGTTACTCTGGATTTTGCCCTTAAACTCTATATTGCTTATTCAATTTAAAGCTATTATATATAATTTATTACATATCATTTATGAATGACAAGAAGGCTACATGCTGACTGATCACAAGAAAATTGAGGACAATGACGTGAGGCCAAAATCTTCAGGGGATATGTGGTGTACCGCATTAATGGTGTAGGGTCTGCATATATCCACAGGGGATATATGATCACCCTGCATTAATGATAACTTGGACCCTATGCTGGAAACAAATTTGACTTCCCTACCATAACTGAGACACAGCTGAGAAGGCTTTTCAACACCTATCCATCCTATCTAACCCAACATGCTAGCCACTATGCCATACTACCTCCATTATCCATACCATATCCCACAATTATGGAACTTAATATCCATACCATATCCGTATCATATCTATACTATATCCCACCACCCACTGACATGTAGAGTTTGAAGGGTGCATCTCTGCTGTAGCACCCCAGATCTAGAACCTCGTCTCTTGAGAACATCTCATCCCAACCCTTTTCCATATCTGATTGAGGCCGGTATTGTAGTGTTAGCATGTTTCCTCCCTTCGTCACAATGTCGAGATGTTGCTGTGTCAGGGAAAGATTTAATTTGCTGTTTTACTTTAATGACCTATCATTGCTGTAATGGAGGTGTTGTTACCGTCCTTCGAAAAGCAGTGATGAGAGTTGAACGTATGAAATAAGGTCAACGTTGTTTTTTAATCGCTACTTTATATTATTTCAACGGTGCAGATTCTCAGCCGCTGTTGTGCGACGGGTAGAAGTGGCGATGGGGTGGCGATGTACCAATGGGTGACAATGTACCACATATCCGTTTTGTCCTACCGGCTCGAATTATTGTGCAAGATTGCACAATAGGATCCTGGGGCTGACAACAAGTGCGACAATGTTGGTGTGGTGCCACCAAAGATATCTAGATACCTTCAGGCCCGAACCACCCAATGGGATCCTTGAAACCAGCCCAAATTTTATTGGAACTCAACCATTACGGAGGGTTGAGAAGTATGTCCTGCGATGACTCTGGGCCATGCAACTCATGAGACCTGAGCACCCAATAGGTTGGGTTGAGCACCCAATATTTCATGCTGGTTGTGGGCTGGTATGCAAATTAATGGTGTCATTGACCGGGCGATGATTCCATCCCAGGTATCATTTTTAATGGGTACTGAAACATGTCCCCAAAAGCGGCAGGAGGAGTTAACCTACCTGTGCCTTGTTGGTTTGGGGAGAATCTTCCATTCTTAGATGGTGCATCATTTCCTAAAGGGAAGGACCGGGAACGATATATAAGGCGTCTCTTGGATCACAGCTATCCATCTTCGGGATTCACCAAGATTACCGGATTCCATTTCTCAACCAGGTGAGTTGTCTTTCATTGGTTTATTTTCACATTGAGTGCAATCCTAACAGTGTCTACTCAGAAGTAAGCTCCATTGAGTTCAATGAGGCTGACAGCACAATCCTAGGCATGTCTACTCAGAAGTAAGTCCCAGTATATTCAATGGAGGAAAGTGTGCACAGGATTAAGGATTGCAGATATTTGTGCATGGCTGCTTTAGAGCACAATCCTAACCATGTCTACTCAAAAGTAAGCTTCATTATGTTTAATGGGTCTTACTCTCAGGAAAGTGTCTTTAGGATTGCAGCATCACTAGCTAGAGTTAGACCATGGATTGGAGGCAACCAAATCTCCATCATATAGCCAAGTGGAGTCGCCCTAAATGTATGGAAAGCATAAAGTAGTGCTGTGGTCTGTTATGATTATATTTAGTGGAATTTAGAAAAAAAAAATGGTATCTAAATATATAATTTCCTTTATAATATATTTATAATATAATATATAGTGAATTTATAATATATAGTGAATTCATTTCATTTATAATATATAATATATAGTGAATAATATTTTATTTATAATATATAGTGAATTCATTTATAATATAGTCTATTAAGGGCTGAAAGAGGGACCCACAAGGTCTTCTAAGGGTGCAATCCTAACCAATTTTAACTCACCCGGCGTGATGGTGTGGGGAGTCTGATATATGCCCGTACACTTCCCTAATCCCCCTAGAGTGGGGCAGAAGTGCCATATGTCACCCCCAGACCAGAACACTGGGTTGCCATATGTCCCGGAAAACGGACAGTTTTGGGAGATTGTATTCACCTACTGCAAATGGGACGGAGGGTCCTGTCCCGGTTTTGTGGACGAAAATTATGGCAACCCTAAGTTTTAAGGACATATTCCAGAACTTCTATTGGCCTAACTGTGCTCATCACCTTGATAGGAACCCTGATTTATAATTAATGCTTATGTCTCTCGTTGTTCCTCCAGCTTTGCCTTTACCCCTCCAAGATGTCCTGTTGTGGATACTGTGGCGGAAATCCTGGCATCATTTATTGCGGCATGCCCGGCATGCAGTCTTACTGCTACGTCCCCATGCAGTCCCTCTGCATCCCCAGCTGCGCCTCTGGCCAATCCAGTTGTTCTCCCAGTTGTGGCTCTAGCTGTGGCTCCAGCTCCAGTTCCAGCTCTGGCTCCAGCTCCGGCTCCAGCTGCGGTTCTGGCCAATCCAGTTGTTCTCCCAGCTGTGGCTCCAGCTGTGCCCCCAGCGGCGCCTCTGCCCAATCCAGTTTGTCTCCCTACGGTGCCCTGAGCGGCGCTTCTCTGCAGTCCCTGCAGTCCATTGCAGTCCCTATGCAGTCCTATGGAGTCCCTATGCAGTCCCTGCTGCCCATCAGTGCTCCTCCGATGGGCAAGGGTGGTGCTTCAATGCTGCCCTTCGGTTCTCCTCTGATCGGCAAGGGTGGTGCCTCATTGGCGGGTGGCGTCCCATCCAAGAAGGTTTGTTAAAGGGACATCTCAGCATGATGTCATCATCGCTGACATCATCGTCCAGGCATGACATCATCAACGAACCATCTTGAGATCTTCCTTTCAACCTCATTCAACCATCTGATTCTCTTATTCAACAATTCTGATGGAAATATGTCTCATGGGATGTCTTCCCTTTACTTCAATGGAATATATTCTATTTTTTCTATCCTTTCCATACCCCTTCTGGCTTCTCCAATAAAAATCTAGCAATTATAAAACTATTTTGTGTCTTGTCGTCTATGCCCCAAACTTGTTTTTCATGAGTTACCTAATTTTACCGCTAGAGTTCAAGCAGACTTATTAAAGGAGAGGAATCGAGGTTGGACTCTGCCTTTGGGAAAATGGCATGTATGCCAAGGAATGTACGAGGTCGGAGCATTGAGACGTATATTTAATTTCATTCTTGGGAATGTGGCCTCCATGCCAGACGCTGGGGACGTACAATGGGATGGAATGGCTTATTGGAATCTACTGGTTGGCCACTGGAGGGACTTTGGGCAAGACCCAGCAGGCTCCTTACGTACCTAGTACTATAGACAAGGAACATGGCCCATATGGAACCAGACTGGTAAG
>JAREYC010000018.1:9510000-9525000 GCA_030015325.1 Cryptoblepharus egeriae | reverse complement strand
CACTTGGAACAGCATGTGGATTTGCTACAGGAGCAGGGGGAGCAGCCACACTTGGAGCAGGGAATGGATTGGCCACAGGTGCAAGGAGAGCATCCACACTTGGAGCAGACAGACTGGCTACAGGAGGAGGAGGGTCCACATTTGGAGACAGACTGGCCACAGGTGCAAGGAGAGCATCCACACTTGGAGCAAACAGATTGGCCACAAGAACAGGGGGAGCAGCCACACTTGGAGCAGATGGCCTGGCCGCAGGAGGAACGACCACTTTGGGAGCAGACGGTCTGGCCGCAAGAGCAGGGTACACAGCCACACTTGGAGCAGCGAGACTGGCCGCAGGAGCAGGGCATGCAGCCACACTTGGAGCAGCGAGACTGGCCACAGGAGCAGGGCACGCAGCCGCACTTGGAGCAGCGAGACTGGCCGCAGGAGCAGGGTACGCAGCCGCACTTGGAGCAGCGAGACTGGCCACAGGAGCAGGGCACGCAGCCACACTTGGAACAGCGAGACTGGCCACAGGAGCAGGGCACGCAGCCGCACTTGGAACAGCGAGACTGGCCGCAGGAGCAGGGTACACAACCGCACTTGGAGCAGCGAGACTGGCCGCAGGAGCAGGGCACGCAGCCGCACTTGGAACAGCGAGACTGGCCGCAGGAGCAGGGTACACAACCGCACTTGGAACAGCGAGACTGGCCGCAGGAGCAGGGCACGCAGCCGCACTTGGAACAGCGAGACTGGCCGCAGGAGCAGGGTACGCAACCGCACTTGGAGCAGCGAGACTGGCCGCAGGAGCAGGGCACGCAGCCGCACTTGGAACAGCGAGGCTGGCCGCAGGAGCAGGGTACGCAACCGCACTTGGAGCAGCGAGACTGGCTGCAGGAGCAGGGCATGCAGCCACACTTGGAGCAGCGAGACTGGCCGCAGATTGGACAGTTTGGCTGGTTGCAGCAATACCGGAAGGGGCCCTGATTATTGCAGCAGCAGAGAGAGTAGCGGACTTGGTTACAGCAGGTGGGGGAGCAGCAAGGTGAGTTGCAGCGATGGAGTTCAGAACAGCGGCAGGGGGTGCAATTGCACATGGCGCAGGCCATGTTGTTACCGCGGCGCAGCTGAAAGAAATGGAGAGATGTTACATGGAAAACCCTGAAGGATTCATTGCCGTGGCACACAGCGGATATCGCAGCATGCCAGGAAAGCTTTCCCTGGTGCCAAAGGTGCTTACTGAGCCACCAAAGAGTATACATAAAGTGCCTCTGTGCACCCCCTTTCATATATCAATGGGAAATCCCGCTGGAAGCAACTGGACGCAACAAAGAATAGGGTGCACAGAGGTGTTTTATGGAGGTTACCCCTTGAAAAGCGAGCTCTGTCCGTGTGGGCAGGCTTAGGATGGGCATCGGATCTGGCCCATGTGGTGGAATTTTCCTCCATTGATCTTTCCAAACCCCATTTAAAAGCATTATAATGTTGTACATCTCCATCATGTTCCACCTTCTAGCCCCTCTTTTTCTGGACTGAAGAGCCCCCAAAACTGTAGAATTGCCTTAGAATCATAGAATCCTAGAGTTGAAAGGGACCTAGTATGTCATCTAGTCCAACCTCCTGCCTGTAGCAGGAAATCCTCCTAGTAAGTAGGGTTGCCATATGTCCCAGAAAACCAAGACTGTCCTCATTTTTTGGGATTGAGTTCACATACTGTCAAGTTTGAGAGGGGACCCTGTCCCAGTTTCGTGGAAGAGAATTATGGCAACCCCAATTTGGAAGGGACATTCCTCTGGCCCAATGAACCCCATTCCCATAGTGTTTCCATTTTAGGAACATTCCTCTGGTCTGATGAACCCCAACCCTATAGTTTTTCCTTGTAAGGAACGTTCCTTTGGCCAGATGAACCCCAATCCCATAGTTGTTCCTTGTAAGGGATGTTCCTCTGCCCAGATGAGCTCCAACCCTATAGATTTTCCTTGCAAGGAACATTCCTCTGGCAAGATGAACCCCAATTCTATAGTTGTTCCTTGTAAGGGATGTTCCTTTAACCAGATGAACCCCAATTCTATGGTTGTTCCTTGTAAGGAACATTGTTCAGATGCACCCCAGTCCTATAGTTGAAGATGTTCCTCTGGCCAGACAAACATCAAACCTATAGTTTTTTTCCTTGTAATGAACATTCCTCTGCCCAGATGAACCCCAAACCTATAGTCTATCCTTGTAAGGGTAGGTTCCTCTGCCCAGAAATCCTTTTGGCAGTTCTCTTCTGCACTGCTTCTAGTTCCACCACATCCTTTTCGGATGCAGAACTCGTCAGCTTCGTCACTACAGCAATATGTATGCTGAAAGTGACGTCCAAATCCCATCCTATGGAGTGGTTTCATTCCAGTTTGCTGTAATGGGAATGAGGACCATTCAAACCTTACCTTATTGAGTGTCAGAAATGGAGAGAAGTCTTGGATCCAATGATGTGAACCCTGGAAATTTGGAGCCTGTTTTATATACTTCTTCTAGGAAATGAGCCAACGGTATGGAATGGCGGTGTCTTTATTAGCCATCAAGATCCCATGCCTGGTGCCACCTTCCAGATCATGCTTCTTGACTTTAAAACATCCCTCCCATTAATAAAAAGGGAATATCTTCATATGGCGTACGGGTAACACCACCTTTAGCTAATAACAGACTCCGGTTCTGCCTGGAGGGGACTTTGGTCAGTACAGGAGAAGAATCCACTAGGAGAGTTTTTGCCGTGGAGTCATGTGGAAAGATCTACTCAGTTGGATCCAGCATCAGTGACCAAGGAGCTGCTGACTTTCCATCACGTCACAGTTCGTTTGATCTCACATTACCAGAGGTCATTCTTTTTCCCCCTTCCATAGATGCAATTAGTCTCCCTAAACTCATACAACTGGTACGTCAGGATGGAATGCAACTGGAAGGAACTCCGCTTCTTATAAGAAAAAGAAATTCTTCGTTCATTCATTTGCTCGCTTGTTACTTTGTTCATTTATTCATTCACTCATTTGTTCATTTTCTCATTTATTCACTTGTCCATTCATTCATTCATTTGTTTGTTTATTCACTAGTTCATTCACTCATTCTTTCATTCATTTGCTTGTTTATTCACTCGTTCATTCACTCATTCTTTCATTCATTCATCCATTTATTCATTCACTCATTTGTTCATTTTCTCATTTATTCACTTGTCCATTCATTCGTTTGCTTGTTTATTCACTCGTTCATTCACTCATTCTTTCATTCATTTGCTTGTTTATTCACTCGTTCATTCACTCATTCTTTCATTCATTCGTTCATTTCATCATTCACTCATTTGTTCATTTTCTCATTTATTCACTTGTCCATTCATTTGTTTGTTTATTCACTAGTTCATTCACTCATTCTTTCATTCATTTGTTCATTCGTTCTCCCATTTATTCACTTGTTCATTCATTCAGTCATTTGCTCTCTGCATTTGTTCATTTATTTGTTCCTTTGTTCATTCACTTGTTCATTTACTCATTCTTTCACTCATTTGTTCATTCATTCACACATTTATTCACATGTTCATTCATTTATTCATTCATTCTTTCATTCATTCGCTCTCTCCATTTGTTCATTCATTTGTTTGTTTGTTCATTCACTCATTCTTCCATTCATTTGTTCATTCATTCACTCATTTATTCACTCTTTCATTGATTCATTCATTAATTCAAACATTTATTCACTTGTTCATTCACTTGTTCATTCATTCAGTCATTTGCTCTCTGCATTTGTTCATTTATTTGTTCCTTTGTTCATTCACTTGTTCATTTACTCATTCTTTCACTCATTTGTTCATTCACACATTTATTCACATGTTCATTTGTTCATTCATTCTTTCATTCATTCATTTGCTCTCTCCATTTGTTCATTCATTTGTTTGTTTGTTCATTCACTCATTCTTTCATCCATTTGTTCATTCATTCACTTGTTCATCCATTTGTTCATTCATTCACTCATTCATACATTTGTTCATTCATTCACTCATTTATTCACTCGTTCATCCATTTGTTCATTCATTCACTCATTCATACATTTGTTCATTCATTCACTCATTTATTCACTCGTTCATCCATTTGTTCATTCATTCACTCATTCATACATTTGTTCATTCATTCACTCATTTATTCACTCGTTCATCCATTTGTTCATTCATTCACTCGTTCATCCATTTGTTCATTCATTCACTCGTTCATACATTTGTTCATTCATTCACTCATTTATTCACTCGTTCATCCATTTGTTCATTCATTCACTCATTTATTCACTCGTTCATCCATTTGTTCATTCATTCACTCATTTATTCACTCGTTCATCCATTTGTTCATTCATTCACTCATTTATTCACTCGTTCATCCATTTGTTCATTCATTCACTCGTTCATACATTTGTTCATTCATTCACTCATTTATTCACTCGTTCATCCATTTGTTCATTCATTCACTCGTTCATCCATTTGTTCATTCATTCACTTGTTCATCCATTTGTTCATTCATTCACTCGTTCAGTGGTGGGCTCCAGCAGGTTCGCACCTACTCTATAGAACCGGTTCTTAACAAGAGATAGTACATATAAAGTTTAAAAATAGCCATTTAAAAGTGGCTGCCAGATGGACAGAGAACCGGTTCTTAATTTCTTTGAAGCCCATCACTGCACTCGTTCATCCATTTGTTCATTCATTCACTCATTCGCTCCCTCCATTTGTTCATTTGTTCATTCACTCATTCATTCACTCATTGGCTCTCTTCATTCATTTGTTCATTTGTTCATTCACTCACTTATTCACTCATTTATTCACTCATTCATTTCTTCATTCATTCATTCGTTCATTCATTGGATTTGTACTCTGAAGGGCACACAAGTCATCTCCATCTTGTTGGTTATCATGATGGGTTTGCAAGAATAGTTCAAGCTATAAATAAAATATATTATTATTTGTTTTTATGGTTTGGGTTCTGTAAGCTGCCTTGTGTCCCCTGGGAAAAAGGCGGGATATAAATAAAGTTTATTATTATTATATATTATATATTATATTATATTATATATTATATTCAGGGGTGGGCTGACCCTCTCCCAACAACCGGTTCACCAGAAGTGGGAGGGGCCAGACCAGGTCAGGGGGCGGGGCCAGGGTCAGGGGCGGGGCGGGGCGGAGCAAGGGGCGGCAAGCGCAAGCGCAGTCGTGTCCTGCAAGCTTGGCGCAAGCGCAGTTGCGTCCTGAACAGGACACAACTGTAAGGGCAGTCGTGTCCTGTTCAGGACGTGACTTCGCCTGCACTGACCTTGGCGGAGGATTCTCCTGTTCAGGATGCGACTCCGCCTGCGTCAATATTGACGCAGGCGCAGTGGTGGGCCCCTCGGGGGGTGAACCGGTTCACCCGTGTTTTGGCCCACCACTAGCAACTGGATTATATTATATTATTATATTATTATATTATATGATCAAACTCCGTAATGTTGTTTTCAAGTGGCACCTTTTGTGTAGGGTCCTCCATGTAGCTGCTTGTATCTGGAAGTTCATCAGAGTGTGATGCTTCCTTGTGGTGCACCCTGGAAAGCACAAAAGTGTGAACTAAACAACTACCAACAATTGGCAACCAGACTACACTGAAGAAGTGGCAGTTAGCAGTTGTAGCAGACAGACATCATTGTAGAACCCCTGGCTCTCTAAATACATAGGCTACAATCCAGAGTAACTACGGGAGCATGTAAGAGACATTATGTGCACCCGTAGTTACTGCACCACCTATTGAAAACCTATGGGAAATTCATATTGCAATCCAGACTTAAGTGTTCTTACTCCGGAGCAAGGACTCCCCATAGTTATTCTGTATTGCAGCCATAAATATAGATATGGTCTATATAGAGAGATATGGTTGACCTTTAAGAAACACATATAGAGAACGAATGAGGGGTAAGCAATGGGAAATACCAAGAGCTACAGAGCTTGAATGGGTTAATTGTCTATTTCTTCAGTGTGTCGTATACACCCTGCTTTTCTAGCACACGTCAGTTAACGAGATAATTAAAAGGAGTAATTAAGTTAGAATAAAACCCTTTGCAAGAGAATGAGCGCATAGCGCATGGCTCAGGCCTTGTCCTAAGGACAAGATTACGACCAGATTACTTATACTTCTGTACCTATGTACTTATACCATTATACCTATGTTCATGCACTGTCTGGCATATATAGGGCAGGATCTTGGATGGAAGGAACTTGAAAGAGCAGGTTCATATGGGAAAGAACAATCATGTAAATCAGTGGGGATCACTTCTGAAAGTGGGGATTGGGATAAGGTTGCCGTATGTCCCCCCAAACTGTGACAGTCTTGATTTTGGGGGGGGGGTGTTGTGTTCACATACTGGAAAATGGGATAGAGGGTCCTGTCCCGAATTTCTGGAAGAGAATTATGGCAACCCTAGATTGGGACCCCCTTGTTGGGGTCACAAAGTGTTGAATGCCTCTATCTTGAAATGTTGCCCCATCTTGGAATGGGGCACTCAGGCTGAAAACCATTCTTTCCTGGGAGCAAGTCTCATTGAACATAATGAGACTTACTTTAGAGTAGGCACAGAGGAGTTCTGGCATCAGAGTGGTGTCACTTTCGATTTGATGTAATTTCTGGCCATAACCTCACTTCCAGACTGACAGCATCACTTTTCGGGATCCCCATAGGGGATCCCCATATATTCTCATTCTCAGAAGGAAGTTCCGGGTTGAAATGATCGAGAACCACTGATTTAAATAATCAGTTCCCAGATCACTTAAGACTTGGATGCAATCCAGGGGAGTCCTTGCTCCGGTGTAAGTACAATTTGCTCTGGATTGCAATATGAATTTCTCATAGGTTTTCACTAGGTGGTGCAGTAACTACGGGTGTACGTAATGTCTCTTACGTGCTCCGGTAGTTATTCTGGATTGTAGGGTACGAAAAATCAGAAAACTGAACTTGGATTATCTGGATTCATAAATTATAAAGCCTTCTCTTTGGAGAAGGTTTCTGGTTCATTAATTAACAGGGTATCTTATAGATTTCCAAATATACGTCAATTATTGGATATGGCTGGGAGCCTCCGGTCTTGAATTCTTGGCATATATTATTAAAAAAATAGGTTGAGATGCTTCCTATGGGATGCACCAGTTTCGAACCAGGTGATCCTCAAAAGGAACTTTCCAAATCCTGGCCATGGAAGTATTTGGAGCATTATACAACAGCAGTTGTGTTGGTGACTAGTTCTTCTTGGTACTAGTTTAAGCTGGTATATTGTAATTCTGACCACTGTTACTAAACAGGCGGATTAAAATGGTAAAGCTCATCTGTGGATCCGATGGGGGGACAAACGAGTGAGCAGCTCACTGTGAGTGGCAAGGACTCCAACAAACCAGCAAGCCCTGAGCGATAGATAGATAGATAGATAGATAGATAGATAGATAGATAGATAGATAGATAGATAGATAGATAGATAGATAGATAGATAGATATGGAAGGGACAAGACGGACAGACACAGAAGAGAAGTATGGATGGATGGATGGATGGATGGATGGACGGATGGATGGATGAATGGATGGATGGTTGGATGGGTGGGTTGGTGGGATATATTAGAGACAGAAGCTATATGGGTGGGTGGGTGGATGGATGGATGGAAGGACAGACAGGTGGGTGGGTGGGTGGACGGACGGACCGACGGACAGATGGATGGATGGGTTTGGTGGGTGGATGGATGGATGGGTGGGTGGGTGGATGGATGGATGGATGGGTGATTGATGGATGGATGGGTGGGTGGGTGGGTGGATGGATGGATGGATGGATGGATGGATGGATGGATGGGTGGATGGATGGGTGGGTGGATGGGTGGGTGGGTGGATGGATGGGTGATGGATGGATGGATGGATGGATGGGTGATGGATGGATGGGTGATGGATGGATGGATGGGTGGGTGGACGGGTGGGTGGGTGGATGGATAGGTAGGTAGGTAGAAAATTTTCACATTTTATTATTCAGTCCTAAAGAACATGTAACGATAGATGTCAGATGGGGTGAGCGCATGGATGGCTGAGTAATAATTATGATATCCAACCACATGGAACTGAACAAGACCTTTGAGAGTGCCCTCTGGTGAGCACTTCAAATTACAGTGTGATCTTTGCAGGTCTCTAATTAGGTGCCGTCTGAGAAATTCTTACGTAATGGAACATGTGAAGAAACTAAAGAACATAGAATTGGGCAAAGAACATGGAATTTCTTATGATATTCAAGAGTTGGTCCATCAACCAGGTTGGAAGGTGACCCCTTGCCATGATCCACCAGAGAAGAATATCTCTTGCCTGGACCTCTTCCGGGTCTCTTGACTCCTGTGACCTCAGTCTTTTACCATGGATCTTATTCTGCCATGAGAGATTTCTCTATAAAGCTATTTACTCAAATCTAATGCGCCATCAAGTCTAATGCGCACCCTACACATATAATCAAAATACTGTATTTACTCAAATCTAATGCGCCATCAAGTCTAATGCGCACCCTACACGTATAATCAAAATACTATATTTACTCAAATCTAATTAACCATCAAATCTAATACACATCCTGATTTTGGAGACTAAGGGCAAAATCCGGAGTAACTACAGGGAGTCCTTGCTCTGGTGTAAGACCAACTTACTCTGGATTGCAATATGAATTTCCCATAGGTTTTCACTAGGTGGCACAGTAACTATGGGTGCACATAATGTTCCTTATGTGCTCCCATAGTTACTTTGGATTTGGGGGTAAATTAGGCTGGAAAAGGTGAGCGTTAGATTCGATTAAATAAAGTATTTAACTGTATTAAATTATTTCTTATTGACAAGAGGAGGACAGACTGGATGACCCTTTGGCTTGACCCACCAGGACTCTCCTAAACGTCTCATGGTTCTTCTATGACCTCATTCTTATAAAATGGATTTTATTCTCTTTTAATTGTTTACATCCTACTGTATTTACTCAAATCTAATGCTCACTTTTTCCAGCCGAATTCGGTTTTCAAAATCGGGGTGCGCATTAGATTTGATGGTTAATTAGATTTGAGTAAATACCATATTTTGATTATGCTTTAGACTCGATGGTGCGTTAGATTCAAATACATATGTGTTTCGATTTTACATATCGGTGTGCATTAGACTCAATGGTGCGTTAGATTTGAGTAAATACAGTACCTAACCAGAAACTTTGAGTTAACGTTTCCCCCAGTTGTTAGCATGAGATTGGGGGATTATACCCCAATATCCTTCCAATGCATAGAGACATTACGTGCACCCGTAGTTACTGCACCACCGAGTGAAAACCTTTGGGAAATTCATATTGCAATCCAGAGTAAATTGTTCTTACACCTGAGCAAGGACGCCCCATAGTTACTCTGGATTTTGCCCTTATTTAAAATAGTTACTTGATTCAATACATCATAGGGGGGACAAATGATGAGCCGTCATGTCCTATTGAGTAATAACCATGATGCCCGGCCACATGGAACCCGATGAGAAAGACCCACAATTTACCCCACATTCATGCGCCCGAAGTGCCCTCTGGTGTGTTCTGAGCATCATTATGTGACAACCTTAATATAGCTCTAATTATACGCTGGCAGAACATTAAAAAAATAACAACATCATAGAACGAACCGAAAGAACGCAAGATTGGACAACGACATGGTGTAAGAACCGGTAGTTTGGTCGTCGATCCTTGATGAAGACTCACAACCCCAGGGAAGTGTTTAAGGAACTCTATAAAGATCCGGCATCTCCACACGCCTCACCCATTCTCCGGATTGCCACCGTGTCCACCGTTTGTGCCAACCAAGTAAGGTAAGTTGAATTTGGTTACTGCAGAGGAGACAAGGCAAGGTCAATAGGCTGTTGGGGTGGGCAACTGTGCACGGCTTGGCCGGCCAGTCCGACTCGGCAAACCAGTTTTGGCAACACCTATGGATGATGGCAATTTATTCCTTACATCCATCCATCATACTGAGAGCAATCTTTGGGGAAGGTTTCCGAATCATTAATGGGATTAATTAATTAATTAATCCATATATTATGGATTTCCAAATATATCTCAGATATGGCTGAAACCCTCTGGTGTTGAATATATCAGTAGAGATTTCCAGTGACTAAGATAGGATGACAGCCTAAGTCTACCTGATCCCAATGGGCTTACTTCAGAGTAAAATAAATTATACTCTTTCCAGAATAGGTATCAGGGTGCCTTAGCGTTCTATGCAATTAAATACAATTGTAACGGCAAATGGAATAAAGGACGTAATTGCGATAAGCCGAAAATGGTTAACTAATTAAAATCTAATTGGATGGTTTTTGGTGTGAGAATATCTGATGATGCTAAGCACAGTCCTGAGCTTGCCTACTCAAAAGTAAATCCCATTATTAAAAGTAAGTCTTATTATTCAACGGGACTTCAATTATTCAATAGTCCAATGGGACTTACTCAAAAGTAAGTCCCATTATTAAAAGTAAATCTCCTTATTCAACAGGACTTCAATTATTCAATAGTCCAATGGGACTTACTCAAAAGTAAGTCCCATTATTATAGTCAATGGGCTTTTTAACCAATTGGATGTTTTTTGGTTTGAGAATATCTGATGTTCTGCTCTGAGAATATCTGATGATGATGAGCCCAATCCTGAGCATGCCTACTCTAAAGCAAATCCCATTATAGTCAATGGAGCTTACTCTCAGGTAAGCAAGGTTAGAAGTGCAACCAGAATGTTTTATCTGGCCATGTTTGATAACCGAGACACAACAGAAATTAATTGTTGATAGCCGTTGTTTACCAAGAAGTTATTAAATCGATTAACATGCATTTTTAATTATTAATCAATTTATTAATATATTTTTATTTAACATATATTATTTATTTTCTTTTATTTTTCATATTTGAATCTATTGGGCATGTAAACAGGAACGTTTGATGCTTGTCCAAAGAATCATTTGACAACATATTTAAATACGGAAGATTTGAAAGTTATTAGGAATTTGGGGTCAAGTGTGGCCCACTTCCCCCCCCCCCGCACCCCAGCTATGCCACTGCTCCCTGATTTGGGTTCGAGGGGAAAGGGTGGTTGTGAACAACAGGGTTTTTTCTTACTGACATCTACTTTTCTTCCTTCAGCTTCAATCACCCCAATGGTCAGTTGGTTTAAAAGGTTCCGCCGCAAGCCCAAGTGCCCCAATTGTGGTTGTTCCCCATGCAAGTGCCCGGAGACCACCCTCTGCTCCGTGTGTGGCTGCGACCCCTGCACCTGTAGCACATCCACTGGCTGTAGTTGCGGCTGCCCCTCCTGCAGCCCGCCTGACTGTTGCAAGGGGGGCTGCGACCCCTGCTGCTGTGGCCACCCTGACTGCTGTAAGGGGGGCTCTTGCCCCAACTCCTGTGGCCATCCTCCCTGCTGCAAGGGGGGCTGCTGTTCCTGTGGTCAGCCTATCTGCTCCAAGTGTGGCTGCCCCTCCTGTGG
Organism: Cryptoblepharus egeriae; assembly: GCA_030015325.1. Lineage (NCBI taxonomy): Eukaryota > Metazoa > Chordata > Lepidosauria > Squamata > Scincidae > Cryptoblepharus > Cryptoblepharus egeriae. Next base: position 9,513,482 of record JAREYC010000018.1, on the reverse strand, counting down.
CCAGTCCACCTGCTGTAAGTGTGGCTGTTCACCCTGCTGCTGTGGCAAGTCCGCCTGTACCAAGGGTGGCCCCTCCGCATGCGTCCAGTTGGTGTGTTCCAAGTGTAACTGCTCACCCTGCACCTGTGGCCAGTCCAAATGCTCCAAGTGTGGCTCCTCTCCATGCACCTGTGGCCAATCCAACTGCTGCAAGTGTGGCTCCTCTCCATGCTCCTGCGGACAGTCCATAACCTGCAAGGGTGGCTCTTCTCCATGCTCCTGTGGACAATCCGACTGCTCTCCATGCTCCTGCGGACAGTCCATCAAGTGCAAGTGTGACTCCTCTCCATGCACCTGCGGCCAATCCAACTGCTGCAAGTGTGGGTCTTCTCCATGCTCCTGCGGCCAGTCTAAATGCTCCAAGTGCGTCTGCAAGAAGTGTGGCTCCTGCTCCTGTGACCAGTCTTGTGGCTCCTCTGACCAAGTGACCATCTGTTCCTCCCCCTACAGTCGCATCAAGTTCTCTTGCTGTACCAAGTGCGGCTGCTACCCATGCCGTTGCTGCGAGCCTTACTGCCCCACCTGCGGCTGCTTCCCCTGCTGTTGCGCCAAGCCTCAATATTCCCATTGGGGTTACATCGACAGTTCGGGCTACCATAGCTGTTCCACACCGTGAAATCGCTGACCACACAGGAGCATGAGATGAATCCTGCTGGACCAAGACGTAGGTCCATCTAGTCCAGCATCTGGGACATCACAGCGGCCCAACAGATGCCTCGGGGACCACCCAAGACAACAAGAGGCCCGCATCCCAGTGCGCTGCCCTGATGGCTCTGATCTGACAACTCACAAGGATAAATAAATAAATAAATAAATAAATAAATAAATAAATAAATAAATAAATAAATAAATAAATAAATAAGTGATGTGCTGGTTTGCCACTTCTTGATTACAATCCTCCATAAATCAGAATCCTGATTTTCAGCCACAGCCCCATGGCGCACTGGCGGGCCGCAGATGGTTTGCAGGTATGCCATGGGATTTTAGGGGGGGACATTTATGAGCGATGTAAGTGATAGGAGATATTGTAGAGTGACGTGAGCCCCCTGCCGGCATCATGGTGTGCCTTGTCATGGGTCCAAACACTGATGGTGTGCCGTAAGTTTTGGTTCCTCGTCGGTGTGGCATGAGATGAAAATCACTGTATTAGAAGATACCACTTTGAGAAAGGCCCCGATCCTAACCAACTTTCCAGTGCCGATGTGGCTTCCACTCACCTTACCAATTTTAGCTCCTTGCTGGGGTGCCATGAGTTGAAAAGGTTGAAAGTCACTGAATTCGATGATTCCCTTTCCAAAAGGCCCCGATCCTAACAAACTTCTCAATGCTAATGTTATGCATCCATGTTATGGGTTGGGGAAGGCAGAACGAGGGTGAGGAAGGGTAGATTCAAGGAACAAACTGTCTACTTACTGATCCCTGCTCGGAGTTTATCTGTCACTAAATAAGCATCTATAAATTGCAGGTAATGAGCGCTGGTGTTGACTACCACATGGGTTACCTAAAGTTAAAGGCACTTAAGGAGAGTAGTTGGAAAGACATCAGGGGAGTTGCTCACCAGCACAGGGCAGCACTGTGAGCGATCGGAACGAGTGGACCCCTCATCACTCACTTCTCCATAACCCATCTGGCAATATATACAGTAACTTTTATAGTTATTTATTAATATTTGTACAAGCATTTATATTTATTAACGTTCATAAAGATTTGTGAAATTAATGGAACTGCCGGAGGAATTTCCAAAGAGTTCAGCGCATGGCATGAACTGTGCATGAGTCGTTCACATGGACTCAATCATCCACCATGGGTCTGATGGAGGTTAGCGTCCTGCCGTTCCTCATCCTCCAGCTCACTTCGAAATACAGGTGTTAACCACGGTGTCACAGGAGCATTGCAGAACACGCACATGAGCATCACAGGCGCATTGCAGAACATGAGCATCAATTCTTACGGAGATGTCGAACTAGTAATCAGAGTGGGGCTTGGGGTGTGATCAGGACCCCTTGGAAAGTCCCCACTTCAAAGTGGGGGTCGGACCCCCTTGGGGAGTTGCAACCTCAGGTCAAGGGTGTTGCGACAGGGTGGGATCCACCATCTTGGAATCTGGCACTGGGCTTTCCTGGGAGTAAATCTCATTGAACACAATGGGACTTACTTCCAAGTAGACATAGAAGAACATCCCAGTATGTTTCATGGAAGTTGCAACCTCAGATCAAGGGTGTTGTGACAGGGTGGGATCCACCATCTTGGAATCTGGCACTGGGCTTTCCTGGGAGCAAATCTCATTGAACACAATGGGACTTACTTCCAAGTAGACATAGAAGAACATCCCAGTATGTTTCATGGAAGTTGCAACCTCAGATCAAGGGTGTTGTGACAGGGTGGGATCCACCATCTTGGAATCTGGCACTGGGCTTTCCTGGGAGTAAATCTCATTGAACACAATGGGACTTACTTACTTCCAAGTAGACATGGAAGAACATCCCAGTATCTTTCATGTATGAAACATGGAAGAACATCCCATGTATGTTCATGTTTCATGAACATCCCAGTATGTTTCATGGGGGGTCCTGGACAAGGGATCAAAGATATATATAATATATGGTCAAGCTTGTTTTATAAAGAGGGTCGAAATTAATAAACAACAAAAGATTCTTAAGATTGTTGTGTTTTCAGAACTTTATTAATATTCTTTACTTTTAATAATAATAAATAATAAAGTTGAAGTTATAAATAATAAATAACAAAGTTTTCAAACTTGAATAAATAAAGTTTAATAAATAAAGTTTAATAAAGTTTTCTTTGGGTGTACCCCAAAGAAAATGCAGGACAGAAGAACAAGTTCTACCCTCTGAAAATCCTCAGGAGACATAACGATTCTGGTAACGACCAAAGTGGAAGAGTCCAGGAAATAGGAGTTGAGGTGCATGTTCTAGAAGGTGCGTTGGCAACCACCAGGTTGGTTTCTAGAACTTCAGTTATGCTAGATCAGCACGGGAACTGCTTTAAACTGATAGGGTACAGGTAGCTGGTCTGTACGGACGGGGTGGAACAACATCCCGATTGGGAAGCGTAGCCACGACAAGAAGAGCGGAGGGATCGGGAGCAACAGCAAGGGGAACAACCACATCTAGCGCAGCGAGGCCGGCTGGAACAACAGCAAGGGGAAGAGCCGCAGCGGCTACAGCGTGACCGGGAATTGCAACAGCAGGGAGAGCAATGACATCTAGAACAGCGACTCCGGGAGGAGCAACAGCAGGGGTTGCAGCCACACCTGGAACAGCGACGCCTGCTGCTATGACAGCAGCAAGGGTTGAGGCCGCACCTGGAACAGCGAGACTGGTCACAGCGGCAGGGGGAGCATCCGCACCTGTAACAGCGGTTCTGGGTGCAGCGGCAGGGGTAGCAGCCGCATGTGGGACAGCAGCGAGAGGTGGAGCGAC
>JAREYC010000018.1:9430000-9507500 GCA_030015325.1 Cryptoblepharus egeriae | reverse complement strand
TTGATTTGTTTATCTATTTATTTACTTGTTTATTTATTTATTTATTCACTCACTCACTCACTCACTTACTTACTTAGTCCTATATCCGAAAGTGAAATTAAATCCCTTGCTCCGGAGCAGTTAAGATGACTTTCCATAAAATAACACTAGAGGGTGGCGTAACTGCGTGGACCCATAACTGCTATTGATTTTGCCCTTATTTATTTATTTACTTATTTATTTACTTACTCACTCACTCACTTCTTTTTCTTTCTTTCTTTCTTTCTTTCTTTCTTTCTTTCTTTCTTTCTTTCTTTCTTTCTTTCCTGACATGACTGGCTGACTGACTGACTGACTTAGAGCACAATCCATCTCTACTCAAAAGTAAGCCCGATTATGTTTCCCAGGAAAGTGTCTTCAGGATTGCAGTCATACTTACATACTCACCTTCCAATCCAAAGTAACTACGGGAGCACAAAAGAGAAATTTACATCGACATAGTTACAGCACCACCTAGTGAAAACCGATGGGAAATTTTTATTGCAATCCAGAGCAAATTGTTCTTAGACCGGCGCAAAGACTCCCTGTAGTTACTCTGGATTGCACCCTTACTTACTTACAGTATTTTATGTAACTGATTTTAAGTTAGTCACAGATCAATCCCCTTTGGCCTCCTTCCTTCCTGTCTTCCCTTCCCTTTCCTTCCTTCCCTCCTTACTTACTTAATATGAGCACAATATTTAATATGGGCAAAATCCAGAGTAACTACGGGGAGTCCTTGCACCGGTGTAAGAACAACATACTCTGGATTCCAATATGAATTTCCCATAGGTTTTCACTACGTGGTGCAGTAACTACGGGTGCACGTAAAGTCTCCTATTTGCTCCTGTAGTTGCTCTGGATTTGGGGGTGTGTCTAATACGAGCATGTCTAATGTCTACAGTGTCTAATATGAGCACCATGCCTACTCAAAAGTAAATCCTATTTTGTTCAATGAGTCTTACTCACAGGAAAGTGTCTTTAGGATTGCAGCCTTACTTACATACAATATTTTATGTAACTGATTTTAAGTAACTCACAGTGGAATCCCCTTTGGCATTTACAATTCACTTCCGCCAAACCCCAAGTGTTGCAAATGTGCCATAAAGCAAATTGGTGACATCTTTTTCAAAAGAGAGGTTGGCGCATAGCGATGTACACAGCGCATTGGCTCATATCAGTGCAGGCCTGATGTGCAGCCTGGTATGATACGCAGCCAGGACAATTTGTGCTGTGGGTTGGTGGTGAGTGAGAGGAAGGGCTCAGATCTAAGCCATATTCACCCAGAGCAGGTGATGCGCATAGGGAGTATGGCCAAAATATATACAATCTTGTTATTGCTGAATAACACCAGCATGTAACATATCAATCAATGCGTAATTTCATGCCAAATGTCATGAAAGAAACAGCTTTGAAATACTGCCATTCTATCAAAAGTTATATCCAAAAAAGTGTGGGACAGGACAATGGTGCATCATCAAGCCTACTACAAGGGGTGTTGCTGTGCCCACTGCATAGGAGGAGGTTCATCATGCGGTAACACATTGACCTCGTGCAACAAGAGGCCAACATTATTACAGATAATGTGCACAAGCCTAACCATGTCTACTCAAAAGTAAGCCCCATTGTGTTCAGTGGGTCTTACTTCCAGGAAAGCGTCTTTAGGATTGCAGCTAATATCGCTCCATGGGGCTTCCCTTGGCCCAATGAGGACAGCTTGGCACAATGAGGCTTCTGGCATCTCCCGTTAAAACCAACAATCCCAAAATAAAGGACAAGAAAACGTAGGATGAACACGTCGGAGAAAAATGTAGGACGAGGCCTCATAAAATCTAAAAACACTCATATATATTGCTTACATGTGGTTAATGTAAAAAATATATTTATAAATTGTAAAACTATGTAAAAACTCCTACGTTGCAGATGGGGTGAGACCAGATTGGTGAGACGTGAAAACGTGGATGGATAGCGCATGCATCCTCACCATGCAAGGATAATGTATTAGCCTCACTATTTATTCCTAATAAATTTATTAGCCTCACTAATTTATTAGCTCGTAACTTATTAGCCTCACTAATAAAATCTATGTTTAAAGGACGTTATCATCCGGAAGTCAAAGAATTTCTCCAAGCTGTTTCAACAATCTCTTTAATTGTGGGTCGGAGGCCTTTGTAGTCTGTCTGTCTGTCTGTCCGTCTATTTATTTATTTCCCACCGTCCATTGCACATCAAGGCATGAAGGATACGGAGATGACCATTGACTTCTATTTGATACACTTTCCAGGAAGAAGGTCCCCATATCAAGTTTCCCCAAATCTTTGGGGAGTTGCTTGGAATTGATTTGTTTGGATGCTTTCAAAGCCCAGCAGTTTCTGCATCACGAACAAGAGAAAAATTCTAAACAATGCTTTGATTTCAGAATTTTATTGATATATATTTAGACGGATCTCAGAAAGAAAAAAAAGGACACAGGAATAGGGTTTACTTGCCGAAGGAAGCGTCATGGGTGGATGTAGGGATGGAGGGAGGGTTGGATGGATGGAGGGATGGATGGAGGGATGGATGGAGGAAGGGAGGGATGGAGGGAGGAAGGGAGGGATGGAGGGAGGGAGGGAGGGATGGATGGATGGATGGAGGAAGGGAGGGGTAGAGGGATGGATGGAGGAAGGGAGGGATGGAGGGAGGAAGAGAGGAATGGAGGGAGGGAGGAAGGGATGGATGGATGGAGGAAGGGAGGGATGGAGGGATGGATTTAAGGAAAGAAGAACGTTCTGTTTCCTAAAGGCAGGAGGCACAAAGCTTTCAGTGATAAATGTAGTGGATGAGCCCAGAAAGTGCTGTGGTATGAGTGGATGGAGATTCTCTACAAGTGATGGAGATCTAGAGTTGATGGAAATCTTCTAGACTTGATAGAGCTCTTCTAGACTTGATGTAGGGACGGAGCTCTTCTAGACTTGCTGTAGGGGTGGAGGGAGGGATGGATAGATGGAGGGATGGATGCAGGAAGGGAGGGATGGAGGGATGGATGGATGATGGAAATCTTCTAGAGTTGATGGAGATCTTCTAGCGTTGATGGAGATCTTCTAGAGTTGAGGGCGATCTTCTGAATTGGGTGTTGGAAGCCACCAGGCCAGGTTCAACCTCTGGAGCTTCTTACCCATTCTTCACCAGTGCATTTAGTATTGGTACTGTTGACAACTGGGAGCAGACTTGATGGACTTGGTGCTCTTGGCGGACTGGCCACCAAAGGATGGGATGGAGCAACAACCCTGAGACCCAGACTGGTAGGAATAGCGAGGCCGGGAACAGCAGCAGGGGGAGCGTCCACATCTGGAACAGCAGCTACGCCTAGAGGAGCAGCAGCAGGGATTGCGGCCACATCTGGAACAGCAGCTACGCCGGGAGGAGCAGCAGCAGGGGGAGCAGCCACATCGGGAACAGCGGCTACGCTGGGAGCAACAGCAAGGATTGCAGCCACATCTGGAACAGCGGCTACGCCTTGCACAGCAACAGGGGTTGCAGCCACATCTGGAACAGCAGCTACGCCTTGCACAGCAACAGGGGTTGCAGCCACATCTGGAACAGCGGGCGGTCTGGGTCTGGGCACAGCAGCAGGGGGAACAACCACACCTGGAACACCTTGAGCCACCACAGCAGGACATCTTGGCTAAGTGAGGCTGAAAGAAAGATACGTCTTCCATTAATTAACCTTTCAACATTCAGGAGCAAACATCGTCCAATGTATATGAACTTAAAATCCTAAAGTCCAACAGAACCCATGAGGCCATCTAGTCCATCCCATCTCAGTAGCAGGAAATGCTCCTTGAGCATCTCAAAGAGGGTCCTTTCCAGACTCTGCTTGAAGATCTTTATTTAATGCTTTAATTAATTCATTTACTACAGAGTTCATCATTTAATTAATATAATTAATTAAATTAATTATAATTAATAATCTTAATATAAATAATAATCTTAATGTCATTAATTTTCCATGCTTAATAATTAACCAATTTGATAAGTTTTAATTTTTTAGCTAACAGTGCAATCTCATTCACGTCTACTCAGAAGTAAGTTCCATTGAATTCAATGGGTCTTACTCCTAAGAAAGTGCTCTTAGGATAAAGAAAATAAATTCGACTTACCTTGTTCAGTAGTTTTGATTCACAAGCTCAATGGCAATCAGATGAATGAATGATGTGCCTTGAGATGCACCACCTTTATATACCGTTTCTCAAAGCCATCCCTTAACCTGTCAGGCCTCATTAATAGGGATGGACTTCCGACTCACATGTGCTTGCGCCATCCCGTTGTCCGATCCTGTGGCCTTTGAGTCGAACCTGTCTTTCGCAATAAATCCTCCATAGGCATATAATTAATCTGAGGAGCATCACATAAAAATCCTTTACATCACAGCAGAGGACAACTTTCACTTGATGTGTGTAGAAGAGCATTGAGCTCCTTGAGAGACACATCACTGAGATCCATGTGGTTGATCCATATGGGATGACTCAATGACAGGTGGAATCTCATCATGTTCTTACACCATCTGATATCATTTGCTAGATTTTTTTTATGTAACTATAACAAGAATCCATCTATATATCTATCTGTCTGTCTGTCATAAACCATATACTATCTAAACTAAATATACTTTATATTATATAAACTATATACTGTAAATCTTACAGTGTATTATACAAGAGTGAATTAGATACATTGCAAGAATAAATTACAATAGATTAGATACATTGCAAGGGCGTATTAGATAGAAATGCAATATAATACACAATATATTATAATGTATACAAAGCATACTATATATATATATATATATATATATATATATATATATATATATATATATATATATATATACAGTATATATATTGTGCATACAGTATATATATTGTGGTGTATTATACATGAGTGTATTAGATACATTAAAAGAGTGTATTATAATAGATTAGATACATTTCAGGAGTGTATTAGATAGAAATGAAATATAATACACAATATATTATAATGTATACAAAGCATACACTATGTATATCAAATGGTAGTGTATTATACATGAGTGCATTAGATACATTAAAAGAGTGTAAGACGTATATTAGATACATTTCAGGAGTGGATTAGATAGAAATGAAATATAATACACAATATATTATAATGTATACAAAGCATACACTATGTATATCAAATGGTAGTGTATTATACATGAGTACATTAGATACATTAAAAGAGTGTATTACAATAGATTAGATACAGTACATTACAGGAGTGGTTTAGATAGATATGCAGTATAATACACAATATATTATAATGTATATAAAGCATACACTATATTATATCATATAGTGTATTATATAAGAGTGTATTAGATAAAGTAGAAAAGTGTATTAGATGCATATAAGGCTTGTTCACTGGCCAGATGGAGGAGCTTTATCATATGCTACACTGAGGCTTGCTGTGGGCCACCTCTGGTCCCAGACCAGGGTTTTGACACCCCTGCTATGAACCTATGGAATATATACTGTGTATATATATATACTGTGTGTATATATATATATACTGTGTGTGTATGTATATATATATATATATGAAGATGAAGTGATCTCATTTTTTGTAGGATTGGTGTAACCCAAGTGTGTGACTCAGGCTGCAATCCTATCCACACTTTCCTGGGAGTAACCTCCACTGACTATAATGGGACTTACTTTTGAGTAGACAGGCATAGGATTGGGCTCTAATTTTCGTTGTGCACCTCATTGAGGTGCACATTACATACTGTTTATCTCCTTGAAGACATTGTGTCATTCAATAATTACTCAAAAGTAAGTCCCATTGTGTTCAATGGGTCTTACTGCCAGGAAAGTATCTTTAGGATTTCGGCCAGAATTGATTAGGAGAACAATCCGTACCAGATCTACTCAAAAGTAAGTTGTGTTCTATGGGTCTTACTTCCAGGAAAGTGTCTTTAGGAATGCAGCCTAAAAGTCCCAACATAAATGTCAAACCCATGTTCATCATGTACCCATTATGTGCCACAGCAATGGGAGATTCTTCCCAGTAATAAAGTCCTAATTTTACCACCATGTGATGGGTAAAAATAACGTTGACATGTTTTTTTTTCTAGCATTAAAAAAATGTACAGAGGCAATTGCCATAGGTGGGGCCACAGCAAGATGAGCCGCCTGATAGCACTGAGTGACGAGCATGGTTCTCAACCACACTGAAGCCATCAAGAAGGTCACCAAGATGCCCGATATGCTTATTCATGCACCAGCCCTTTGAACACACCGGCTGCTGTGATGTAAAGACGATGCTCATCAAATAACCCTAATTATAAGTCATTGGGAAAAAATTTTTAACCCGGTGAGAAATGGAACCTTCTCAGAGGACACGGGATTGGAACCTGCCCCGGTAAATGGTGAAGAATCTGTGGGTTCCTTGATGGTGCCTCATGGAGAAGGGTGTAAGAAACGGCATAAAAGATTCTCCAGACCGGGACGCACATCACTCGATCCTTAGACTGCCATCAAGGAAAGACTCAACTTCTGATCCAGGTGAGTTGAATTCCTTTTCTTTGAGGAGAACACCTTCTTTGGTAGCTTTTGGGTTGTTCCTCAAAATCAGATCCGGTACTGGGAGTTACTGGGTGGTTCTGCCTAACGACTTGTCGAACAGGTTCCGGCAAGTTATTTTCAGCCAGTTAATAAATATATATTTCAGCCAAAAAAAATATATATTTCTTTCCAAGAAATGGTCAGTTAAAAATATATATATTTCGGTGAAGAGCATTTTGGAAAAGAACGTTCTTCACCAAAACGTCCTTCACCAAAACAGAAATTAATTCTCTTCTGTGAATGTCATTATATTGTTCTACACGAAAAGCCTTTTGCGAGTAAAGGGTGTCCGTATCTTGTGTGTAAGGGTGTCTGTGACAAACATCAGGCTGAGGAACTGCAACTGTCAACGTTCCAGTTGTCAACTGATAACATGCCAGGCTTGGCGGGGGGGGGGGGGTGAGGAGAAACATTGAACAGAGAGGTGGAAAAAGGGGGGAGCCACCTTGGGTTTCCTTTCATTAGGAAGAAAGGCAGGATACAATCTAATAAATGCATGGATGGACAGATGGATGAATGAACAAATGAATGGATGAATGAACAAATCAATGAATGGATGAATGAGTGAATGGATGAATGGGTGAATGGTTGAATGGATGAATGAGTGAATGGATGAATGGGTGAATGGTTGAATGGATGAATGAGTGAATGAGTGAATGGATGAATGAATGAATGAATTAATGAATTAATCAATCAATCAATCAATTAATGAATTAATTAAGCAATTTTTTTATTATTTGCAATGAGTGACTATTGTATGAATATTCAAATTAAGTCAAAAGTCTCCATTTTTCAGCCAAACTCAGCCAAGATGTCCTGCTGTGGCTCAAGCTGTCCCAGATGTGGATGCAACCCCTGCTGCTGTTCTCGGCCTCGCTGCTGTAGCAGATGTGGATGCAGCCCCTGTTGCTGCCCCCGACGTACAAGCTGCTCCAGATGTGGCTGCTCCCCCTGTTGCTGCTCCCGACGTACAAGCTGCTCCAGATGTGGCTGCTCCCCCTGTTGCTGCTCCCGACGTACAAGCTGTTCCAGATGTGGCTGCTCCCCCTGTTGCTGCCCCCGACGTACAAGCTGCTCCAGATGTGGCTGCTCCCCCTGTTGCTGCCCCCGACGTACAAGCTGCTCCAGATGTGGCTGCTCCCCCTGTTGCTGCTCCCGACGTACAAGCTGTTCCAGATGTGGCTGCTCCCCCTGTTGCTGTTCTCGACCTCGCTGCTGTTCCAGATGTGGATGCTCCCCCTGCTGCTGTTCCCGGCCTCGCTACTCTTGCTCGTCTGGCTCCCAGAGCTGTTGTACTACCCCATCCTTTGGGGGCCAGTCTGCCAAGAGCGCCATTTACCAGTCTGCTTCCAGTTATCAGCAGTACAAATACTGAATGTGAAAGAAGCTGCAGAGGTTGAACCTGGCCTGGTGGCTTCCAACACCCAATCCAGAAGCTCTCCATCAACTCAAGAACATCTCCATCAACTCTAGAACATCTCCATTAACTCTAGATCTCCATAAACTCTAGAAGATCAACAACTCTAGAAGAGTTGATGACTTGAACTCCATGAACTCCAAAAGATCTCTATCCACTCTAGAAGATTTTCATCAACTCTAGAAGATCTCCATCAACTCTAGATCTCCATCAACACCAAAATATCTCCATCAACTCTAGAAGATCTCCATGAAATCTAGATCTCCATGAATCTAAAAGATCTCCATAAACTCTAGAAGAGTTGATGACTTGAACTCCATGAACTCCAAAAGATCTCCATCCACTCTAGAAGATTTTCATCAACTCTAGAAGATCTCCATCAACTCTAGATCTCCATCAACACCAAAATATCTCCATCTACTCTAGAAGGTCTCCATCTTCTCAAACCACAGCACGTTCTGGGCTCATCCACTGAGTTCATCATTGAAAGCTTTGTGCCTCCTGCCTTTAGGAAGCTGACAGCCCAATCTTATGCCTGTCTACTCAGAAGTAAATCACATTAAATTCAATGGTGCTTACTCTCAGGAAAGTGTGGATAGGATTGCATCCAAAATGTTTTTTCCTCTTCTTTCCTTAAATCTTTATAAACCATCCATCTACCCAGCAACCAACCTATCCATCCATCGATCCATTCATTCATTCATCCATCCATGATGAAGGCTTGCTTCTTTCAGAGGGTAGACAGTGTCCCCCTATCTTTTCTCTCTGGGATCCTTGTGTATACATTGAATATATCATAAGTCCATCAATAAAATTCTGCAATCAAAGCTATGGCTTCGTGATCTTTTATTGTGCATGAAAAAATGTCTTTGGGAAGAACCTTTCTCCATCTGAGCCAATCCTACAGAACTGGTTCTCCTGGGTGGTTCTTGGTTGACCTGAGGTTGCAATATATGGCCTCTTGAATGTAAAGTAGCTATAATGGTAGTGGTCATCCAAAACTCCCCACACACCACACATCCACCTACAAATAATATAGGTTGCTGAAATGACGTCTGGTGGTGGCACCTTCAGAAAAGGATGGTAGCCATGTGGTTCTGGGTAAAATCAAATCCCACATACCTAAAATTACTTCTTAACCTAAGAAACTTAGGGCACAATCCTATATATGTATCTCAGGACGAATGCACATCTACTCTACTCCTATGCATGTCTACTCAGAAGTAAGTCCTATTGTGTTGCAAGGCCAACTGTGGATAGGATTGCAGCCTCCGAGCCCAATCCTCTGCTTGTGTACTCAGGCTGCAATCCTAAAGGCACATTCTTGAAAACAATGGGGCTCACTTTTGAGTAGACATAATTAGGATTGTGCTCACTAACGTAAATCCTATGAGTAACATTTTTTCAGTTTTGGGGTGCTGGTAAGCGTAGGAGGGGGGTGTCACCGAATAGGGCTTTGCAGGTCTATTCAGTTCCATCGGGGGACCTACCGGTACTTCCAGGAAAGTGTGCATAGGATTGTACTCTTAATAAGTGGGAATTTAAGAGTAAACACTCAAAGAACTTGGAAGGGTAGATAGATAGATAGATAGATAGATAGATAGATAGATAGATAGATAGATAGATAGATAGATAGATAGATAGATAGATAGATAGATAGATAGATAGATAGATAGGCAGGCAGGCAGGCAGGCAGGCAGGCAGGTTGATTGATTGATTGATTGATTGATTGATTGATTGATTGATTAAATCCCTTTGGGATTCTTTTGTCCTCTTGCTAGTAAAACCATCCCCAGCTATTTCTCATTTACTTTAATTGCAAGGCCTTGTTGGATATCTCAGGTTATAAATAGGTTGAGTTCAATCCAATCACAAAGCAGTAGAAGATCAATACCGAAGGGATCAATACTGAAGGGAGAAGACCCTTAGAAAGTGTATCAAGGAGAGTTTTGGTAACTATCAATTGTGAATTTAAGAATATTATTGGGTTTCAATAACCAGATTATTAATTAAGGCTGCAAACTTAAGAGCAGGTTTCTGGGTAAGCCACACTGAACTCAATGGAACTTACTTCTAAGTAGACACAAATAGGATTGCATTATAGGCCTTGAAAGAGCAACCAGGTTCAATTTTATTTGGGATTTTAATTCATTTGTCCTTCCTCGAGGCTTTTAAGCTTTGTTTTTGGGGGCCAAAATTTGGTGAATTGATTTTCTATCTGTATTAGGCTACCATCCTAACGACACTTTCCTGGGAGTAAGACCCATTGAATTCTATGGGGCTTACTTTTGAGTAGACACGGTTAGGATTGTGCTCTTAATTGTCTATCTAGCTCTCTTCCAGCATTGAATTTCTGTTTTTATATTGTGGCTGCAATCCTAACCACACTTTCCTGGGTGTAATCACCATTGAACACAATGTGTCTTATTTCTGAGTAGACATGCTTAGGATTGCACTGTAAAAAAAAAACATGAGACTTATGTACTGGTTTTGTAAAAATTGTCAGCGTATCTGAAAGTTTGTATTAATTTAGGAGTCATGTGGGTATGAGTTGCACTGACATCAATTCTATACATGTTTACTCAATCGAAAGTGCCATTAAAAGCAGGGGGCTTACTCCCAGGAAAGTAAGGATAGAATTGGGCTGCAAGTGTACACCATTTTGGGACAGGTCCCTCCATCCTATTTGCAGTATGTGAACACAATCCCCCCAAGTTGGGATTGTCCCTATTTTGGGGGACATATAGCAACCCTAATCACGTTGTATATTAAGTACTTTAATTCAGACTGCAATAAAACAATACAAATTGAAATATTTTTAGTTTAGTAAAATATAGAGTCAAAAAGTGGGGGGCAATGCTCACCTTCATGCTCACTTTCCAGGCCAATGCCCTGCTGCTTGCTCGGGTAGATGTCCATTGGAGAGTGTCCTACTGGCCTCCTGCATTGGGTGATGCAAACCCTAGTGATGCTGCTAGTGAGGGGTCTAATGTGGGGGGTCCCTCTAGATAGCCTAGGTTGAGACACTGAAACCTGAAGGTGAAGACCCTACCTCTACTGATAAGGACCACTGGAGTGTGGATCTGTAATTCTATACCAACATCCACAACTACTCCAATGTTCATTCATGGTCCATACCTGACGGTTAGAAGGTTCATTAAGAGGAAAAATTTATTTTTCTTCCAGTTATCGCTCAGCCAAGATGTCCAACTGGGGTTCAAACTCCACCTGCTCCATGTCCACCTGCTCTTCCAGGTGCACTTGTCCCTCCTGCAGCTCTTCCGGTTCTACCTCTTGTTCCAGATCCACGTTCTCCTTCTGCTCTCCCCAGCCTCGCTGCTGTTCGAGATGTGGCTGCCACCCTTCCTGGCCTTGCTGCTGTCCCATGTGTGGTCATGCGCCCTGCCGCTGCTGTCTGAGGTGTAGCTGCTACCCCTGCCAATGTTTCTGATGATGCAACCAGCCATGTGACCCCTTGCAGGGCTACTACACACCATACACTCTCTAGCAGTGCTCATCCAGTTGCCAGCAGGGTGAATACTGAAGCTCCAGGAATTGGACCTGACATGGTGGTTGCAACACCATCCAGAATATTTCCCATCAACCTTTTTTTTGGACTTACTCACTGACTACTTGGTACTTCCAACCATCACCTGGTACTTCCAACCATCACCTGGTACTTCCAACCATCACCTGGTACTTCCAACCACTTGGTATTTCCAACCATCCAAGCTCCAAGAATTGGACCTGACATGGTGGTTGCAACACCTGACATGGTGGTTGCAACACCATCCAGAATATTTCCCATCAACCTGTATTTTGGACTTACTCATTGAATACTTGGTACTTCCAACCACTCGGTATTTCCAACCATCGCTCAATAAAATGTTCTCCTCTCCTTAAATCCTTGCATACAGTCGATGTTTGAAGGTTGTTATTCTTCAGAGAGTATATGGTGTTTGTCCTCTTTTTATCTCTGAGACCATTGCAAGTTATAAGAAAGTTTTTTAACTTTAATAAAATTTCTTAAAATTATGGGAATGTCTGGTTTATGTACTCTGGTTTATGTACATTTACTCCAATTTAATGCACCATTGAATCTAATGTGCACCTTATACTTATGCACTGCATTTACTCCAATCTAATGCACCACTGAATCTAATGCACACCCTATATTTATAATCAAAATAATGTACTTACTCAAATTTAATTAACCATCAAATCTAACGCGCACCTTAGTTTTGGAGACTGAATTCGGCTGGAAAAGGTTGGGATTAGGTTTGAGTATGTATTCTGCATTGTGCATGGAAGAGACCTTAAGCCGAGCTTAATTTCATGCATAATAATCTCCCTGGTCCTAGCTTTCTATGTGCAGGGAAATGTTCTCTTGTACAATGCAAGAGAGACAGTATAAACAGATTATATTATATGAAATATAATTACATTATATGAAATATTAACAACTAAATGCATTTTACGGGTCAACACTGTAAGGGGTTTTTGAAACAGCCGTTGTTAGGTTACAGCAACTTATTGGAATGAAAAAGGTTGAAAAGAAGGGACACTCAAATATTACTTCTACTTTATTTATTCAAAATATATCCTGCCTTTGATTTATTCAATTTATATCCTGTCTCTCTTCCTAAAGGGACACTCAAATATTACCATTATTTTATTTATTCAATCTATATCCTGCCTTTCTTCTGAAAATGAGAGACACTCAAATATTACCACTAATTTATTTATTCAGTTTATATCCTGCATTTTATTTATTCAATTTATATCCTGCCTTTTCTTTTGAAATGGAGGGATATTCAAATATGACCTCTATTTTATTTATTCAAAATATATACTGCCTTTGATTTATTCAATTTATATTACCATTATTATTATTATTATTATTATTATTATTATTATTATTATTATTATTATTATTATTATTATTTTATATATATTTTATATATATAATTCTTCCTAAAAGTAAGGACACTCAAGTATGGCTAAGTGCACGTTTGAACCCATGTTATTGCCGTCTCCAACAAGCAGTCTCTCAATACTTATCTCTGAGTAAGAAGTTGCATGTATGCTCAGAGGATGGATCTATTATAGCCAATGGTGCTTACTCCCAGGAAAGTATAGGATTGCAGCCCTGTAAACCTCCGTACCAACTTGCTTGCTCATCATCCTCCATGAAAGGCTTGAAGTTTTCATCACCTCTTCCTCTAATCTCTCATGCTTGTTCTTCCCTTGTAATTAACTCCTGGAAACACCTTTTAATGATTTCTAATAAAGCCTCTTATCTTTTAAAGTGACAGGTATCTTGTCTCATGCCTTAATTCCTGGGTGACTCCTTTTTCTAGCTAAACTTGTGTTGAATTGTGTGTGTAGGAACTCGCAACTCCTCCCGCAGGAGGTTGCAACTCCTCCTCCTCCTCGGGCGACCATAGGTCGTAATTAAAATGCAGGACATAAAATAAAAGCTAAAACACTCATGTTGCTTTTTATGGTTAATTTATATTGCTTATTAAAATTATTGCTTTTAAAATTATTGTTTATTTAAATTAAAGCTAATTTATTACAAATTTCAGGCTTCTAGGCCCAGCGGTTTTGGTCAGTGAAGACTCTTCAATTTTAGAGATAGATAGATAGATAGATAGATAGATAGATAGATAGATAGATAGATAGATAGATAGATAGATAGATAGATAGATAGATAGATAGATAGATAGATATGGACAGGAAGGAAGGAAGGAAGGAAGGAAGGGATAGATAGATAGATAGATAGATAGATAGATAGATAGATAGATAGATAGATAGATAGATAGATAGATAGATAGATAGATAGATAGATAGATATGGACAGGAAGGAAGGAAGGAAGGAAGGAAGGGATAGACATACATACATACATACATACATACATACAAGAAGGCTACATGATGCCTGTTCACAAGGAAAAGGAGGACAACAAAGTTTTTTCTCCAGGGCAAAAGACTAATAAACCGGAAAAAGAGGACAAATGGTATCCCTGCCCAGTAGTCGGTGGCCACCATTCTATAAGCGCCAGCACTAATTACTTATATACCCTACAATCCAGAGTAATTACAGGAGCATGTAAGAGACATTTACATCAATGTTGTTATGGCACCACCTAGTGGAAACCCATGGGAAATTCATATTGCAATCCAGAGCAAATTGTTCTTTCGTCAGAGAAAGGACTCCCCATATTTGGATTTCACCCATAGTTTTCCTATATACACATATAGTATCAATAAGGGTATATGGGAACAAAATCCAACATCTCATTGTTATTTCCCCCCATGTTTCCCAGTGTTTCTCAGTTGGTGGTACTTGAGATAGTGTTGGGTGGTACTCGTGGGACCCCAAGATAGGATTGCCATAATTCTCTTCCCATTTGCCAGTATGTGAACACAACCCCCCAAAATTGGGATTGTTCCTTGTTTCCAGACAGATGGCATCCCTAGATAGACCAATAAGGTGGTCCACACTGGACCACATATGTAAGGTGGTCCACACTGGACCACATATTTCCAGTGGGGGAAGTGGTCCATACTGGACTATACAAGGTGGTGCGCATTGGATGAGAAGATGCATTTATGCATTTGATTTGTACGTTAAAAGGCGGAACGTGTTTTTGAATAATACATCAAGACAACAGCCGGGTATATGATTGCCAAGTTTTATTGAAAGGAATCAACCAATACCAAGAAGAATAAAGAATAGGTCAAAGTCTACCCAGCCTAACACCGAGAAGTCTCATAGAGGTGGGACTAAGTGGTCATCTAGTCCAACCACAAGAAGATTCAAGATAATAATATATCAGCAGAGTACAAGGAAAGAAATTTCAATTCAAAGCATGAATTCCGTGGAACACTTGTCAGACCAATCCTATGTAGGTCTACTCCGTAGTAAATCCTATGCACACTTTTCCCAGGAAAGGGTTCGTAGGATTGTAACCCGTAGCGAAGCAGTTCCGCAATACAGTGTGGATAGGATGCACACGGGACTTGCTAGCATTTTTTGATTCCTTTGGTGCTGCATTGGATAGGGGGGCAGCCGGGGTCACAGAGGGACTGGCAGCAGGAAGGAGCACACACAGAGGTCTTGGTGCCCACACAAGATTGGGTCACACATGGGGAGGAGCAGCAACTCTGGCTACTCTGGCAGGGGTTGCAGACGGAGACCTTGCCGCAGGGGTTGCAGATAGCCTGGCCGCCGCCACAGCAAGGGGAGCAGCAAGACTGGAGGCCGCAGACAGGCATGGCGCACACCATGACGGTCCTTCCGCAGCAGGAAGGTGTGCCACTGGAAGACCCACAACCGGAGTTGCAGCAACAGCTCATTCTGGTGGTGTAGCTGAAATATAATAGGGACATAAGTAAGAGGCAAGGTTGTGGGTCAGGTCTCACTGATGGGCCACCACTTGATTTTCGGTGGGTCCCAAAAGAGGGGGTGACTGTAGAAAGATCAAATAATTCAGTGCCTCAAGCCCTGAAGCTAAATCTGGTGGATGCTTATTTTACCCTGTAAATAGATGAGCTCCTGCAGTTTGCAAGGTAGATACTAAGCACCTGTGAATAGCCAAACAACGGCAGTGATATGCAGGCCTCTGTCAGTCTTGAAAGACTATGGTATCGTGCTCGGCGCTGCATACGCTGCATGCAAAGCACGAAAGCCTGGGTTAGATTGTTATGGAGGATAGGCTGTTACCCAAACAGCAAATCCCCCCTCTCCACGCCACTGAATTAGTCCAATGGAAAGGCAGAGCCAATACGATGGGATCCAGCTGCGTCGCAGAGCTGGGCTAAGGACAGGAGCTCACCCTGACTTGTGGGGCCGACCCGGGTCTCGAACCCTGGCCTGCTGGTTAACAGGCACAGCGTCTTAGCCACTTGCGCCACCCACAGCCACAGTGATATATACATTGGGTTAATATAGTAATAGATTAGGCTTTTAGTAATAGATAGAGCTATTCTATTCTATTCACAGTCTGCAATCCTAATGTAATCCTAAACCCCCGACATAAGTCCTGTGCTTATCTGGGGGTGTCACAAAAGTGCCATGAGGCAATTCAGTGCCATTCTTGGGGGAAGGTTAGGCCATGCAGGGACATGCGCTTGTCTCCCTACATATTGAAACCATATTCATGTATATATGAATATATATATGAATGCACATAAATGAATATGGTTGCAATATGTTGAGAGACAAGCACATGTCTGTGTGTATATTCATATATATATATGTGTGTGTGTGTGTGTGTGTGTGTATATGTGTATGTGTGTATATATATATATATATATATATATATATATATATATATATATATATATATATATATATATATGTATGTATGTATGAATGTATGTATATATGTATATATGTATGTATGTATGTATGTATATGTATATATGAATGAATGAAAGTTTATTATTTATTAATAACAGGGAAAACACACAACAATAAAAAAAAAAAAAAAATTAGGATTCCTAAAATCCAAACAAGGATGCCTAAAATAAAAAAAATTAGTAAAAATCCTAAAAATGAGGATAAAAATATAATTCTTTAATTCTCCCTACATTCTCCCTACATATTGCAACGATATGAATGAATGAATGAATGAATCAATGAGGTTATTATTTATTAATAACAGGGAAAACACACATCAAAACAACAAATAAAAATCACCCCCCCCCCAAAAAAAAAATTAGGATTCCTAAAATCCAAACAAGGATTCCTAAAATAAAAAAAAAAATTAGGAAAAATCCTCAAAATTAGACTAAAAATAAAATTATTTAAAACTCATAGAAATTCAAGAAAAATTAATCAAGATTCACTCAAAATCAATGACGATTTACTACTAGTAGCATTTCTACTGATTTACTTACCAGCTTTAGATTGTACCCCAAATGATAACGCTATTGTACCCACATTAGCCACCCAATGTGTACCCACATTATGACGCTGAAAAAAATCTCTTACCTGGTCCGACACAAAGGGGTTCTGACAACGGTGAAGGGTGTCAGTGGGTTCAGTGAAGGAATCTGGGAGGCCAGGCTTTTTATATAGGGCCGAGCGTCCTTCCCCAAGGAAGTGAGGCAGGGCCCAAGAATGGCGAATTTCCCATTAGCCATCCCAGGGTTTTTCCGTCTCTTCCATCATCCGGTCCTTGATCCCTCTTGACGTGCGACAGATTTTGTGATGAATGAGAAAATTTATTTTCACGTGGTCTGTTATTAAGAGCTCCGTTCTTTTAATCGCATCCTAATTTGTTTATTTAACCAGAAGGGATTTGGGGGGAAAGATTGAACGAGGAAGGTTTTCCATTTGGGGACAATTTCATCCTGCGGGATCTCGAACGACCTGCTCCCCACATCTCCCCATTTCCTCGTTTTCCTAGACGACGTCTCAATTCCCCCACCGTTGTGGAATCCTCTTGAACATTTATCTTAATTAAGACGTGTCTCGTTCATTAGTTATAATATCACCAAATCGTTTTAATAAACCGCAGGTGGCCAAACCTGCTTCATGTCACATATAATACGAGCTATTATTTATTCGTATAATTCACATATAATCACATATAATGGACTTCAGAGGGTCACAGCATTTAAGAAGCATTTAAATTCTAAAAGATTCTTAATCACCAGGAACTTTAAACATACATTTTTATCTCAGTTTATGGCTGGTAAATCATTATAAAGTTTGAAAATTGGATTTTAAATTTTTATATCGATGCAAAAAGGAGTTCGTTCAATGTATTCCCATGAGCCACACTTTATGAACCACTCCTAAACCTTAGGGTGCAATCCAGAGTAACTACGGGGAGTCCTTGCTCCGACGTAAGAACAATTTACTCTGGATTGCTATATGAATTTCCCATAGTTTTTGACATAACTAAATGAATGTAATATGCGATATGCAATATGAATTTCCCATAGGTAGTGACATAACTAAATGAATGTAAAAGTCTCTTAGGTGCTCCTGTAGTTACTCTGGATTGTACAGGTACTTATGTAGTTCTTGATGGGATTGGGATTGTGTCTTTTTTCTCAGCATATAGGGCTACCCTAACTCAAATGTAAGCCCCATTGCATTCTATGGGTTTCACTCCCAGGAAATTGTTTTTTAGGATTGCAGCCTATGGACAAAATCCAGAGTAACTACGAGGAGCCCCTGCTCCAGTGTAAGGACAACTTACTCTGGATTCCAATATGAAATTCCCATAGGATTTCACTAGGTAGTGCAGGAACTACGGGTGCACCTAAAGTCTCTTACCTCCTCCCGTAGTTACTCCGCATTTGGGGGTTTGTCTTGTACTTTGCTGCTCTACAGTCTCTGCATTGTTTTAATATGGGATTATGGGCGAAATCCAGAGTAACTACAGGGACTCCTTGCTCCGGTGTAAGAACAACTTACTCTGGATTTCAATATGAATTTCCCATAGGTTTTCACTAGGTGGTGCAGTAACTACGGGTGCACATAAAGTATCTTATATGCTCCAGTAGTTAGTCTGGATTTGGGGGAAACCCTACAATCCAGAGTAACTACGGGAGCACGTAAGAGACATTACGTGCACCCGTAGTTACAGCACCACCTAGTGAAAACCTATGAGAAATTCAGATTGCAATCCAGAGTAACTTGTTCTTACACCGGAGCAAGGACTTCCCATAGTTACTCTGGATTTTGCCCTAAATGTCATAGTGTTTCTAAAATTGTGGGTCCGGACCCACAGGTGGGCCACGAACCCATTTCTGGTGGATCCAAGCCTGTAAATATTCACAAGAAATTTTATACTAATTTATATTGAAATTTTATATTACTTTATAGAACTGTATCTTGGTTTTTCTTGTTTGGGATCCACTCTGAACCCCAATAAAGCAGATTGTGGCCGCCCTGAATTAGGATGCCTGTTTGTAAAGTTGCTAGAGGCACTTACTTGGCCTAGATGAACCAACTGTGGTGTAATCTACTAGTAAGTTTCAACCATGCCTTGTAGGTAAAGTCAAGATCTGCCGTGTTATTAGTAGAAGATTGCCTTAATCATACACTATAAGTTGATGTTCTTTTAATGAAGAGGGGAGAAGAGTAAGACTGAAGACAGCCTGGAGGGAAGGGACATGTCCTTGAGTATCTACTCAAACCTGTCAGGCTTTTCTGGGTGGTTTTCCTCGCAGGGAAGGGCGAAGAAGCCTATATAAGAGGGTTTCGAACCCGAGTCTTCCCTTTTCCCTCATTGAGCTAGATTCCTCTACCAAGCGCTGTAAGTTATCTTCCCTATTAACTGCTAGATTTGGGGCAAAGTTACTATTTTATTATATGGGATTTCTATAGGTAGAGCCTATATAGGATTTAGAAAGATATATTTATATAGGTATATGTATATAACCCATACCTATAGATATATAGGTATAGGTTTTATATATATATAGGTATAGGTTATAGATTTATAGAGCCTCCATGTTCTGACACAATCTATCTGAAAATACTAATCATTGAGAAGCAACAGCTAGGGGAGGAAGCCAATTTTTCAAGTCCTGTTTTTGGGTCTCCAAGTGATGGGCTCCTAAGGGCGCAATCCAGAGTAACTACGGGGGAGTCCTTGCTCTGACATAAAAACATTTTACTCCGGATTGCAATCTACATTTCCCACAGGTTTTCACTAGGTGGTGTCGTAACGACGTCAACGTAAATTTCTCTTACGTGTTCCTGTATTTACTCTGGATTGTAGCTAAGACTGGAGTAGACATGAGATGCCTTTGGAGCTGCAACAACTGGGCTCCTGGTTTAATTAGAGAAATGATTGGAAAAATTAATTAAAGAAATGATTGGAGAAATTAATTAGAGAAATTAATTAGAAAAATTATTAGGAAAACGAAAGGGTTCTGTTACAAGGACTTAGATTTCTGTTCAGTAAGAGATGAGGCTGTATGAAAAAACCAGATTAAGAATCTGAGAAAGATTAATTGAGGAATCTGCAATTAATTGGGGAATCTGAGAAAGATTAATTGAGGAATCTGCAATTAATTGGGGAATCTGAGAAAGATTAATTGAGGAATCTGCAATTAATTGGGGAATCTGAGAAAGATTAATTGAGGAATCTGCAATTAATTGAGAAATTTGAGAAAGATTAATTGAGGAATCTGCAATTAATTGGGGAATCTGGGAAAGATTAATTGATGAATCTGCAATTAATTGGGGAAACTGAGAAAGATTAATTGAGGAATTTGCAATTAACTGAGAAATCTGAGAAAGATTAATTGAGGAATCTGCAATTAATTGAGAAATCTGAGAAAGATTAATTGATGAATCTGCAATTAATTGGGGAATCTGAGAAAGATTAATTGAGGAATCTGCAATTAATTGAGAAATCTGAGAAAGATTAATTGAGGAATCTGCAATTAATTGGGGAATCTGAGAAAGATTACTTGAGGAATCTGCAATTAATTGAGAAATCTGAGAAAGATTAATTGAGGAATCTGCAATTAATTGGGGAATCTGAGAAAGATTAATTGAGGAATCTGCAATTAATTGGGGAATCTTGGAAAGATTAATTGAGGAATCTGCAATTAATTGGGGAATCTGAAAAAGATTAATTGAGGAATCTGCAATTAATTGAGAAATCTGAGAAAGATTAATTGATGAATCTGCAATTAATTGGGGAATCTGAGAAAGATTAACTGAGGAATCTGCAATTAATTGAGAAATCTGAGAAAGATTAATTGAGGAATCTGCAATTAATTGGGGAATCTGAGAAAGATTAATTGAGGAATCTGCAATTAATTGAGAAATCTGAGAAAGATTAATTGAGGAATCTGCAATTAATTGAGAAATCTGAGAAAGATTAATTGAGGAATCTGCAATTAATTGGGGAATCTGAGAAAGATTAATTGAGGAATCTGCAATTAATTGGGGAATCTGGGAAAGATTAATTGATGAATCTGCAATTAATTGGGGAACCTGGGAAAGATTAATTGAGGAATCTGGGAAGGATTAATTGATGAATCTGCAATTAATTGGGGAATCTGGGAAAGAGTAAATGAGGAATTTGCAATGCAATTCCAATTAATTTGCAATTAAATTCCAATTAACGCAATTCCATTTAACTAAGGAATCGGAGAAAGATCAATTAAGGAATCTGGGAAGGATTGGGGAATCTGGGAAAGATTGAGGATTTTGCAATTAAGTAAAGAATCTGAGACCGATTAACAGGAATCCATAAATAATTTAGGAATCTAGGAAGGATTAATGGAGGAATCTGTAATTAGTTGAGGAATCTGGGAAGGATGAATTGACGAATCTGCAATTAATTGGTGAATAACATGTCTGAAATTAGTTCCATGTTTCTTCCAGGTTGGCCTGTGCCCCTCAACGATGGGTCCTCACGGCTGCCGTGGCTGTTCATCCAACAGTGGCATGAATGTGGCTCATTGTGGCCACAACGGTGGCACTAATTCTCATGCTGCCCCCTACTGTGGTGCCCCCTCTTCCCATTCCCCTGGCCATGGCACGGTCCATTCCCCATGCAACTATGGCCACCGTTGCTGGATTCCACCCTCTCAGGCCCTCTGCAGTGGTGGTTCCCCATCCCAAACTGGCCAGTCTTTCTCTCCCCCTTGCCATTGGGTACCCTCTTTTAATACTCCTCGTTGCAGTGGTTCTCAGTCGTTCCGCTTCCCCTGCAGTGCTGGCCATTCTGCTTGGGGCTGGGATCCATCTTGCCACCGACCTTGCTGCCGAGCTCCCCAATCTTACTCTTTCACCGGCGGTCCTATAAGTCCGTGCTTCTCCCCCCACGGCAATACCACACCTTGTTGCATCATTATCTGCATCCCAGTCCGTTCCTGCCACAAGGCCGACAAGTCAACCAGTTGCACCTCCGAAGAATGCGCAGATTGCGCTCCTGATCAGGCAACGACCCCCTGTTGTGAGCACGCAACATGTTGCACTCTCAAGGAATCCCAGCAACCTCACAACACCCCTATAGGATCGGCATCCCTTCCTATGCAAGGCCAAATTAACGAAGAGGATCTCCAGGCCAAAGAAGACACCGTCGCGGTTCCTTATTTCTGCCAGGCCTGCTGCGAAGCTGTCCGGAATATCCAGACGTGCATCTTGCCCCACCACTATGGCCATGTTCGGCGCATCATAGTCTGCATCCCAAACCACATGGTGGAGAACTCCTCAAGCTGCGCTGAAGAATCCATGGATCACCCTCCCAAGCAGGCATCAGTCCCCGATCCTGAGTCGACAACATCTTGCGCTGTCCAGCAACCCCACTGCGCTTCCCCGCAACCGTACGGCAAGTCCAACCAACCATGCGCAACCCACACTTGGGAAACCAGAGCTAAGGAAGAACCTCTGGAGGCCAACGAAGAAAATTTAGAGGCAAAAGATTAATTCACGCAATTAATCTGGTAAAACCACATCGACACCAGAGAAACCTGCAATTATTTTTTTTTTGAGGCCGCCAGATCAGATGCATTAAATACCTGACACCTGTTGGTCACGATCCAAGAAACCAAAACACTCCACATCAATAAATTATCGGGAAAGTGAAGGCAGCAGACCTGATACTAATTATTCGCTTATCTAGAAATTTGTTCCTATATTCCAACCCTCCGCGAATAATTTATATTGTTTTTCCCATTTGTATTGTTATTGTATTCATAATGTTTTGAAACCATTAAAGTTGTGGACCTCCTACTAATCGTTAAAGATTATTAGTAGTAATAGCATAATCCGAACAGTGTCTACTCAGAAGTAAGCTCCACTGTGTTCAATGGTTCTTTCTCCCAGGAAAGTGTCTTTAGGATTGTAGCATAAATCTCACTTCATTACATCACATTACATTACATTTCATTACATCACATTACTACAGAACACATTTTTCTTTTTCTTGCATCCTGTAAAAATTATTATTATTATTATTATTATTATTATTATTATTATTATTATTATTATTATTATTATATTAAAAATCAACAGTAATACACAGCAAACAATTTCATGCTGGTTTCATTCATTTCACCAGTCGGACCCTTCCCAAGTGTCTAGGACTGTGTGATGTAGCAGTGTATAATACGTGCTTTATTTATTATTATTATTATTATTATTATTATTATTATTATTATTATTATTATTATTACTATATTAAAAATCAACAGTAATACACAGCAAACAATTTCATGCTGGTTTCATTCATTTCACCAGTCGGACCCTTCCCAAGTGTCTAGGACTGTGTGATGTAGCAGTGCATAATACGTGCTTTATTTATTTATTATTATTATTATTATTATTATTATTATTATTATTATTATTGTCGTCGTCGTCGTCGTCATCATCATCATCATCATCATCATCATCTATTTCCTTGTTAGCAAAGAGCCTGTAGCCTTCTGCTAATAAATAAGATAGATGTAATAAGTAAGTAAGTAAGTAAGTAAGTAAGTAAATAAATAAATAAATAAATAAATAAATAAATAAATAGGACACAATCCTAAGAAATTTAGGCCAGCCTAAGTCTCCTGGCCTATATTTCCATGATGATGTGGGGATGTCGGTGTATGTCTGTCCATTGGCTGAACCTCCAGAAGTGTCTTACTACATTTTTTGTGATGGGGTTTAGGCTGGCCTATGTGTGCAACCTATACGTAACAGTTTTGAATTTAATAATAAAAATAGTGTTTAAATTAACCACATAAAAGCAATATATACATCCAGACTTGTTATACACCAATTTTTTAACTACGGATTTGACTCAACATGAACGGCCACTGCAAATAACAATTAAATTCGAATTAAAAAACTGTTGTAGAGACTGTGCCAAGTTGGTGTGGACCAATGAAGCAAGTAAGTTTTGTCTTTAGTTGGGGTAAACGGGTGAACATCCCCTTACTACAAGGAGAACCCCCGACTGTTCAATTCCATCACCCGAAACTCCTCTACTCATAACAATGCAAGTGTCCCACAAGGTCATCTAGTCCAACCCCCTGTCTGTATCAGAAAATCCTCTTGATGTATCAGTTCCCTTTATGTTCCAAGTCAGTCTGGTTAGGGGCGCAATCCAGAGTAACTATCCAGAGTATTGTACAACACTCCGGTGTAAGAGCAATTTACTCGGGATTGCAATATGAATTTTCCATAGGTTTTCACTAGCTGGTGCAGTTAACTACGGGTGCATGTAATGTCTCTTACGTGCTCCCGTAGTTACTCTGGATTGTAGGGTCTGTCAATGTATGGATTCCCAGAAATCTCCAATAGGGGGAGATTCCCCAACCCCCCCCCCCCCAGTGTGAAAGCCATACTGCAGAAGGCCAAGAGGACAACAAAAGATAATCAATACACAACAAATAATCAATACACAATAGAGTCATCAATGATTTTCAGAACTTTATTGCCTCCCACAGTTCTCGTGGTTGGTAGAGATACACTTTACGCTCAGGAAAGGAGCAAGAATGACTTCAAACCAGAAGAGCAACAACACCAAAGACAAGCACATTTCCCTTGCTTAGTAGAACACTGGAAATAATGAACAGCTAGAAGTGATACTACTACTTCTACTACTATTATATAGCAATACTATGACTTGTACCACTAGTATGTAGTTGTGCTACCACTATACTATGAGTATGAAGTAGTAGTATTACTGTACAAGTATAGAAGTACCGCTACTACATACTATTAGTACAGTACTACTTCATACTCATAGTACAGCAGTAGTACAACTACATACTACATACTGTACTACTAGTATGTAGTAGCACTACTATGTTACTGCTAGTAAGTAGTAATAGTACCACTATAATACTAATAGTACTTGTACAATACTAAGGGTGCAATCCAGAGTAACTACAGGGAGTCCTGGCTCCGGTGTAAGAACAATTTGCTCTGGATTGCAATATGAATTTCCCATAGCTCTCCACAAGGTGATGCAGTAACTACGGGTACACGTAATGTCTCTTACGTGCTCCCGTAGTTACTCAGGATTGTAGGGTTAATGTTTCTTACGTGCTCCCGTAATTACTCTGGATTGTAGGGTAATACAACGTACATTACTACTACTGTACTACTAGTATGTAGTAGCACTGCTACTGTACTAATAGTATGTATTAGTAGTACTTTTATACTACTATTACTTGTACAGTTCTATTACTCCTACTACTACTGTACTACTAGTATGTTGTAGCACCACAACATTACTACTAGTACGTAGTAGTTTTACTACTATACAACTAGAATGTAGTAGTTTTACTACTATAGTACCAATATTACTTGTACAGTACTACTACTACTGCTACATTGCTACTACTGTACTACCAGTATGTAGTAGCACTACTACTAGTAGCATGTAGTAGCACTACTACTACTAGACTGTAGTAACACTACTCCTGTACTACTAGTATTACTCGTACAGTACTACTAGTAGTAATGTACTTGTAGTAGTAGTAATAGTAATGTTGAAGTAATATCAACAGTAATATGAGGATGGAAAATATTGGAATGAAGAGAAGGAGAGATCAGGAGACAAGGAGGAGGAGGCATAGCTAACTCTTGAGGCATCCAATGAAGCAAGTTGAGTTCAAGGAGTCGACTGGTGGGTCACAGAAGTAGTAGTAGTGATGCTCGTTCTCAAACTCGATCTTCGGTCCTCAAGTCCCAGGGCTTCCTCCCTCTTCTCCACAGTACCTTCAGTTCTTATTCTGGCAGGGGTATTTGCAACAGCTGCCGCCAGAGGAGCCGCCACCACCGGATTTGCCACCACAGCACCCATTGCCGGAGCCATAGCATCCTCTGCAGCAGCCACAGCAACAGCATGGCCAGCAGTAGCAATAAGGGCAACAACAGCAGCCATAACAGCAGCTACCTTGACCACAACACCCAGAACCACCACAATTTGACTGGCCACACCAGTTGCCCCCACAACATTGGCCACCGGATTGGCTACCACCACAGCCGCCACCGCCGCCGCAGCCACCGCCACTGGAACCGCCTGAATTGCCACCGCATCGACAACCTCCTGACATCTTTGGGGCGTGGAAGACGGTACTGTAAGAAAGCAGGAAATGTTCTCAGAAGGAAGTCAGTAGCAGTAGTAATCATGGCAGAGTAATAGTAATAGCAGTACTAACAGCAGTAACTTCTATGCAATAGCAGCGGTCAACCTTCAGCAATAGCGGAGGCACATTCCAAGATGTAGGGAGAACCTGGAGGACCTGGAGGATCTACTCAACAAGATCTTGGTTCCTCTGCGTCCACAACAAATATATGGGCACAAACATCAAGGTATAGTATTCGGAGCTTACCTTAGTTGAGGAATGAGAGAATGTCTGTGAATCCAATGAGTGAGTGAAGAACCCCAGGATCGGGGCCCTTTTTATACAGCTCTCGGCACCTTCCTTCCCACTATGGTGACTCAATCCCAAATGCGCCCTCCGACGGGGTTCATTAACCCTAATTGAGAACATTGACCTCCATCCCACAATACTCACCAGGCACATAACACTTAACTCCGATCGCTTCCTTTATTGTTATTATAAAAGTATATCATTAGTACTGCCTTTGGTGTAATTTTCACACCTTTGGTGTAATTTTCAGGACAAAAGGGGATCATTTGACCATTAGGACATCAAAATGAATGGGCATCATATGAGTTTGCCTTTTCCCGCAACGCCTAATGTATGGATTCCCAGAAATGTCCCTCGCTCTGACCCAGACCTATTTTCCTTGAAGACATTCTCCCACCCCCCAACACGTGATAAATATGATTTATCCTAAACATTTGTTAACTGACAGCCCTATTGAAATTCCACTATGGAAATATGGCCATATTGGCCAGCATGGCCAGTATGGCCAGGACCATATCCCAGAGGGGATATGCGATCTGGAGGTGTCTTCAGTGTAAGGGGAATGTTGCCCCAAGAACATCCTGCCACAACATAGGGCACAATCCAGACTACAGGTGCACGTAAGAGACATACCCTACAATCCAGAGTAACTACAGGAACACATAAGAGACATTACATGCACCCATAGTTACTGCATCACCTGGTGAAAAACTATGAGAAATTCATATTGTAATCCTGAGTAAATTGTTCTTACACTGGAGCAAGGACTCCCCGCAGTTACTCTGGATTGTGCCCATAATGTGCACCCATAGATACTATGTGGAAACCTAGTTACCTAGTGAAAACCTAATGGCAAAATCCAGAGTAACTATGGGGAGTCCTTGCTCCGGTGTAAGAACAATTTACTCTGGATTCCAATATGAATTTCCCATAGGATTTCACTAGGTGGTGCAATAACTACAGGTCCATGTAATGTCCCTTACTTGCTCCCAGAATCACTCTGGATTGTAGGGCACATGAAAGCAATATATATGGGTGTTTTTAGCTGTTTGGATACACCCTACATTTTTATTGGGTGTCCTACAAAGAAAGGGCCTTGTCCTCCTTTTCAATTATGATATGTGGTCACCCTGGATTGAGACCATCACAGCAGATTAAATTCCTATTTACATGCTTCTTCCTATCCTATGTATGTATGTATGTATGTATGTATGTATGTATGTATGTATGTATGTATGTATGTATGTGTGTGTGTGTATATATATATATATATATATATATATATATATATATATATATATATATATATATATATATATATATTTTCTATATAAATATAGAATTTATAGGATATTGTATCATAGAATCCTAGAGCTGGAAGGGACCAAGTAGGTCATCTAGTCCAACTCCTTGCCTGCAGCAGGGAATCCTCCTCGATCATCCCCGATACATTACAGTATATATGTAATTTTAATAATATTAATTTGTTATATTATATATATAATTTTTTGGTGGGAAGAGAAATGGGCAGCAATGTTCAACTTGTGTAATGCATTGTTTTAGACTACTATCCTGTGCATGCTTACCTGGAGGTGACATCCATTGACTGTGATGGGACAGGATCTGCATAAAGGAACATAGGATTGGGGTCTTAATCCATTTCTTGCTTAGGATTATGGTTATGGTTAAGTTCAAGGTTAGGCAGCCCCATGGACAACGCATTGCGGTAGTCTAGCCCTGAGGTCACCCTAACCATTGTTTTCACGTAGGATCGCAACATCACACTGTGCTGGATCATCGGATGAAGGCCACATCCTTGCTTTATTGAGACTTGCATTTCACCGGTGTTTAGACTTAATTACCTTTATTACGGACAACAATATGACGCCTTCCAACGAGGTATTGAACTAGGCCATCAGGCGCTATCCCGAGGTGATGGAACCCTGTGAGAATCTCACCCGGCACCGATTCATTTCCAGGTAACGATCCTTAAATGAATCCCATAAGTGCCCCTTGGGCCATGCGCAAAAATTACAGTGCAGATAATGGCACATTTTCCAAAATCCATCAGGAAGTGATCACATCTAAACATCGCACCGCGAGTGTTGATGTGATGGAGGTCCATGTTTTTGATGCATTGAACCCATGCTTCGGCCCTGTGTCATTGCCCCAAGAAAGAGGGACAGAGCCATATAAAAAGGGTCCCAATCCTTCATCTTCATCTGCTCTTTGGATTCACAGTCTTCACCTTTCTCTGCAAGGTAAGCTCTGCATCCCATCCTTACGTGGAGGCAAATTTTGGGGGGGGGGGTATGCTCAGAACCAGGACTGGGTTTAAGCCAATTTGGCCCAATTGGACCCCGTTCCGCTAGATCAGATGTCTTTAAATCCCAGCCTGGAGCAGGATGTAGACCATGGTGGGTCTCTAACTAGCTCTGGTGTCTCTAACTAGCCAGTTCTGGTTTTGTAAGAGTGTCTGAACCAGTTAACCAGACATAACAGGAGCTGTGATGGTAGCGTGAAGAAATGGAGGTCCATGTAACCCTTGGATGACCGACCGGATTTATTGACCGGCAATTATAATTTTTGGAAATAAGGCAATTTTTAGATGGCCATCTAAGGGTAGATGGTCATCTGAAGGCATCTAAGGGCCATCTATGCAATGGTCATCTAAGTGTGTGCTTTATTGCTGTGATGTATGTTGATGCTTGCAAAAATCCTAGAACTCAGAACCCATTGATTCATTAATCAATATTCATATGAATCGATATTCATATATTGAATCAATATAATGAATCGCTATTCATATATTGATTAATATATTAATCAGATAATGAATCGATATTCATATATTGATTAATATATTCATATATTGATATTCATATATTGATTAAACATATATTGATTGAATTTCTGGCCCCTGACACCATACCAGATACTTGATGTAACCCTTTGGCTGAAATGTTTGGAGACCCATGTTCTTGACCTTGGATCCTGACACCCCTTTTGGTTTCTTTCAGCTCAGCCTTTGCTCCAAAGATGTCCTGCTGCTCGCGTAACGGAAAGAGCTGTTGCTGCAAGGGTGGCTGCTGTGGCAGCAGCGGTGGTGGTGATGGTTGTTGTTACGGTTGTTGTTGCCCTTGCTATTGCTGGCCTTGCTGTTGTGGATGCTGTCCCCCATGCTGCTGCGGATGCTGCCGTCCCTCATGCTGCGGCTCCAGTTGTGGGGGATGTGGTGGTGGCACAGGCGGTGGTGGTGGTGGTGGTGGCTCTTCCAAATGTGACTCGAAAGGCTCCAGTTCCAAGAGCTGCTACCCCTGCCAGTCAAAGAGCTGAAGATATTCAAGGGAAGCTTTAATCATGGTGACCCCAAAACCAACAGCACCCAGTTTCTCCAACTGGATGCAGACCTTCTCTGCCTTTGAACCTCTTCATTTATTTGGTGGTGGATACTCTCTTATCCCTTTAAATGGTTTTTCTCTCTCCTTAGTGCATCTAACTGTAAACATCGCACAATAAAGTTCCATATCACAGCACAGTCTGTTGCATTTATTTTCATTTATCATTAAAGAAGTTGCATCCTTTTCTATAGGGTATTTGCATATAGAGGGATGCATGCTTTTGCAGGTAGACCACTCTTGACATCTCAGTTCGAAGGACCGCAACTGGTGGGTTGTGGGTTTGCAAAAACTCCCAGATCCATATGTTGACTCACAACAAGGTTGTTAAACCCCATAACTTCATTTACGGAGGTCTTAGGTTGAACCTTATTCTTAGGATCTCAGTCTAAGGATCTCAAGAAGTTGGTGTTCAACCTGTTAGGAACATGTTGAGATGTCTTGATAACTGGGATTGTTCAACCTAGGTGTACTTAAATAGTATTATGACATATAGCCTGCAATCCTAAACACACTTAACACACTTTCCTGGGAGTAAACCCCATTGAATATAATGGGACTTACTTCTGAGTAGATAGGGTTAGGATTGCACCCATAGTATTGTGGCTTAGACGGACCATGTAAAGGAGCTTGATATGGTCAAATCTGAATACAGAAACGTCAGCTGAACAACTACAAGACTTGGGGCACAATCCAGAGTAACTACAGGGAGTCCTTGCTCTGACGTAAGAACGATCTACTCTGGATTGCAGTATGAATTTCCCATATGTTTTCAGTAGGTGGTGCCATAACTACAACATAAATGTCTCTTGTGTGCTCCCGTAGTTACTCTGGATTGTAGGGTTGGAAAGAAAACTTGTAAATGGTGACATATTAAAGGAGCTGTTTTATTCAAAAAAAATTTAAAAGCATTTTTTTAAAAAATAAGCATTGATATCTTTAATCAATACACAATTGATTGACGATTGATCAGTAAACATTAAAACTGATCAGTAAGCCGATATTATGAATGAATGGATAATAAAGGTCTTTTGGAATGTGCATGATTAAAATTAGGAGAATTATTAGATTAGGAAAATTATAAAATTAGGAGTATTATTAGTAATAATTAGTATTAGTCATCAGTAATATAATCATGCTGGCTAATAGAATGTCATAATTAGAATGCTATCAGTTTCATATAAACACCAACTTGATATAACCCATACAAAATTGATGTTTCATTCTGGTTCGGAAACAATGATAACCATGTTTACTCAAAAGTAAGCCCCGTTACGTTCAATAGGTCTTACTCCCAAGAAAGTGTACTTCGGATTTCAGCCTTTCTTTC
Organism: Cryptoblepharus egeriae; assembly: GCA_030015325.1. Lineage (NCBI taxonomy): Eukaryota > Metazoa > Chordata > Lepidosauria > Squamata > Scincidae > Cryptoblepharus > Cryptoblepharus egeriae. The sequence goes on along the minus strand of JAREYC010000018.1, from coordinate 9,476,345 downwards.
ATTTCATTCTATATGAAATTCCACATTCAAGGCTGTATGACAGGGGTCTCCAAATCCCAGACAGGAGGCCAGATGAAGACCATGGCAAGCCCTCCCCCACATCTGGCGCATGGGTGAGACTTGTGATATTCTGGAGGGTGTTCTGAGTATCAGGGCTGCGACTCCTCTCTGTGTGTGAAAGTATTTATGAACCGGTTTGAAGATCACCCCCAATCTTGGTTAGAAAGTGTTTATGAACTGCATCCATCCCTCCATCCATCCATCTAGCCAGCCAGCCAGCTGTCTATCCATCCATTCATCCATCCATCCATCTGTCTGTCCATCCATCCGTCCATCCAGCCAGCCACCCATCCACCTGTCCCTCCATCCATCCATCCATATAGCTTCTGTCTCTAATATATCCCACCGATCTAGCCAGCCAGCCAGTCTGCCAGCCATCTATCCATCCATTCATCCGTCCGTCCATCCATCCATCCATCCATCCACCCATATAGCTTCTGTCTCTAATACATCCCACCGATCTAGCCAGCCAGCCAGTCTGCCAGCCATCTATCCATCCATTCATCCATCCATTCATCCGTCCATCCATCCGTCCATCCATCCACCCATATAGCTTCTGTCTCTAATATATCCCACCCATCCACCCACCCATCCATCCATCCATCCACCCATATAGCTTCTGTCTCTAATATATCCCACCAATCTAGCCAGCCAGCCAGTCTGCCAGCCATCTATCCATCCATTCATCCGTCCATCCATCCATCCATCCATCCATCCATCCATCCATCCATCCACCCATATAGCTTCTGTCTCTAATATATCCCACCGATCTAGCCAGCCAGTCTGCCAGCCATCTATCCATCCATTCATCCGTCCATCCATCCGTCCATCCATCCACCCATATAGTTTCTGTCTCTAATACATCCCACCGATCTAGCCAGCCAGTCTGCCAGCCATCTATCCATCCATTCATCCGTCCATCCATCCGTCCATCTGTCCGTCCATCCATCCATCCACCCATATAGCTTCTGTCTCTAATATATCCCACCGATCTAGGCAGCCAGCCAGCCAGCCAGCCATCCATCCATACATCCGTCCATCTATCCGTCCATCCATCCACCCATATAGCTTCTGTCTCTAATATACCCCACCCACCCATTCACCCACCCATCCATCCATCCATCCACCCATATAGCTTCTGTCTCTAATATATCCCACCCATCCATCCATCCATCCATCCATCCGTCCATCTGTCCATCCAGCCAGCCAGCCAAGCAGCCAGCTAGCCAACCAGCCAGCCGTCCATCCATCCATCTGTCCATCTGTCCATCCGTTCATCCATCCATATAACTTCTGTCTCTAATATATCCCACCAATCCATCTGTCTGTCCTTCCAACAATCCATCCATCTAGCTTCTGTCTCTAATATATCCATATATGTAAATTTAATCAAATTTGAAATGTAAATTAATTCCTTCCCCCCCCCCCCCCAACACAGCATCAGATGTGCCAAGGTGTTTGGACACCCCTGGTATATACCAAGATGAAAAATATCAACATTTTCAGAATTTTGACCACTAGCGTCAAGCTCAGTTTGTTGTCCTGTTTCAACATGGTTGATAAATGAAACCCCAGGAGCACACGGTCTTTTATGGTATCACCATTTTATTGGAGATCAGTTGTCAAAGAAGGATGAATACCAAGCACAGAAAGGACACACCACCAACATTTAGCCACGTTGTTGAAAGAAAAATGAATTATAGAAGGAACCCTGTAGTCTCATGATGGGTGTTGGTGGGGCAAGAGTTCTTCTCATTTCGAGGACGTTCCGGACTCTGTGACGTTTGCGACGGTTCTTCAGCAACACTTCTTCTTGCAGCATTGCCCGACGCTCTGGGTGCAACACTTGGTTTGGTGGCAACACTTGACTTGGCTGCACCCGCAACTGCCTTTGCATCCACCGCAACACGGGCTGCAGCAAACCGGCACACAGCAAGATTGACAACCTTGGCCACAGCCATAGCTGCAGCCACTGCAGCAAGACGGCATGCCGCAAATTATGATGGATCCGCCACAACTGCTGTCGCCACAACCACTGTTGCTACATCCACAACCGCAAGACATCTTTGACTGGAGAAGGTAACAACTGAAAGAGAGAAAGGGCACCATGGTGAGTTTTTGTTATTCAAATTACTTGATGATGATGATGATGATGATTAATTATTAATTCTTATTTTTTATTTTATACTTTGTTTTGTTATTCAAATAACCTGCCTGGAAAACTTCATGCACGACCTTCTGGGGTGACAGAGCATGGAAGCACGGAGCACAATTTGGTCATCAGCCACATGAAACGGAGGTTCCCCATTGAAATAGTTGACACAGGATTGGGCCAGGCAATGGCCTTACCATTAATTTATGAAACTGTCCTCCAAATCTACCACACTTTGGAGATGCTCCGAGTCAACCCCGTTCCTCTGTTCCATAGGTTCAGAATCTAAAGCTTTCCATCCGAGAATACAGTCAGATAAACCATCTGTGAAGGTCAGCCATGATTAGGAAGTTCTCCTTACCTTCTGAAGCTTCTGAGAAGGACCTGGTGGTGTCGAAGAACGAAGAGATATGAGGGTAGAGGTGAGTTTTGGGAACTTTTATACGATTCCAGGCACCTCCTTTGAGGAAGTGAGGCACCACTACACAGCAACACATTATTCATTAATGCCCAGAGCACCCCCTTGGTGTGCCGTCACATTAGCACATTAGCAATTATTTGATGGTTGTCTGTATTAGGTGTCCATTCATCACCACTAAAGTGCAATCTCCTGACCATTATTCGGAAAGGTTGCCTCCTGAAAGTAGCCATTATTGTACATTCTTTCGGCACAATTATTTGGTGCCTGAAGACCATGATTATCACCCTTAATGGGTACGACGTTCTACTGGACTTACGTTCCCTTTGAAGCTGTAAGGTGTGGTGTGCCCTTTTTTTAATACATGTAATTTTAAAATCTCTAATATGTCCTTAATCAACATGAGGAATGATAAAAATCTCCATGTTCCGCTTTGTCATAAATCTCACATTCCACGTGAGAACCACTGAACTTCCGGGTTTGGAAGGGACGTTGAGGGTCCTCTAGTCCAGACCCTATTGCCTCCCAAAAAGGTCTAATAATTAACTCCGGAGTTGAAGCAAGCTGGATTAGGCCACTGGATCAGGCCAAAGGTTCTGAATCAGAACCTGGATCAGAACCAGTTCTCCACTGGATCAGGCCAAAGGTTCTGAATCAGAACCTGGATCAGAACCAGTTCTCCACTGGATCAGGCCAAAGGTTCATCTAGTCCAGCTTCCGATATCACAGAGCAGCCAACCGGATGCTTCAGGTGCATCCAGGTGACCACCATGCATGTCACTTTGAGGTTGTCCACCTCTATATAGTTGCTAGACCATGAATGGTGGGATGTATTTTGGGCAGTCCTACCATCATTTGGCCTTCAAATCTAAGCTTTACAGCGTAAAAACGTAATTTTTAATCGTGGGCTATGGGTGGCACAAGTGTTTAAGACACTGTGTAGGGCAGGGTTCGAGACCCAAGTCCCCACAAGACAGGGTGAGCGCCTGTCCTTAGCCCAGCTCTGTGACGCAGCTGGAACCAGTTGTATTGGCTCCACCATTCCAGTGGCATGGAGAGGGGGGATTTGCTGCTTGGGTAAGAGCCTATCCTCCCTATTGATCTACCCAGGCCTTCGTGCTTTGCTTGCAGCGTCGAGCACAATTCCATAGTCTTTCAAGACTGATGGATGCCAATCATCTGAGGGCCTTTGGCAAAGAACTGGCAACTATAGACTGCTATTACCCCAAGTAAGCTGACCTTCAATTATACCCACACTCAGAAGACACATCTAAACATTAATGACAGGTGCATCCTGAGTCAAGAATTATGAGACGGAAGACGGCATCGCGTGCAAACATGTGCACGGATGGCTCACGGAGACCTCATCGTGGCATGGTGGTGCCTCACCACGACGAGGATGATGTATAAAAAGGACCCCATCCGATAAGCTCCTCATTCACTCACTTGGATTCAACGCTCTTCTCTGCTTTGTAAGGTATGGTGAATTCTACTGATCTTTTAATATTTAAGATAGAGATATATATATATATAGAGAGAGAGAGAGAGAGAGAGAGAGAGAGAGAGGGACCCTCAAATCCAGAGTAACTACAGGAGCACGTAAGAGACATTACATGCACCTGTAGTTACTGCACCACCTAGGGAAAATCTATGAGAAATTCATATTGGTATCCAGAGTAAATTGTCCTTACACTGGAGCAAGGACTCCGCATAGTTACTCTGGATTTTCCCAGAGAGAGAGAGAGACAGACAGACAGACATGTGTCACTCATGTACGTAAGTGCATGCAGGTGCCACTCATGTAAGTACGCTCATGGGCCACTCATGCACATAAGTGTGTGCACGTGTCACTCATGTATGTAAGTTCACACATGTGTCACTTCTGTACATGAGGGTGCACAATGTGTCACTCACGTACATAAGTGTGCATGTGTCTCTCATGGACGTAAGTGTGTGCATGTGTCTCATATATATATACATGAGATATCTACCCTATATCTAGTTGACATCTTCGCTTCTACTTCTGTATTCTGTATCTTAAATATCTTTTGACTCTTGAGGAGATCAAGAAAGCTCCTTTGATCTAGTGCTGTGACTTCAATCCGCAGCTGTCAACAGGAGTCCTCCTTGCAGCAGAATTGCGAGGGATTAAATTGTGGTTCTCGCCAACATCTTGATTTACGCATTGCCTTGATGTCGGCAGATGCGCCTGATGCTTTAAGTTAATGACTTGTCATATAATCACAACGTATAGGGAGGGAGACACGGAGCACTATCCTAACCGTGTCAGCTCAGAAGTTAGCCTGATTGTTTTCAATGAGTCATGCCCCCAAATCCAGAGTAACTACGAGAGCACGTAAGAGACCTTCCGCGCACCTGTAGTTACGGCACCACCTAGTGAAAACCTATGGGAAATTCATATTGGAATCCAGAGTAAGTTGTTCTTACACCTCCTCGTAGTTACTCCGATTTTGCCCTTACTCCCAGGTATGAGGGCATTCACAGTGACTCGCCATGGTAGATGAGGGCATTCCCAAACTAGGGCTGCTACATGATGTTTTTTTTTTGGGGGGGGGGGGTCCCAGCCAGTGATGGATCCTGGGTCCTGACTGGGTCCTGAAGTGTGAATAACCTACAACAATATTCTCCTTAACTTCCTTCCAGCTCCACCTTCACTCCATCTTTCCATTATGACTTGCTGTGGCAAACCGTGTTGTGGCGGCTGCTGCCAATCTTGCGGCTGCGGCCAGTCCTGTGGCGGCTGCTGCCAGTCCTGCGGCTGCGGAGGATGTGGGGGCTGCGGCCAGTCCTGCGGAGGATGCGGGGGCTGCGGCCAGTCTTGCGGTGGCTGCTGTCAACCATGCTGCTGTTGCGGATGCCAGCCCTGTGGCTGTTGTGGCGGCTGTGGTGGCTGTTGCCAATCCCGTGGCTGTGGAGGATGTGGCGGCTGTTGCCAGTCCTGTGGCGGATGCGGAAGCTGCTGCCAGCCCTGTGGCTGTTGCGGCTGCTGCCAGCCCTGTGGCTGTGGCGGCTGCTGTCAGTCCTGTGGCTGTGGCAGTTGCGGAGGATGTGGCAGCTGTGGCTCCAAATCCTGCTACCCTTGCCAGTCCAAGTGCTGAAGACCTCCATTCAACGCATGCAAGGTTGTGGTCTCCAGATCGCAAAGTCATGATAATTCATCGTGCCTTACTACATACTACTGGTATACTACTGCTGCCATACTACTAGTAACTCATCGTGCCATACTACATCCCGAAAACTTTTCACCAACCTCCTCTACTCATTCATGGACTCCTCTACTCATCAGTTTCTCTTTACTACTTTGTGTCGCTTACAACTAAGTTGTGTACAAAGAACTAATGTTCTCATGATCTTCCTGGTGGTGGGATGTTCTCTCTCTCTTTGCTTCGTTCTGTTCCTATATCTAGTTGGTATGTAAAATGATAATAAATCTTGAAACAACATACATACCCTTGAGAGTGTGTTTCCTTCAAATGCTCAGAAGGTAGGCGTCAACGCGCATCTGGCATAGCATCCGCCATAACTCAATGGTCACTGACCGCCACTGGGGGTGACGTGCTGGAGGAGTTTCACACTCGTTCGTCAGCTCCAGCCCTTAGCATGCCCATTCGGAGCTGCTGCTCCATCAGGACATGCGCAGGCAGTCCTGGAACCTGGACATGCGCAGTCTGGGCAGAAACCTGGACATGCGCAGTCCGGGCAGAAACCTGGACATGCGCAGTCCGGGCAGCATGCACCCCAGAAGTAATGTGCTAAATCCCACACCAGGTGACACTTACCTTCACATCACCCCTGCATGACACCAATAAATAATAAGGCCGGGTTCACAGTTCTTTCGATCTCACCCCATCCCGAGATCCATCTGCCCTCTTTCTGCCCCATCACTGTCCACTTCCATTCTGCCATTCCAGCACAATAGTGGTGTTCACTATTACCAACTATTATTAACTATAGTTGGTAATATATAGTTGGTAATTAATATTATTATTATTAATTATTAATTATTAATAATATTATTATTAATTAATAATTATTAATAATATTATTAATAATAATAATAATTAATAATTAATAATAATATTATTATCAATTAATAATTAATAATAATATGTTAACTAGTATAATATATATTAACAAGTATAATATATATTAGCACTAAATCTAGTGCTTTTGTCTGGGGGGGGGGAAGGTGCCAATATTCACCACAGTTCATTCCCATATTATTAATAATATATGGGGCCAATAGATGTATAATATGAATTAATATTAATATTAATATATGTAAAATATGAGTTAATATTAATATATGTAAAATATGAATTAATATTGTATATTATATTATAATTACATTATATTATATATATATATATATATATATATATATATATATATATATATATATATATATATATATATATATATATATATATATATATATATATATATATATATATATATATATATATATATATATATATATATATTTTATATTAATAATATGAGGCCAATTAATAATTATCAATTGGCTGCTGGAGGGGCTAAGGAAAAAGGTCCCAAAGGCCATGTACTAGTATTAGTGAGTACTAGTGAGTACCCCCAGAATAAATCTTGACTCTAACCAATCCCATAGTGTGGTACTAGTGCAGCAACTAGTAAGAACCTGAGCAGGACTGGAATACCTTCTCTGGGGATCTGAAAGGAGGTTCACCAGATTTCTCCCCCTTTACCTGGTCTTCCACCTTTCCCATTCCCTTACGTTGCAGTAACCCCATAATTGAATTTACCCTAGAACCCTATAACTTGGGGTGCTGACTCTAAGAACACCCGTTCTAAGCGCTTTCATGGCATGAAAGTGTTGGGAACTGCCAATCTCAGCACATTTTAACCCTTGGGGTTAGTTTAATAATCCGACTCAGCTATGCCTTTGTTGTGGCTGCACAACAACATCAAAATCCCAATTCTCACGCCGTACATGCCAGTTGTGCTACGTACACCCCACACTCGAGATACTCTGGAGTAGGGGAGAACACTCTCCACATTGGTGGCCAAGCAGGTGAGATGCAAGAATTTCTTTCCTGGATCTGGACCTCTTGAGATCCTCCTGGATCCTGCTGGATCTGGAACTTCCTGCACATTCTGGTCAACAACCCAAACTTTCTTCCATTGCCTGGTGGAACCCACAACCATCTCGTTGCGGATGCCACACCTGCGGGTCACCAACCTCAAGCTCCTCAATCTACCCTACAGGATTTCTGACTTTTTCCCATTTTCCTTTTGGGGTAAGGTGACATCTCCATAGTGGTGGAAACATCAGGACGGCTCTTTCGGTGGTGGGCTTCCGTTTCCACCAGGCAAGTTTTAATAACGACTTTTTGCACGCAATATAGATTTAATTGTATACTTTGGCTGTCAGACGAGTAGGCTGTTATTATTACCTGACGTTATTTAATTATATCCCCACATTGTGTCTAAGGAGGCGCACTGAGTGGAAGGAGGCAGAAGATGGCATGTTGACAGCTCAGGAAGGCTTCATCACTCCGCAGACTGGTCCTAAAAGTCGGAGCTTCATGGAGGCATCGAAAGAGGACCCCTCGCCAGTAGCCACACCAACCTGGATGGAATATCTTTCACCTCTTAATATGGTAAGCCTGAAATTAATATGGTAATTTCTCGGGGTTTTGACTTATGTGCCACATCAGTGCAATGCGCACTGCGATGCGGTGGTGCGCTGGTGTGCCACGGTTCCAGAAATTTGGGGAAGGGTCTTTATTAGGACACGACTGGAGCTTCCCACCTTCCAAAGTATGTCAACAGTTGTCAATATGATTTAATATTTTTAATGATTTATTATTTGATTAATATGGTTTAATACTTGAATGTTTGGTGTCCTCCATTTTCCTTGGGTGTCCTACATTATTTGGGGGTGGGATCGGAGTGATCCGTTCTAAATCATCTCTCCTTTCCTTTTTAGCTCCGACCGCACTCCAAAATGGAAGGCTGCCTGGTTTTTGCCGGCAACCTTTTGTTGACGATGACTGCTATCATGCTGATGACCACGCTGTGGGCCGTGGTGAGCGTGATAGCCGTGGCTATGGCCACTGGCACCATAACTGTGGGAGCAGTGAAGGATCTTGCCGGCCTGGTGGCTACCAATGCCGTTGAATCCGTGGCCCCAATGAAGCCTGCGGGTTCGGATTCCGAAGACCACCAGAAGAACCTTTGAACGCAAGGAGCATGGAGCGCACCTGCACATGGGTGCGCCAAGAGAACATCACTGTCACTTTCCCTGCTGGCCCCAAGCAGTACTTTGTTGTCTCCTGGTAGCCAACCGGCCCATCTGCATTCCTGAAACTTCACACCTGCCTGCTTCACATATGTGTTAATATACTTTGGGGGCGCAATCCAGAGTAACTACGGGGAGTCTGGAGTAAGAACAAGTTCCTCTGGATTGCAATATGAATTTCCCATAGGTTTTCACTAGATGGTGCAGTAACTACGGGTGCACAAAATGTCTCTTCCGTGCGCCTGTATTTACTCTGGATTTTAGCCTTCCGGTGCAATCCTAACCATGTCTACTTAAAAGGAAGCCCCATTGTGTTCAATGGGTCTTACTCCCAGGAAAGTGCGTTTAGGATTGCAGCCACTATCTCTTTGTTGTGTGCCAGGCAGACCATATATCCTCTTTTTCCAGGACATGTCCTCTTTTTCAGCCTGGTAAAAAAATCTTAATTCTCCTCCTTTTCCTTGTCAGCAGGCAGCATGTAGCCTTATTCTAATTCATACATTATATGGAATCGTTTCAGAAGTAATGTTCCAGTTAACCACATGAAAGCAATATATGCAAGCACAATCCTAACCATGTCTACTCAAAAGTAAGCCCCAATGGGTCTTACTCCCAGGAAAGTATCTTTAGGACTGCAGCCTATGTGTAGTTTTTTGACATGCCCTACATTTTTGGATGGCCTTAACCTATGTTTTGTTTGGTCCTATGTTCTGGTTTGTTAGTATGTCACCCTGCTTGATTTCTGGCTGCAATCCTAAAGGCACTTTCCCAGGAGTAAGACCAATCGAGCACAATGGGGCATACCTCAGAGTAGACATGGTTAGGATCGCAACTGCTGCATGTCTTTGTTGTGTGCATCACAGGAATGTGTAATTTTGGAAGAGGGTCTCCAGATCTGGTTTTTGTGGTGGAAACTTCTCCTTGTCCAGTCTGTCTCATGAGAAAAAAATAATAAAATTTAAAATAATAATACCTAATCTGGGTGTTTGTGTTCCTTAAAATGGCTGGGGTGTAAATATTGCACAGTGGTAGATCACCGATCAGTACAGATGGCTGACATGTAAGCAAGCGCATGCATGTGTCCCACATGTACGTAATTGTGCACACGTGTCACTCAATTATGTAAATGTGCACATGTGCCACTCATGTATGTGTGTGCATGTGTCACTCGTACATAAGTGTGCACATGTGTCACCCATATACATAAATGTGTATGTGCCACTAATGTACATATGTGTGTACATGCATGTGTCACTTATGTATGTGTGCACATGTGCCACTCGTGTATGTCACTATGCACCTGTGTCACTCTTATACATGTGTGGATGTGCTACTCATGTACATAAGTGTGTGCATGTGTTAATCATGCCTACCTGTGTCACTCATGTGCGTAAGTGCATGCATGTGCCACTCATGTAAGTTCACACATGTGTCATGTATGTAAGCGTGCACTTGTGTCACTCATGTATGTAAGTGTGCACATGTGTTACTCATGTACGTTACTCATGTACATAAATGTGACACATGCATGCCTGTGTCACTCATGTACCTAATTGAGCACATGTGTCACCCATATACATAAGTGTGTATGTGCCACTCATATACATAAGTGTGTACATAAATTTGTGCATGTGTCACTTATGTGTGTGTGCACATGTGCCACTCATGTACGTCAGTGTGCAGATGTGTCACTCATGTACATAAGTGTGCATGTGCCACTCATGTACCTAAGTGTGACACATGCATGCCTGTCACTCATGTACGTATGTGCATGCGTCACTCATGTATTTAAGTGTGCACGTGTGTCGCTCATGTACATAAATGTGTGCATGTGTCAATCATGCATGCTTGTGTCGCTCATGTAGATAAGTGCATGCATGTGTCACTCATGTAAGTGTGCTCATTGTCACCCATGAACATAAGTGTGAATATGTCTCTCTAACTGTGCACATGTGTCACTCATGTACATAAGTGTACATTTGCCACTCATGTACATGTGTGCATGTGTCATATGTGAGTGACACATGCATACATGTACATGAGTGGATGTGTCAGTTAGGGTGCAATCCTAAACAATTTAGGCCAGCACAACTCACCCACTCCCTGTTCCCGTTGTGGTGTGGAGAGGCTGGCGCATGTCTGAACACTGGCCTAAGCCTCCCAGAAGTGTCTTATGGGACCAACCCAAACTTGGAGGAGACTTTTGCAAGGACATAGGTTGGCCAAACCGAGGATAGGATTGCAGCCTCATGTATGTAAATGCACACATGTATCATTCATATACTAAGTGTGTGCATGTGAGGTTCGATTGTGCACGGATAGGTGTGCATCACTGCTCAGTGATGGAAATCCAACTTCTACCACAGAAACATCTCTGAAATGTCTGTTATTGAATAACAGTATGGAAATATTAAGGAGCTATGATGTTGTTGTTCCTCCTTGGAGTGTCACATCACAAACGTGTTTCACGGACACGCCACACGCATCAGCGGAAACATACCAGGCAACCTTGGCTTGTTTGAAATTTTATTATCTCTCACAACTACAGATAAGAGCCCATAAGAGAATTTAAGGACGGGAGATGGATAAGAAGAGCGGAAATCCCACCACCCAAAATAAATAAATAAAATATGAGATGATTATTTCAGACACATATGACACATGTCTCCTTAAGACGGACAAGAGGAGCATAAATCACCACCACCCAGGAATATTATTTTGGACACGTGTGATACATGTCTACTTATGATGGATAAGAGGAGCATAAATCCCAGCACCAACACCCCAGAAAATATGAGAATATTATTTTGGACATATATCATATGTCCATGTATCATATGATATATGAGACATGTATCATATGCACAGAGATAGGTAGAGGAGACGGGTGCAGGACGTAGCTAGACAGTATGGGGAGCAAGAGTCGAGGCAGATCAAGTGGTGACCGTAGTGGGGGGTGGGAGATGTGGACCCCCAAGCTTCACTTGCATTCCAACTCAAGCATCCCGTGGACGTCTTCAGCACTTGTTTTGACAAGGGTAGCAGCACTTGGATCCACAGCCGCCACAGCTTCCACATCCACCACAGCAGCAAGGTTTGCAGCAGCAGCAGCCACATCCACAAGACTTGCAGCAGCCCCCACATCCGCAGCAGCCGCAAGACTTGCAGCAGCCCCCACAACCACCGCAGCAACCACATCCGCCACAGCCACAGCTGCCACAATGCTGTTTGCAGCACATGTTTGGAATTTAAGTTGGAGCTGGAAGAAAGACAGGAAAATAATTTTACACCCTCATATACTGAACATATATTCCTGTCCTCTCCCCATAAGACAAGACCCATAAATATGGGGGTCCCTCCACCCCAGAGATTTTTTCCTCTTCCTCCCCGTTTCCTGGGCATATGTGCCAAGTTGCTCTTTTAAACCTTCAACCACATGTACGTATTTCACAGGCATAATCCTAAGAATGTCTACTCTGAAGAAGTCCCATTCTGTTCTATGGGACTTACTCTCAGGAAAGTGTCTATAGGATTGCACCAAGACATTTGCAAGAACCACAAGCAAATACGTTGCGCACAATTCTTCTTCAAGAACACTCTCACTACTACAATCTTTGTAAGCAATTACCACAATTTCCGAACTTTCGAGAGTGGTCCCCACATCCAAACTGAACATGTGTCATTCATGTACATGTGTCAACCAAACTGAAACTGAGCAACCACACCAACAAAAACCGATCCCCACAACCCACGTCTTAAGAGGACCCACACAACTCAGAGATAACCCACATTAAGGGTAGATTTCCCAGATCCTTAACCATATTATTTCAATTCCTGGCTGGTCAAGTCCAAAGAGCTGATGGAGATGCATGGCCATGCATGGAGATAACTGGAGATGTATGGATTCCACCTTACTAGAGATGCATGGAATTAACCTTACTGGAGATGCATGGATTCCACCTTACTGGAGATGCATGGAATTAACCTTACTGGAGAGGCATGGATTCCACCTTACTGGAGATGCATGGATTCCACCTTACTGGAGATGCATGGATTCCACCTTACTGGAGATGCATGGAATTAACCTTACTGGAGAGGCATGGATTCCACCTTACTGGAGATGCATGGAATTCATAGAATCATAGAAGGGACCTAGTAGGTCATCTAGTCCAACCCCTATCTGCATCTTACCTTATGAAGCAGAGAAGAGGATTAAATCGAAGCGAGCAGGTGAATGAAGTGCTCTATGGATGGAGTCCCTTTTATACAGCTCCGAGCACCCTCCTCTTAGGAAGTGAGCCACCTCCATGGAGCGATGAAGTCTTCGTTAGCCACCCGCGCACATGCCCATGCAACCATGCCATCATCTGGCTCATGCCCCTTGACTCAGTGAGCGTCTATCTTTAATATCTAGATGCATCTTCTGAGTGTGGATTAAAGGTCCACCTGATTAAAGGTCATCCCTCCTTGGATAATAGCAGTCTGCTGGATTGGTGGACTTACGTGGAGGACCTCAGAGGATTAATGAAATGTGTGTTTTACGTTGCAGTGTAGAGAGAAATAGTAATTAATGTTGGCATGGTCCTAACTTGAAACACACCACCTGCTACTCTTAAAGTAACCACACCATCCAAAATAGATTTGCTAAAAATTCACCGATGCCAGAATTGGGGCCATCTTTGGCAGAGATCAGTGAACGCCAGAAGATGTGCCTTGAAATGTCCTCTCCAAATATGGCCACTGGTCTTGGACTAGACAGCTGACTTGGTAATGGTAACCACCTTGGCTTGGAACCCAGACTAATCTTGTAGGACCCCCAATTTCAACATCCCTAAAAACGGAGATCAAAGAAGCTGAATGGTCTCCCCAGCTCCACTTGGGAATTAGCAGCCTGCATCTGACAGGTAGGTATACTCTGGAGTCGCTTACCAAATTGGGGTGGCACAAAACATCCTGATCTAGACCCATCTGACTTCAGTGACCCTCAATGCACTTTCCTAGGTGTGGGTGGATATCTTCTCTGGAAGGAGAGTGGTCCCCAATGGAGAGTGGTCCAATGGAGCAAGTGGTCCCCAATGCTTCCCAGCACCTCCCAGCACCCTCTCCACCAAGACCCATCAGGTGAGCCCTGCACATGGAAAGAGCACGTCAGAGGTTGATTCAAGCAAGAGATGCTCTCCAAAATACATAGGTGCTGGAACACCATCAATTGTTGGTGCACAGATCACTGAGTAAGGTCGCAATCCAGAGTAACTATTGGGAGTCCGTGCTCCGGTGCAAGAACAATTTGCTCTGGATTGCTACATGAATTTCCCATTGGTTTTCACTAGGTGGTGCAGTAACTACGTGTACACGTAATGTCTCTTACTTGCTCCTGTAGTTACTCTGGATTGTAGGGTTAGTATCCAAGAAGTATCCTAGAAGTAAGTATCAAAGTGGTATTTCCTGAATTTACATGAATCTAACACTCGCCATGTTGAGTCAAATTCAGTCTCGAAAATCAGGGTGTGCATTAGATTTGATGGTTAACTAAATTTGAGTAAATACAGTATTTTGGTTACAATTATAGGGTCCGCATTAGAGTCGGCGATGCATTAAATTCAAGTAAATACGGCACTTAAACTATGGCTGGAATCCTGTGTCTACTCAGAAGTAAGCCTCATTGTGTTCAATGGGTCTAACTCCCAGGAAAACGTGCTTACGATTTATGGATTATGCTTTAAACCGATAATGGAATATGGACAGGATTACACGATAGGAATAACGATAGCGGAATAATGATAGGAATAACGAAAACGGATAGGATTAGACAATAACGATGGAAAGGAATAACGATAATGGGTGAATATGGATAGGATGACAATCTTTGGGGAATTTCTGAATCAGCAACTACTTGAGAACGTTAGAAGGAGTTTTCTTTATTATAAGTAAAATTTTAAACATACTAACTTTTAATTTTTAACTTTCAATTAATTTCACAAGAATTTGGCACATGGAGGTTCAATATACATTATCCTGGTTGACAATGTGATTTCCAGCCATGAATATCACTTTTGATGGGTCCCAAGTGTACAATATAAATTATTTTCCTTCCTTCCTTCCTTCCTTCCTTCCTTCCTTCCTTCCTTCCTTCCTTCCTTCCTTCCTTCCTTCCTTCCTTCCTTTGTTTGTTTATGTTCTGCCTTTGTCTCCAAAGGTCATCCAAGGTAACTGATGCAATCAAGAGTTAAACAACATAACAGAACACAATTCAAAACAATAAAACACAAACAAAAAACAGTAAAATACAATAAACATATTTTAATGCCACCGTTCCTCAGAAGTGGCACATCCGCAAGTGGCGGAGACACGCAAGCGTCCCTCCATGTGCCACATGCCACTGGGCCTTCCGTGACTATTTTTCATCCCTGTCACAGGTAGCATCATTAAAGCCTCTGCTATTATTAGCACCACATTTGTTACATCTAGCCATAAGGCACGATGAGGTACGAACGAGCGCACTGGGGCACATGGATGTGAAGTCACTGACTACGAATCATGAAGGGAAATCCATGCTCAGGAGTCACAGCCTGACTCAGGGACATAAGTTTGCCTGAGGTTGGATGGACTAGAAAGCGGAAGATGTCTGTCTGTCTGTCTGTCTGTCTGTCTGTCTGTCTGTCTGTCCACCCATCCATAGATAGATAGATAGATAGATAGATAGATAGATAGATAGATAGATAGATAGATAGATAGATAGATAGATATGGTAGGGAGGGAGGGAGGAACGGAGGGGTAGGTAGGTAGGTAGATAGGTAGATGGACGGATGGAGGGATGGACAGACAGACAGATGGACAGGCAGGCAGGCAGGCAGGCAGACAGACAGACAGACAGACAGACAGACCGACAGACCGACCGACCGACCGACAGACAGACAGACAGACAGACAGACAGATAGATAGATAGATAGATAGATAGATAGATAGATAGATAGATAGATAGATAGATATGGTAGGGAGGGAGGGAGGAACGGAGGGGTAGGTAGGTAGGTAGGTAGATAGGTAGATGGACGGATGGAGGGATGGACAGACAGGCAGGCAGGCAGGCAGTTAGGCAGGCAGGCAGGCAGGCAGGCAGGCAGACAGACAGACAGACAGACAGACAGACAGACAGACAGACAGACAGACAGACAGATAGATAGATAGATAGATAGATAGATAGATAGATAGATAGATAGATAGATAGATAGATAGATAGATAGATAGATAGATAGATAGATAGAGTTTGACACCCAGGTTTATGATCGGAATGTAGTTGAGGTGTTGCTGCCAGTCTGTATTCCTCCCTGAATCACAACCCAAACCTACGCATGTCTATTCAGAAAAAAGTCCTATTGAATTCAATGGGACTTACTCCTAGGAAAGTGTGCACAAGATTTCAGCCAATGTCTAATTGGACAGGCTGCCCTTGGGATCCCATGTTGGAGTGGGGAAAAAACCAGTGGCTGACATTATACCCTCAAGTCTCATGCATGATGCACAAATGAGACCTTCGAGCTGATGTTGAGGGCATTTACTCACAGGATCCTCGAGATCAACTCAGGGTATGTCCACCTTTGAAAATATTTGTCCTATTAAAGGTGCCTTTGAAATGCCCTTTGGGCACAGAAGCAAATTACAGTGTTATTAGTGAAAAAGAGGTTTAATAATAGATGGTACTAATACTCATCACATATACAACAAATGTTGGGTCCTGGATTAGCCGATGTTGTGGATGGTTGGAAAACGTGCCCTAATAGCAGGTGCGCATGATGAAGAACACGCCATGCTTTGGTGTTGCCTCACTTCCTCGGGGACGGATGCGTCGAGCCGTATAAAATCTTTCCTTCCCCAAACGGCGCCATCACTTTACCACATCGTCCTTCCAAGCTACCACCATCACGCAAGGTAAGGCGCACGGTGACAGAATTGGGGAGCGCATGACCGAGTGACAGAAAATAAATTTAAACCTTTATGGCGGACACATTTTGTGTACGTCGGGATCGGGAAGGGCGATTTCAACATCAAGGTTTTCCAGGGAATAAACCCAAATGGGGTCTACTTCTGAGTAGGCACAGAGGATTTGTGTTAGGATATATGCTAAGAGGATATGTGTCCTCCCATATGGGAATTGAAATGCCGCATCTCCGTCATAGTGGAAGAACGACTGTATTTACTTAAATATAATACGCTATTTAATATTTATTTTTAATTTAGTTTTTTTTATTTTAATTAAATTAATTTTAAAAGTCTTTAAATTTTAATTTTCAAATGTAATGGGCAGCTCTATAGCAGGTACAAAATTTAATTTTACTGGGGAAACAGCTAATGTGCCATTGATTCTAATGTGCCATACATCTAATGTGCCATACATCTAATGTGTATAGATCAGTATTATATTTATATTTAACTGTAGTTGCAATCCTAAAGACACTTTCCTGGGAATAATACCCATTTAGGCTTACTTTTGAGTAGACATGGTTAGGATTGTGCTCTAGGACAATGATAATGTGCCAATTGGTTCATGTTGGATGCAATCCTAAAGATACTTTCCTGGGAGTAAGACCCATTGAACGCAATGGGGCTTACTTTTAAGTAGATATGGTTATGAATGTGCTTGTTATAATTTTTACCTATTTACACTACATTATATAACAAATATATAATATGCAGTTAAACAAATGTGCCATCCAGTCTAATGCGCCATCGAATTGATTCAACGGCATATTAGATTTCCTTCCATAGCAGCCCAATCCTATTCACACTTTCCTAAGTGCAAACCCCATGGACTCTAATGGGAATTACTTTTGAGTAGACTCCATAGGAATGGCTTCTATGAGAGTCAAATTTGAAAGCATCTTTTATAAAAGTGCTTTCCTCTGCAGGTAAGTATGCACTTATATGTATGAGTACTAACTTTTTGAAAAGAAGATTTTTAAATTTTTTAATTTAATTTTAAAATTTAATTTTAATTTAATTTTTTAATTTAATTTTTAATTTAATTTGCCTTTAACTCCATCAGTGGCCTAGAGTAATCAATTCATTTCCCAATTAAGCTGATTGATCAGTTCATGGTTGCCAACCCATCTCCCTTCCCAAATGCTCCGAGCTCGAGAACACCTGCGGTTCCCATTCTTATATTTCAAAAGGACACCTTATATTGACCTCATACGTCTCCGTTTTCTTTTAGAGTTGCCGTTTCTCCACCACAATGTCCTGTGGTGACTGCTCTGGTTCCTCTGATTGCTCTGGTTGTGGGTCCACAGTCGTAATGTGTCCAGCGCCCTGTTGCAGTCAGCCTTGCTGTGTCGTCCCGGTGTGCTGCGGCCAGTGCTGCGGCCAGTGCTGCGGCCAGTGTTGCGGCCAGTGTTGCGGTGTGATCAGACCCTGCGGTTGCTGCTGTGGTCAGTGCTGCTGTCCTTGTGGCTGCGTTCAGTCCTGTGGTGGCTGCAAAGGCGGTTGTTCCAAATCCATCTGCTCCACCGGCTGCGGCAGTTCCAAAACTGTCTGTTCCACTGGCTGTGGCTCTAGCTGTGGCGGTGCCAAAACATGTGTCACCTCCGGATGTGGTCAGTCCTGCGGTGGTGCCAAATCCGTCTGCGGCTCCGGCTGTGATCAGTCCTGCGGTGGTTCCAAATCCATCTGTAGCTCCAGCTGTGGTTCCCCCTGTGAGAGTGCCAAAACCTGTGGTTCATCCTGCGGAAGCTCCAAAACCTGTGTCACCAGCTGTGGGTCCCCCTGCGGTGGTACCAAATCCGTCTGTGCTCCATCCTGCATTCAAACCAAATGTGTTCCCTGTTGCCCTCCCACCATATGTTGTGCAACCACCGGCAAAGGCTGTGCCACTAAATGATCGGTAACCCTGAAGCAGACGACGTTGACACAACAGCTGCAATAACAGCCGCGCCGACGCTGACGCTGGTTCTTAGAGAGCACTGAGTTGTCACCGCAATACTTCCTGCAAGCTACCAGCCTCCAGCTTTTTACCTTCCTCCTTAAAATTTCCCATTTTCCTTTCTTCTATGTATTCCTAAATGATGTTGTCGAGCCTGTTCGGCACAGAACGGTGTCCTTTATGGTGTCCCCATTTTCCTTGCGGTTCCCAGGGTTCCCTCCTGCAGCTATTGCCTTACCACATATATGGATGAGAATAAAATTCTGAAAGCATGAATGCTTCTATGGTCTTGAGTGTCTTTCCCCCAGTTAGTCTCTGTACACCCAACACACATGTACCATAGTCTCTGTACACCCAACATACATGTACAATCAGGGCTGGCCCATCAGTGAGTCCAACTAAAGAAGGCGCTTCAGGGAGCAGAACGGGTTGGGGAGCACTGACGTGCTCTTAACTCTCTCTGCACACAATACTGGAAGATGGAGAGGCAGATGAAGCAAAGAGAAAGTGGAGAGGAGGAGGAGGAGGAGGAGGAGGAGGAGAGGATATTTACATCAACACATTAGATACATGTATATCAGAGGCTGCCACTTCTGATGTGGTGAAATATATATAAGAGTTCTTAATAGAGGAAAGGCGGGATATAAATCTTTCAACTAAATAAATCCTTCAACTAACTAACTAACTAACTAACTAACTAACTAACTAACTAACTAAATAAATAAATAAATAAATAAATAAATAAATAAATAAATAAAAAGAATTAATGTGTGAGTAAATGAATGAATACACCCTATTGTCAATAATAGTTCAAGAAGAATAACACAGTATAGTATAGTATAGTATAGCATAGCATAGCATAGCATAGCATAGCATATGGGTGCAATCCAGAGTAACTATGGGGAGTCCTTGCTCCAACGTAAGAACAATTTACTCTGGATTGCAATATGAATTTCCCATAGGGTTTCACGAGGTGCTACACTAACTACGTCGACGTAAATGTCTCTTACGTGCTCCCGTAGTTACTCTGGATTGCAGGGTATGTCTTGCCAAACAAGTGTACACCACCTAGGTGGGAATAACGCTAAGATGATGAGTATAATATAGCATAGCATTGTACAGTATAATTTATAGTATGTCTAGCTAAACTGGTGTAACCTGCCTAGGTGGGAATAACACTGAGATGATAAGTTTATAGTATAGTATACGTCTAGCCAAACAAGCGTACCCTGCCTAGGTGGGAATAACAGTAAGATGAGGAGTATAGTATAGTATAGTATAGTATAGTATAGTATAGTATAGTATAGTATAGTATAGTATAGGGTAAGTCTAGGCAAACAAGAGTTCCCTGCCTAGGTGGGACTAACATTAATATGATGAGTATAGTATAGTATAGTATTCTCTATTGTAGCTGGTCAATGTACATCTCAGATGCTGGAAGACTTTGGAACAGATGGGTTTTGTATGTATGTAAAACATACAAAGGGGATGCTCTAGGGGGATTTCCTGCTGCAGGCAGGGGGTTGGACTAGATGATCTACCAGGTCCCTTCCAACTCTATGATTCTATGATTCAAAGTCTTCCTGTCTAAGAGAAGGTTCTAGAACATGGTCAAGAGGTCCAGAGGTCACTCTGTGTTGTAGTGACCATGTGTGGTTTAGTGGAGTTCCCTGGAGGATGCCCAAGGTGTTTGCAGGGATGAAGTAAGTCACGAGAGTACAAAACAACTAAGTGCAGAAAACTCCATATATTTATTTTGACAGGATCCGTGCAGGCAATTTACCCACAAATCATTAAATTTGGTTGCAATCATTTCTCCTGTACAACGATTTTTTACACAGAGTTGGAGCTCCTTTAATATTTCTTTACTGGAGCACAACACTGTTGGGTCGCTTGGTACCCTCCATAGCAGCCTCTGGATGGGCCGCAGCACCCTCTTGTTGGGACACAGCACGGGGTGTACAGATAGCGCTGGACCCCACAGCTGGACCCACAGTACGGACGCCGGACATAGGTGATGACTCGGGGTCTGCGCCGGCAACAGCAGCACCCACGACCTCCGCAATGCCCACGGCAGCTCATGTTGGCAGAGAAGGATCAAGGGAAATCTGGAAAGCAAAGGCAGAGGAGTCAGTGAATCGGAGTTCTAGTAGCAGAAACACACTTTGGAGTAGCAAAAGATGGGGCTCTTACTCACTGGTGTAAGAGTTTAAATTTACACTTCCCAACATTGCTCTCATCAACTTCTTGCACTGTTCTAGCCCTTTAAGGTCATTTCAGTGTCCTAGATAGATAGATAGATAGATAGATAGATAGATAGATAGATAGATAGATAGATAGATAGATAGATAGATAGGTAGGTAGGTAGGTAGGTAGATAGGTAGGTAGGTAGGTAGGTAGGTAGATAGATAGATAGATAGATAGATAGATAGATAGATAGATAGATAGATAGGTAGGTAGGTAGGTAGGTAGGTAGGTAGATAGATAGATAGATAGATAGATAGGTAGGTAGGTAGGTAGATAGGTAGGTAGGTAGGTAGGTAGGTAGATAGATAGATAGATAGATAGATAGATAGATAGATAGATAGATAGGTAGGTAGGTAGGTAGGTAGGTAGGTAGATAGATAGATAAATAGGTAGGTAGGTAGATCGATAGGTAGGTAGGTAGGTAGGTAGGTAGATAGATAGATAGATAGATAGATAGATAGATAGATAGATAGATAGATAGATAGATAGGTACGTAGGTAGGTAGGTAGATAGGAAGGTAGGTAGGTAGGTAGGTAGGTAGATAGGTAGGTAGGTAGGTAGATAGGTAGGTAGGTAGGTAGGTAGGTAGATAGATAGATAGATAGATAGATAGGTAGGTAGGTAGGTAGGTAGGTAGGTAGGTAGATAGGTAGGTAGGTAGATAGGTAGGTAGATAGATAGATAGATAGATAGATAGATAGATAGATAGATAGGTAGGTAGGTAGATAGATAGGTAGGTAGGTAGGTAGGTAGGTAGATAGATAGATAGATAGATAGATAGATAGATAGATAGATAGATAGATAGATAGATAGATAGGTAGGTAGGTAGGTAGGTAGGTAGATAGATAGATAGATAGATAGATAGGTAGGTAGGTAGATAGATAGGTAGGTAGGTAGGTAGGTAGGTAGATAGATAGATAGGTAGGTAGGTAGATAGATAGATAGATAGATAGATAGATAGATAGATAGATAGATAGATAGATAGATAGATATGGAAGGAAGTGACAGACAGACAGACAGACAGACAGACAGACAGACAGACAGAGACAGACAGACAGACAGATGCAACTTACTCTGATCAGGAGCAGAAACCTTTTAGTACTCCCCAGTTCCACGAAATGTGACACAAGCAGATCGATTGAGGGCCTTTTATACAACTCCTTGTGCTTTCCCGGAGGAAGTGTGACAACTCCAAAGTGTGACAACTCCGAAGTGTGGCAACTCCGAAGCGTGATCAATTCCTATCCCAGTATTGATGCCCATTTCGTGTTGCTATAGTGGATTCTTGTTCCTCCGCTCAGTCGGTCCCTTTCCTTAAGTAAACTTCCTAATTGCCCGTGATTGGTGTTATCGTTGCTTAATACATTGTCTATTTAGACATCAATCCTGACTGCACTTAAGAAGTATTTAAGGTTCAATGCAGTCGGATCCGGGAGCTAATAATAGTTTCTGTAGAACTGTTGACTCACCAACCATTTCTGCCGGGCTCATTGACTGTCCTTCAATACGGATCAGATTTTTTTGGGTTACCATGTCTGCTCAAGAGTAAAACCCATTGGGTTCAGTGGGTCTTACTCCCAGGATTGCCGCGTTAGAGATTCTCGTCCCAATGAAGTCATATGTAATGAATGGATTGGGAAAAGGCCAGAGGCATCCAAAGCACGGACTAGATCCATGCACAATTGCGATGTGTGTCACCGTCGTAATTGCCATTGAATCACGTGGACCAGCAATAACCACTTACTCACTGGGAAAGATTCTGCAAGAGATAATTGGGGTGATGAACATGTGGTCACCACGTTCCCAATTGCATGTACCAAGTTGTGTTATTCATAATCCCTGTAAGTTATCTCACCAGCTGGTTACCCAATGAGGTTACTCCACCAGTACTGACCACAGCAAACCTCACTGCAGGCTGAGTTATGCCCTCTTTTTCCAGGACATGATCTCTTTTTTAGTCTTACCTCCTGGAAATCATCTTCAGTGTCCTCCGTTGCCTTGTGAGCATGTGGCCTTCTTCTAATTAATTAATTCTTCTAATTAATTTTTTGAATTAATTAATTCTTCTAATTAATTAGAAGTAGTAATTAATTAATTGCAGTAGATTTATATTTAACTAGTGAAATGTACCCGACTTGCAGGAGTAAAATCCACATTGTGTGCCATCCCCCATGTGCAACATCTCCCCCCCCCCCACAGGCAATATCCCTCCATGTGCATCAATCCTCCATGCACATCAACCCCCCATGTGCAACACCCCCCATGCACAACACCCCCACGTGCAACATCACCCACACACAACATTCCCCCATGTGCATCAACCCTCCACGTGCATCAATCCCCCATGTGCAACTTCCCCCTTCTCAACACACCCCATGCACAACACCCCCATGTGCAACATTCCCCCATATGCATCAATCCTCCATGCGCATCAATGCCAATACCCCCATGCACAACACCCCCACGTGCAACATCACCCACACACAACATTCCCCCATGTGCATCAACCCTCCACATGCATCAATCCCCCATGTGCAACTTCCCCCTTCACAACACACCCCATGCACAACACCCCCATGTGCAACATTCCCCCATATGCATCAATCCTCCATGCGCATCAATGCCAATACCCCCATGCACAACACCCCCAATGTGCAACACCCCCGATGCACACCAAACCCCCCATGTGCAACACCCTCACCTGCATAACAACCCCCGTGCACATCAACCCCCCATGCAAAACACACCCCCATGAGCAGCACCGTCCCCATGCGCAGGATGAGAACGCAATCCTATGCACACTTTCTTGAGAGGAAGCCCAATTCAACACAATGGGACTTACTTTTGAGTAGACAGGCATAGGATTGTGCTATAAGTGGAATATATAAAAGTATAAATCCAAGGCACAGGGTGGAGGTATTTAAAATTTTATTGTCTTATTATCAAATTTTATTTGATATTGTTATTATTTGATATTATTTATTATCATGTTATCAAATGGTTGATAAGAGGTCATGGTACAAATGGAGAGTTTTCAGAGAGGTCCAGGAGAAAATTTCACCAGTCCAAGAGAAACCCATCACCGAAGGGCTACAACAGGCAAGTTCTCATTACTTACCAAGATATTAGAAGGAGCAAAATGGTAGTAAGAAGGAAGAAGTGGATCCACTGTATAAAGAAGCACTGACATTCGAGACCTTGAACTGGATGAGTTGAACGCAAGGAAGGTTATGATGGTCGGTTGATGGTCCCACCTGGAGTCCACATCTATTGACGCTTCCAGAGCTTCCGTTATCAGCACATAGACTGACAGGGGAAGGAGGCTTTGGAACCACAACCAGCCCCCCAAGAGCCCCCGGAGGAAGGTGAGCAACAACAGCAGGGCAAACAACAGCAGTCGGGGCAGCCGTCACAACCGATGCCACCGCAACCCGCATCGCCTTTGTGGTGTTGCCAGTCAGACTCGCAGCAGGGGGTACAGCTGGTATTGAAGGTGGGCAGCATTGTTGGAGTGAAAGCAGAGCTACAAGAAATGGGGAGATCAGGGGTCAACAACCTACACGATCGTCACATAGAGCCTCCTATATGGCTCTTCTTATATAGGATATCCATATATGTTCAGAATATGGGAAGGAAACAGAATGTGGGAAGGAAAGGGGGGATCAGGATTACATTAATATCTGGAAACACACCTAAGAACCTGGGCCAAATCAGCACCTGGATCTTGGGTATCTAGTGGCTTCTGCTGGTTATGAGCCCTTTTGGGACAGGGACCCATTAGCTATTAATTAGCTATTATTTTTTTATTTTCTTTGTGAACTTTTTAGTTGAAAAGTGGTATATAAATACTGTAGGTAGGTAGGTAGGTAGGTAGGTAGATAGATAGATAGATAGATAGATAGATAGATAGATAGATAGATAGATAGATAGATAGATAGATAGATGGATGGATGGATGGATGGATGGATGGATGTGAGGGTAGCTAGACAGATAGACAGACAGACAGATGGATAGATGGATAGATGGATGAGAGGATGGATGGATGGATGGATGGGAGGGTAGCTAGACAGATAGACAGACAGACAGACAGATGGATGGATAGATGGATAGATGGATGAGAGGATGGATGGATGGATGGATGGATGGATGGATGGATGGATGGATGGATGGATGTGAGGGTAGCTAGACAGATAGACAGACAGACAGATGGATAGATGGATAGATGGATGAGTGGATGGATGGATGGATGGATGGATGGGTAGATAGATAGACAGATAGGCAGACAGACGGACGGACGGACGGACGGACGGACGGACGGACAGACAGACAGACAGACAGACAGACAGACAGACAGACAGACAGACAGACAGACAGACAGATAGATAGATAGATAGATAGATAGATAGATAGATAGATAGATAGATAGATAGATAGATAGATTTAATAAGTTAATAAATGGTCCAAACTCCCATGGCCCATCTATTGACCACTCATGGCACACTGGTTGAAAATCACTGCACTAGAACCCCCACCAGTGGGTTCACCAATGGGACAGGGTTGTTATAGGCTTTTGGCTTCTGGAAGTGTCTGGATTGCATCCAGTTTGTCCAGTTCTCATTCCCACAATTCCCCCCAATACATAAAAATAATAAATAATTTATTTCCCAAAGAAACAGAATAATTTTTTAACCGTGGCTTACCTTGTTCAGTGGAAGAAACAGGTAAGAGGAATGAATTAAAGTGAGGAGTTGTGAGTCAAGGATCCCTTTTATGCACCTCCTTCCGGGCTCCTTCCCTGGGGTCATCAGACTCCGCTATGCACCAGCGCATGCCTAGTGCACCCCCAAGCACATTCCAGCCCTCTGCCCCATTGCGTGGCATGACCCCATAGGCGTGAATCAGACGCTTTTTCCTGTGACTTACGATGGTGATTACCTTCCTTTTAAACACAAAATACACTATAATTTGGAACTAGACCCGAGGTGATGCTCGGATATGGCGCATGTCCTTCCTCGCTGTGGATATTGGGGTGAATCAAGCTCTCGTAAACCAGTATACATGCTCCACGTGGCGGGTAAGGAATGACTTCCACATCTCAAGGAAACATGGTTGGACACCCCCGATTTGCTTGTAGCACCTTCATGTTTCTTCCCCGGTACATTTAATTTGCCATAATCGGGACTACATTGAAATATTGGGATGATTTCATGCGCAGGTGTGAGCGCACTGTTTGTAACCACGTCTACTCAAAAGTAAGCCCAATTGGATTCAATGCATCTTACTCCCAGGAAAGTGTATTTAGGATTGCAGCCTATTTGGAATGAAGAAGTTAGAAATGGATGATGGTCCCCCAAAAAATCTCAGTTCTCCCTTCTCTAAGGCTGCAACCCTAAACTCACTTTCCTAGGAGTAAGCTCCATTGAATACAATAGGGCTTACTTCTGAGTAGACATGAATAGGATTGTGCTCTTAGAATTACACACACAAATTGCACAGTGGATGATCAGGGTAGAGGTCCAGAAGACCCAGACTTGCCCCATGTGATCAGAAATTTGGATAGGTCTCACTACACACTCTACTATATGCATTACTACAGGGTCACGGCTCAACATCAAAACTGAAGCCAATGTGAACTGTTTGTGACCCCCATGGATGGAGGCTGGATGTGACCCCCAGATGTCCCGATGCGGCCCTAGCTAAGTTGTTGTAAATGCTACAGGTAGGGGGTTGGACTAGATGACCTCATAGTTCCCATCCACATCCAGATGTGGCCCTATCTAAGTTGCTGTAGATGGTACAGGCAGGAGTGGACTAGATGACCTCATAGGTCCCTTCCACATCCAGATGTGGCCATATCTAAGTTGCTGTAGATGGTACAGGCAGTGGTGGACTAGATGACCTCATAGTTCCCTTCCACATCCAGATGTGGCCCCATCTAAGTTGCTGTAGATGGTACAGGCAGGGGTGGACTAGATGACCTCATAGTTCACTTCCACATCCAGATGTGGCCCCATCTAAGTTGCTGTAGATGCTACAGGCAGTGGTGGACTAGATGACCTCATAGTTCCCTTCCACATCCAGATGTGGCCCCATCTAAGTTGCTGTAGATGCTACAGGCAGGGGTGGACTAGATGACCTCATAGGTCCCTTCCACATCCAGATGTGGCCATATCTAAGTTGCTGTAGATGGTACAGGCAGTGGTGGACTAGATGACCTCATAGTTCCCTTCCACATCCAGATGTGGCCCTATCTAAGTTGCTGTAGATGGTACAGGCAGGGGTGGACTAGATGACCTCATAGGTCCCTTCCACATCCAGATGTGGCCATATCTAAGTTGCTGTAGATGGTACAGGCAGGGGTGGACTAGATGACCTCATAGGTCCCTTCCACATCCAGATGTGGCCCTATCTAAGTTGCTGTAGATGGTACAGGCAGGGGTGGACTAGATGACCTCATAGTTCACTTCCACATCCAGATGTGGCCCCATCTAAGTTGCTGTAGATGGTACAGGCAGTGGCGGACTAGATGACCTCATAGTTCCCTTCCACATCCAGATGTGGCCCCATCTAAATTGTTAACCGTGTCTTACCTTGTTCAGTAGAAGAAACAGGTAAGAGGAATGAATTAAAGTGAGGAGATGTGAGTCAAGGATCCCTTTTATACACCTCCTTCCGGCCTCCTTCCCTGGGGCCTCTGACCCCATCATAAGTCCTTTCCATGTCCGGATGTGGCCCTAAGTTGCTGTAGATACTACAGGCAGTGGTAGACTAGATGACCTCATAGGTCCCTTCCAGGTCCAGATGTGGCCCTATCTAAGTTGTTGTAAATGCTACAGGCAGAGGGTGGACTATATGACCTCATAGGTTCCTTCCAAATGTATGATTCGATGTCGTTTTGCAGTTTTATGCCAACAATATCACTTGGGAGCTTTGCAATGAACGTCCCGCAGATTCATCGGACCCATCTTGGCAACAGTTTGTAGGACATGAAACAGCCGAGACCTGTTCTGGCTGCGCATTACCCTTATCCTGGCGGCAGACACCTTTTTATAATGACGCTGCCTAGAATTTTAATTAAATCAAGTGCTAATTATTTTCTCTACTGCTCTGCTCGCCGGTGGTGCATTCCCCGTTCAAGGTATTAATTCAGCTTTACAAAGCTCATCATGTCCTCGGGGCATGTGACTGGTTTCCCAAGAGTTTACAGTAAGTACTTGAGATCCTGCCGTTCATTGGGTAGCGTCTCCTTCTCCGCCTCCCTTACTTACAATGCTCTCTTACTCAGTACTCTTCTCCTGGAGAGAGTAAACAACACCTGAGGGTATTCTAGAAGCAGGTAGATCATGGTTATTTGGTGGCAGAGGAGAGGCGCACAGAGGACGGGGTTCCCAAATTTACCCGTGAAGCATGGTGCACAACCCAGAACAAGTGAGCAAAACCTTTATGGATCCTGCAATTTATCCGCGGCCCAAGGTGATGATACCCAAATTTAATGAAATTTCATGAGACCCGTAGTAGTACCCAGGACTAATAGGGGCTATAGGCCAGTGGTCTGGGAACAGGGGTAAATTACCCCAAATGGCAGAGGGTAAATGGCAGGGGTAAATTACCCCAAATGAATTTCCTAGGGGTCAGGGATGGTCGCGCTGATCCGCACACTCTTCCTCTTCCGAAAGCTCCAACGGAGAGCACTACCACTTCCGCCACGGAGTAGTGCTAGCGCTCGCCATCGGAGCTTTCAGAAGGGGAAGAGTGCGCACGCATGTGCATAGTAATGTTTTTTTTTAAGTGCAGGACTTAGCTGCACCGAGCCACAGCAGCCTGAAACTGCCCCCCGTCCCCAAACTCCCTCCCCAGCCCAGTTAAGTAAGCCACTTACTTTACGTTTACTCAGAAGTAAACAACTTACTTTACGTTTATTCCTGATTTCAAAAATGTCGGACAAAATGTAGGACATCCTACATTTTGTCCTACAATTGAGAATCTGGACTTTGGGGTGACAATTTCCTTCCTTCCAAATCACAGGGGTAACATCGGGGTATGTAAATATATTTTGGGGTAAAAGGTAAAAAAGTTTCCTGACCCCTGCTATAGGCAGAGGCGTAATGAGGGTATAGCATGGGATGCAATCTGCCATGGGCGACAGGGCCCCATGTCTCTTGCTACAAGCAGGTGGTTGGACTAGATGACCTCCTGAAATCCCTTCTAACTCTTTTAATGGGGTCAAATTTCAGTCCTTGCCAGGGGCGAAATTTTGCCTAGGTACCCCTCTGGCTATGGGTCTCATCCCTCCGGCTACGGGTACCCCTCTGACTATGGGTGTCATCCTCCTTGAGAAAATGATGAGGATGACCTATGGGATTTAGGAACCTCTGGAGTTAGGATAATTTCAGTTATTGTTATTGATTGTGGGATTAATATCATTCAATACCCTGATCCTGACGGAAGGAAATCTTAGCAGAACCAGATAAACAGAATCAGATTTCCAAATTAGGTTGGCACAATTGCTCAGTTCAGAAATTATTATTATTGAATAATAATAGTCCAACTATTAATAATAATAGTCCAACCCTATAAATTAACTGATTTATACTCGCCTTTCTTCCCAAAAATGCTTACAGCATTTTAAATATACAATAATAAACATACAATTTTAAAATGGATATAAAATGGAGAGAGTTTTAGATTTAGAGTTATATTTATATTTATATTTTATATTTGATGCCCTGATTTTTTTCCTATTTTAAAATTCTTAAAATTTTATAATTTCTACTAATTTTACAAATTGATTTTTAGGCTGTAATCCTATTCACACTTTCCTGGGAGTAAGATTCATTGAACACAATGGGGCTTACTTGTGAGTAGATATGATTAGGATTGTGCGTACGCCTTATTGAATACATTGGGACTTCCTACTGAGTAGCCATTAATCGGATTGCAATAAATATTGATTTTAAAAGATTGATTAAAAGGATTGCAATAAAAGGGTCTTTTATTCAATCAGTCAAAAGACTGATTAATAGGATTGCAATAAAAGAGTCTTGATTTTATCAGCCATATCCTTATTGAATACATTGGGACTTCCTACCGAGTAGCCATTAATAGGATTGCACTGAAACTGATTTTAAAAGATTGATTAATAGGAGTGCAATAAAAGGGTCTTGATTTTATTGGCCTCCCACCTTATTATTAGGATACATTGGGAAGTTCTACTGAGTAGCCATTAATAGGATTGCACTGTAATTGATTTTAAAAGATTGATTAATAGGATTGCACTGTTATTGATTTTAAAAGGGTCTTGATATTATCAGCCCCCGACTTTATTAAATATTTTAGGACATCTCATAGAAAATATGCATATATGTATATATTTGTATATGTATATATGTATATGTATATATTTAAAGGGAAGTTCTTTTCCCTCTTACACAACACCGGAACTTGGGAATGTTTGCTAATGTTGAGTGGCAAGAGAATTAGAACGGAAAAAAGAGAATATTTCTTGACGCTGAACATAATAACACTGTGGAACTCATTGCCACAGGATGTTGTGCTGGAACCTGGCTTAGAAGCTCTGAAAAAGGGAGTGGATGGTTTTGTGGAGGAAATGCCAATTGTAGGTTACAAGCCATGATGGACATCACCAACCTCCTGGTTTCGAAGTAGGTTATCTCTGAAGGCCACATCAAGGGAGCGGCAACAGGATGCAGGTATCTTGTTATCCTATATGCTCCCAGAGACATATACAGGAAGTTGGACTAGGTAGGTGCTTATATTTCTTCCCTATAAGGACCGTCTAATCTTTGTATCACCGATGATGATGGGTTTCATCCCCAGGTGTCCCAGTCACCATCATTAAAAAAAACATAGGATGCCATCACAAAATCCTATGGTAGGGAGTTCCACATGTGAACCACACACTGGGTCAAGAAATGCTTCCTTTAATACATCTCGGGCACAATCCCATCTATGTCTACTCAGAAGTAAACCCCTTTGTGTTCAATGGGGTTTACTCCCAGGAAAGTGTGTTTAGGATTGTAGCCGCCTCTCTTCCCCCTCTTGTCAAGTTTCACGGGGGAAAAACTCAGAAAGGGGTCCCTATTATCACATCGGTCCCTATGCACAGTGTTCCTACAACTATATAGATCAACAAAATTATAGACCAACACAAAAATATAGAAGGTTATGGAAGGGAACAAATGTCTGGCAAGACCATAGTATTGTCCAGATGTAATTGCTGAGTGTAATGTTCTGACTACCTGTATTTAATATCAGCTGTGGGTTGCCCCCCCCCCCCCAACCCCAAAGGATGTTCTAATAATCCTATAATTATTGCCATGCTGGGCATAGAAATCTTTTAAATAAAATAAATGAATAAATAATACTTCAATTTCCCAATGTTTACTTTTTTTTGAATTTTCATATAACACAATATATTATAAGGGCACAATCGAGAAGGAAGGAAGGATGGAAGGAAGGAAGGCAGGCTGGGATCAGAAGGAAGGAAGGAAGGAAGGAAGGAAGGAAGGAAGGAAGGAAGGAAGGAAGGAAGGAAGGAAGGCTGGGATCAGAAGGAAGAAAGGAAGCAAGGAAGGCTGGGATTAGAAGGAAGGAAGGAAGGAAGGAAGGAAGGAAGGAAGGAAGGCTGGGATTGGAAGGAAGGAAGGCTCGGATTAGAAGGAAGGAAGGAAGGAAGGAAGGAAGGAAGGAAGGAAGGAAGGAAGGAAGGAAGGAAGGAAGGCTGGGATTGGAAGGAAGGAAGGAAGGAAGGAAGGAAGGAAGGGAAGGAAGGAAGGAAGGAAGAAGGAAGGAAGGAAGGAAGGCTGGGATCAGAAGGAAGAAAGGAAGCAAGGAAGGCTGGGATTAGAAGGAAGGAAGGAAGGAAGGCTGGGATTGGAAGGAAGGAAGGCTCGGATTAGAAGGAAGGAAGGAAGGAAGGAAGGAAGGAAGGAAGGAAGGAAGGAAGGAAGGAAGGAAGGAAGGAAGGCTGGGATTGGAAGGAAGGAAGGCTCGGATTAGAAGGAAGGAAGGAAGGAAGGAAGGCTGGGATCAGAAGGAAGAAAGGAAACAAGGAAGGCTGGGATTAGAAGGAAGGAAGGAAGGAAGGCTGGGATTGGAAGGAAGGAAGGCTGGGATTAGAAGGAAGGAAGGAAGGAAGGAAGGAAGGAAGGAAGGAAGGAAGGCTGGGATTAGAAGGAAGGAAGAAAGGAAGGAACAAACAAACAAACAAACAAACAAACAAACAAAAAATGCAGAAACCAAGACACTTTCAAGCATTTATTTGAACATGTTTCCTACAGGAATTAAACTAGATCCAAGTTGATCATGATGATTTTTCCTCCCATCAGGAAACTTTCAAAGCCATTGGGAATTCCTTCAGCATTTCTTCACTGGGGGGCAGCATTTCTTCTCTGGGGGGCAACACTGAGTCATTTGGCACCCTCTGGATGATCCGCAGCACCCTCTTGTTGGGGCACAGCACGGGATATAGGTATATCGGCATACACCACCACAGGATCCACAGCACGGTCTACAGACATAGGTGATGACTGTAGGACTGCACTGGAAATAACCACAGCCGTGACTTCCGCAAGAACGGCTGCAACTCATCTTAGCAGAGAGAGACAGAGGAAAACCTAGAAAGCAAAAGATTGCATAATCCTCTGAATGCATATATTTCATCATACATATATTGCGTGTTTTGTGCCTTCTCTGAATTTATTCTCTGTGGATTCCTCAGTTCTATAATCAACCCTTTATTTATTATTTATTATTTATTAGATTTGTACTCTACCTTTCTCCCCAAAGGGCCCCCAAGGCCAGATTTCCCTTCCTTTCGACCCTATAATTGAACATGAATTATGACAAAATGAGAATTTATTTAATTAATTTGGGATTTCCGTTTATGATCCAGCCCGGTGATCGATCACACCCCTATCGAGAAACAAAGAGAAAGATATTTCCAATCCTGATTGATAATGTGAATGATCTCGGTGAATGATCTCACAAGTCATCGAGATCTCACAACGGCTCTCCCAGAAATTGTAATAAATGAATGAATGAATGAATGAATGAATGAATGAAGGAATGAAGGAAGGAAGGAAGGAAGGAAGGAAGGAAGGAATGAATGAATGAATAAATAAATAAATAAATAAATAAATAAATAAATAACTTCCAGCTTTAGGATTCTATAATCCTATGATTCTGAGAAATAAATATAAATATAAATATAATATAAATATAAATAAATAAATAAATTACTTTCTAGATGACCTACTAGGTCCCTTCCAACTCTAGGATCCCATAAGTCTATGATTCTATGAAATAAATAAATAAATAAATAAATTTATTAATGAATAAATGAATAAATAAATGAAGGAAGGAAGGAAGGAAGGAAGGAAGGAAGGAAGGAAGGAAGGAAGGAAGGAATAAATAAATAAATAAATAAATAAATAAATAACTTCCAACTCTAGGATTCTATAATCCTATGATTCTGAGAAATAAATATAAATATAAATATAAATATAAATATAAATATAAATATAAATATAAATATAAATATAAATAAATAAATAAATTACTTTCTAGATGACCTACTAGGTCCCTACCGGAATTTCTTCAGGACGACAAGTTCCAGGGAATGAGTGCTGGCCTGATAGATCCAGCAACTTATATAGAGCTCCTTGCACCTTCCCGGAGACAACTTGGTGTGACAACCCGGAAGCGTGACCAATTTTCGAACCAAGTGTTGATGTCCGTTCTTCGTTGACACCTTAGATTTTGGTTCCTCAATCCATATCTTTCATTCAAGGAGCTTCGTAATTGCAGGTGATTGATACTATCTTGGCTTATTACAGCGACTATTTTGATACCAGACCTGTAGGCTCTTAAGAGCTCTTTATTGAAAATCAAATGACAATGAACTATCCGTTGAGTTGCGCAACAGGATGTGGGACCTAATTGACTCATCGTCCGTTTCCGTTGGGCGCATTGACCATCGTTCAGTGTTGATCACTTGTTATTTGTTTGTTTTCTTGCTTGCTTGATTCTTTCTTTCTTTCTTCATTCCTTCATTCATTCGTTCATTCGTTCATCTCCCGCTTTTGTTCCTCAAAACAGGTAACATCAGTGTTTGAGACGTTTCCCAGACGAAGCCACATAAACTGAGTGTATTATGAGTAAACTGAGGGTGCAATCCAGAGTAACTACAGTGAGTCCTTACTCCGGTGTAAAAACAATTTACTCTGGATTACAATATGAATAGCGAGATTCTGCCATAACTACCTCGACATAAATGTCTCTTACGTGCTCCTGTAGTTACTCTGGATTGTAGGGTGAGTCACAAAAACTGAATATAAAGCAGGAGTGATGCAAAGCACATATAGAATTACGACACGTCGATCATAACAGCCTTTGAACCGGCAATCATGTGAACTATAACGGTCAGCGTAAGACCTTTTTATTCTTCAGTGTAGGCTATTCCGTTCTTGAACATCTCATTAACATCTGATTTATCGTATGTCCATGTATTGTATGCCATACGCAAAATTAATAAAGTGCGCACCATGAATGAGAGCATTTGCAAGGGAGGTGAAAAGCTAATGGTGACCATGCCTGTCCTATGGATAACGTCACATGAAAACTCAGGGCTCAAGATATTTTACCAACTTAAGCATAATTATAACCCTTATTGTATTATTTATTACTTACTTACTTAGGGCCAAATCCAGAGTAACTAGGGGGAGTCCTTGCTCCGGTGTAAGAACAACTTCCTACGGATTCTAATATGAATTTCCCATAGGTTTTCGCTGGGTGGTGCAGCAACTACATTGTAATGTCTCTTATGTGCTCCCGTAGTTACTCTGGATTGTAGGGTTAGTCAGTTACATAGGCTGCAATCCTAAAGACAGTTTCCTGGTAGCAAGACCCATTGAACACAACGGGGCTAACTTCTGAGTAGACATGGTCAGGATTGTGCTCTGAGTTACTTACTTGCTTAGGGCAAGATCCATAGCGGTTACGGGTCCATGCAGTTGCGTCTCCCTCTAGTGTTATCTTATGGAAAGTCATCTTAACTGCACTGGAGCAGAGGGATTAATTTTAGGATATAGACCTTATTTATTTATTTATTTATTTGTTTGTTTGTTTGTTTGTGTCTACTTACTTATCTTAACAACTGCATTCCTCTGATCCACCTTCAGTGTATGGAAATCGGTATGGATTGGCTGGTAAATCACGAAACCGCTAGCGATTCGGGTGGAAGGATTTTATTTTGAGCTTGCATGTATAAGTTCAAATAGGCTCTCCATATGTCCCGAAAAACAGGGATAATCCCTATTTATTTATTTATTTATTTATTTATTTATTTATTTATTCATTCATTCATTCATTCATTCATTCATTCATTCATTTATTCATTCATTCATTTATTTATTTATTTATTTATTTATTTATGGGGGTTTTCACATAGTTGCATGACATAGGCTGCAATCCTAAAGACACTTTCCTGGGAGTAAGACCCATTGAACATAACAGGGCTTACTTTTGAGTAGACCTGGTTAGGCTTGTGCTCACCGGGTCCTGTCCTGATTTTTTGGAAGAGAATTACGACGACCCAAGTTTTGTTCCGAGGCTCTTCAACACTCTCTCGCAAAAAGATACGAGCGCTTCAAGCCACCGTTGCAGCAGGAAACACATCGTCTTCGAAGCGCGGCGTGGAGGTTGCGCTGCATGGAATAAAGAGATTTGATGTGAACAATCCACAAAGGTCTTCCAAATATTGAATCTACGCTGGTGTTCCTCAGCTGAATCCGATATCAGATTCGATGGTTAATTAGATTTGAGTAAACGTGGTATTTTGATTATAAGTATGGGGTGCGCGTTAGATTCAATGGCGCATTAGCTTTGAGTAAATACAGTATCTCTACTCTAACGTTATAGCCAAAAAAAGTTTAGATGTGGTGATGATGCTTTGCCAAAAACCACCCAGTGAAGGTCCACCATGGAGATGTCCCATACCGGGTGATGCAAACCCTAGTGATGCTATTGGTTTTACATAATGTCTCTTATGTGCTCCCGTAATTACTCTGGATTATAGAGATAGTCTAAATTGCATCTAATTATATCCCCTTCCACCAAAAACAACCCCTTGGTTTGGACATACCTTGTCTGATGGGAGTAATGGGTGAGAAGGATGGAGCCAATGGAGGGAACGAAGAGAAGGGTCCCTTTTATACACTCCCTTGCAGGAATGACACAGATTCAAAAAAAAAAAAACAACCTCTGAATTCCTAACATTTCCAAGACTCGTGCCAAGTGCCCTATTACCCTTGGCACGATCCTGACTCTTATTAACGAAAGGCATGCATCAGACCTGTTTCCTGCATGACTTATGATAATGTGCATGAGGGGATGATGCACATGGGGGGGATGATGCACATGGGGATAAAGTTTGGCTTAACTGGAGAACTATTTCAAAGGAATTTGATTTAATGCTATTTTGCTGTCTGCTCTTATTGTTACTTTATCTTAATTAATTGTTACTTTATCTTAATTAATTGCATTTTAATCAATTGCATTTTAATTGTATCTGCTGCGTTGTTTTTGTTGCTGTAAACCGCCTCGGGTGCACATTTTGGGGGTTGAAAGGTGGGGTATAAATCATATAAATAAACAAACAAAAACAAAGAACCAAGCAAGCAAGCAAGCAAGCAAGCGAACGAACGAACGAATGAATGAATGAATGAATGAATGAATGAATGAATGAATGAATGAATAAATAAATAAATAAATAAATAAGGGCAAAATCCAGAGTAACTATGGAAGTCCTTGCTCCGGTGTAAGAACAACTCACTCTGGATTTCAATATGATTTCCCATAGGTTTTCACAAGGTGGTGCAGGAGCTATGGGCGCACGAAAAGACCCTTACATGCTCCTGTAGTTACTCTGCATTTGAGTGTTAATAAATAAATAAGTTAAGTGAATGGATGGATGGGTGGATGGATGGATGGATGGATGGATGGATGGATGGATGGAAGGATAAATGAATGAATGAATGAATGAATGAATGAATGAATAAATAAATAAATAAATAAATAAGGCCAAAATCCAGAGTAACAACAGAGAGTGCTTGCTCCGGTGTAAGAACAACTCACTCTGGATTCCAATATGAATTTCCCATGGGTTTTCACTAGGTGGTGCAGTAACTACATGTGCACGTAAGGACTCATACATGCTCCCATAGTTACTCTGGATTTGGGGGCTTATAAATAAATAAATAAATAAATAAATAAATAAATAAATAAATAAATAAATAAATAAATAAATAAGAGTTTGGATGGAATTGCTGGGAGGAAGATTCTTAAGCATGCACCCACATTCGCATCCCGCATAGTTTCCAGCTAAAAGGGGTGCCAAGTGAGGCCTCTTCTTGGAATGGCCACTATTGTTTTAATGAGAGAGCTTGATTTATTGTCCCGGATCATGACCTTATTCCTGCTGGATTACTGTTATTAGGGCTTTATTCACAAAGGAGTAAATTACAGCAGGGCGCTGACACGGGACAATATCTAAACATTCTCCTGTAATGAGAAAGAAGGGCAAGGGCTTGGAGTACAGCATGGGATGGTTGTTCACCTTATACAGAAACTTGCTTTAGATGCTAATTTAGGGTTTCGGGTTCCTCGGAGATGCCTCATTTCCTGGGGGACGTTTCCAGAGCCTGTATATAAAACCCACCTTCCTTGAGCCCTTCATCTACTCTGGATTTGGGGTTCTGACCAGTTTCCACCTGTGAACAAGGTAAGTTGGGGTAACACCTGGGAACCTCTAGGGTCATTAGAAGTTTTGGGGAAACAACCCAGTATAGTTCTTGTTTTGGGTTGTGGGATTTCTGGAGTATATCCTGTCTGGTTATGATAGGCTGCAATCCTATCCCTATTTCCTCGGAATAAATCTCATTGAACTCAAAGGGGCTAAACTTCTCAGTAAGCACACATAGGATTGGGCTGTGAATCTAGATGATGTCTTTAAGTAGGGTTGCCATAATTCTCTTCCACAAAACCGGGACAGGACCCTCTGTCCCATTTGCCAATAGGGGAATGCCATACCTGAAAACCAGGATTGTCCGGGTTTTTCCCATACATGTGGCAACCCTACTTCAAGGCAAATTCACGCTATGAGGAAGGTAAGATAGCCAGGGTGGACCACGGATCTGATCCCTCACAGCACAATCTTAACCATGGGCAAAATCCATAGCAGTTATGGGTCCACGCAGTTACGTCACCCTCTTGTGTTATCTTATGGAAAGTCACCGTAACTGCTCCAGAGCAAAGGGCTTAATTTGACTTTAGGATATGGGCCCGTGACTACTAAAAAGTAAACCCTATTGTGAATAGTTGGGCTTACTCCCAGGAAAGTGTGTATAGGCTTGCATCCACTAGGATTTCTAGTAGATGTATGTTCGAAGCACAGAGTTTGTGCATCTTATGTATGGTGCAATCCTAAGCATGTCTACTCAGAAGTAAGTCCCATTGTATTTTATAGTACTTACTCCTAGGAAGTGTGGTTAGGAATGCAGCTGTAGTCTTAGTTATCAAAGAGTCAGGGTTAGATCCACAGGTTCACTACAATGATCAGTCCTTCTTAGGAACCGGATTATGAGCCCTTTTGGAATAGTGGCTCATTAGCTATTAATTAGCTATTAATTTTCATTTTCTTAGTAAATCGCTTTGTGAACTTTTTAGTTGAAAAGCAGTATATACGAGAATATAGATTTAAATACTATACCCTACAATCCACAGTAACTACGGGAGCACGTAAGAGACATTACGTGCACCTGTAGTTACTGCACCACCTCGTGAAAACCTATGGGAAATTCATATTGCAATCCAGAGCAAATTGTTCTTACACCAGAGCAAGGACTCTCCATAGTTACTCTGGATTGTGCCCATAGTTGTAAATACTATAGATAGATGGTGAGTTGGTTGGGTCTGAGGTGCATGGCACATGACTTTCTATGCTCTATCCACAATGCTGTGCCACATTCTGTGTCCCCATATTATCCCAGGCACATGATCCCATCCAAGCATCCATGCACCGGCGCATAGTTCCTTCAATGTTCCTTCTCAGCAATGGGGAAAATATATGAACCGTCTCAGTGTGCTTCTTTTGTATGTTTCAGCCTTATCTGCAATCCACCAGAATGAGTGGGATGCACAGCGGTTGCGGTTGCGGTTGCGGTTGCGGTTCCAGCGACAGCGGTACAACAGTCATCTGCATGCCCTGCAGCGGATGTAGCCAGGGCTGCATGCCCTCCAAGTCCTGCTATGGCGGGAAGTCTTACTGCGGCTATGGGCAAAGAATGGGATGCTGTATGCCAATGAGCTGCATGGGGGGTATGGGTATGGGATGTTACCCAATGGTGTACAGGATGAGTTCCGGATCTTACGGAAACTCAAACAATTGCGGTTGTGGTTGCTCATGAGGTTATGAAAGTACGACGCCGAAATCAGGATGACCCTCTGACCGCCGATACAACGATGATGATTGTGAAACCCCCAAGTTCATCTCATGAACTCCAACCCCTGAAGCTCTCTGACAACTACTCTTCTCGATTAACCTCTTCGTTCCACTGTATCTGGCCATCTTTTGGTCATGTATTCCCACTGCGACCGTCCTGTCAAATTGTTTAAGCGTTCCAACTTTGCTTCTTCCCTAACAAGAATAAAATTTGGATGTCACCATACTATGAGACTTGTCCTCCTTCTTATTGTTCCCCCATCCTATGATCCCCAGATGTGTGGGTTTGCAAGCAAAGGGCCTCACAGCCGTTATGGGGTATGCGGGGTCTTCCTGGTGATGCACATGGGGGAGCGGGCAATGCCAGTACTTACCAAAATTTTTAAAATCCAGGTATCTTCAAATAATACCGTCCTATTAGATATAGCCAACAATGCGGATTGATTGATTGATTGATTGATTGATTGATTGATTGATTGATTGATTGATTGATTGATTTATTTATTAAGTTTATGGCAAGTACAAGTACTTATGGTAAATCAGATGTTAATGTTCCATTGCCATGTATTTTGAGAGCCAGGAATTCCACATTGATGTCTAGCTGCCAACTCTTGCCATTGACCATTCTTCAATGGTCATACATTGGCCATACATTGACCATACATTGGCCATACATTGACCATACATTGGCCATACATTGACCATACATTGACCATACATTGGCCATACATTGACCATACATTGGCCATACATTGGCCATACATTGACCATTCTTCAATGTAGACTGGCTGCCAATTATTGCTATTAGTTTAGTTCACACTCCCATGCTATCCAGGGTGAACTAGCATCACACCATACAGAACGCAACGGAACAAACTCATTTGTTTGTTCGTTCATTCATTCGTCTGTTTGTCCGTTTGTCCATTTTTGTCCATTCATTCATTCATTCATTCATTCATTCATTCATTCATTCATTCATATACGTACTTACTTTTATTAGGGCTTTATGCACAAAGGAATAAATTCTACCTAAAGGAAGGATACCCAAGGTGGGTATCCCTGCACTGAAATATCTCTATACTATCCAAAGTTATAGCCAAAAACAGCAGGTGTTGGGTGCTGCTTGTGTATCTTGATGCCCTCTGCCCACTGCAAGGTTGCATATATACCATAGGAGGTGATGTGTGGGCCTTCCGCACCAGGTAGTGCAAACCCCAGTGATGCCACTAGGGCTTTGACCAAGCAGATCCTGGCAAGTGTCTCCTCTGCCTCATTGCATATGGAAGGGAGACTTTGCTGGTCTCCAGTGGGTGGGTGGGGGGTAGATCAGTCCCAGGAGCATCAAGGGGATCATACATACCCACCCCGTTCCTGGGCCTGATTTACCGACATGGGGTTGTCCATATTTGTCCATAATTCAGTACTTGATTGAATATCTGGCTTCTTTGGGACCCCATAGCCAGGGAAGAAATGCCCTGGCAAAGGATCTGGTGAGGGCACATGGGTCAGAAGAAGTGCTGAAGTCCACGTTTATGGGGAAATGTTCAGAGCTCAAAGCAGTGTTTCACTGGGTACCACCAGTGGTACTTGAGGTGGTGCCAGGTGGTACCCATACACCAGGAATGTGGCACAACCAACCAAAAGGAGGCTCAGCTTCGCACTGTGATTTTCAACCTTTTTCATCTCCTGGCACACCGACCACAGGTTAAAATTGTCAAGGCCACAATACCAAACTGACAAGGCACACCATGCTGCTGGTGGGGTACTTAATGGCGCAATAATCCTGTTAATAAATGGGGTTTATTTAATAAATTAATACATTTTAATTGTGCTTCTCAATTTATTCAATATAAATTAAACTCTAATATTTATTAACATTGATTAATTCATTAAATAAATTATTCATTTAATATTGAATTAAACTCTCCTCAACTTTGGTTTACTAAAAAGGATTTATACAATACGTGGGCCACACCGTATCACTTGAATCCAATGCGCCGTTGAATCTAATGCGCCATCATATCTAATGCACCATCAAATCTAATGCGGGTCCTACGCTTCTGATCAAAATTCCATATTTGCTCAAATTGAATTAACCATCAAAATTAATGCGCCCTCAGATTTTGGAGATTGAAGTCATCTGATGGTGAGCATTAGATCTGAGTAAATACAGTAAATGTGCCACAATTTCCCATTCCTTCTGGTTGTGGGTTCCTGCTTCCCACATCTACATTGTCGAGGCACATGATGCATGATGGTGCATGATGCAAACTTGGTATGATTGTGGTAATTCTTGGAAAATTACTTTGTTATAGTGTGTTACTGATATTAATGCATTCCTGAGCATTAGTAAAACACCCCATGATTTTCCTTTTCCTTTTCTCTTTGCCCAAATCCAATTCCGGCACATAATCCCAGACATCTGATGTCAACAAAACATCCATGCGCCACCTTTGGGTGCATAATCCTTGAGATGTCTCATATCATCCACTGAAAGATGTTGTCAAAGGATTAAATGACCTGCTCCTGACAAGTATGTAGTTCTAACCAAAGGGTACCCGGAGAACGATGATGAATAACAATAACAAAATCTTGAATAACAATAACAAAATGTATAGAACTGATTCACAGGAACCATTTGGCATGCATTATGTGCATTAAAATACACCAAAACAAGGTTGGATTAGGAAGAAAATCAATTATTTTTTGCCTCCATAGGTGCCATTAAACTTTTAGGTGTTTGCTGTCTAATACATTATATTATATTATATTATATTATATTATATTAGAATCATAGAATCATAGAATCATAGAATCATAGAATCAGAGTTGGAAGGGACTCAGTAGGTCATCTAGTCCAACCCCCTGCCTGCAGCAGGAAATCCCCCTAGAGCATTATATAATATAATATAATATAATATAATATAATATAATATTACATTACATTACATTATATTATGTTATGTTATGTTATGTTATATTATATTATATTATATTATATTATATTATATTATATTATACTTCAATCCTAAGAACATTTTCCTGAGAGTGAGACCTCTTGAACACAATGGGGCTTACCATTGAGTAGGATTGTGCTCTTTATATATTAGAGCACAGTCCTCACCATGTCTACTCAAAAGTAAGCCTCACTGTGTTCAATGGGTCTTACTCTCAGGAAAGTGTCTTTAGGATTGCAGGCTTGGTGTATACAGTGTATAGCATGGTATGGTATGGTATAGTAATAATATTTTATAGTAATAATATTAGTTAATATTAAAAATATAAAATATAAATATTTTATAGTATAAATATATAAATATATAAAATTTATATATATATAATATATTTATAGTAATAATATTAGTATCCTGTGAAGGTCTGCCTGCCTCTCTCTCTCTCTCTCTCTCTCTCTCTCTCTCTGTGTGTGTGTGTGTGTGTGTATGTGTGTGTGTGTGTGTATCAGATATCTGACTATTCTCATATAATATACTAATTACTCGAATCTAATGCTCACCTGTTTCAGCCACATCCACTCTCCAAAATCAGGGTGCACAATAGATTCTGTGGCACATTACATTAGAGTAAATACAGCATTTTGATTATAAGTATAGGATGTGCATTAGATTCGATGGCACATTAGATTCACGCAAATACAGAAAGTTGACGATGAGTATCGGGCGCGCGTTAGATTTGATGACACATTATACTCGCGTGAATGTGGTAGCTATTTGATGTTCTCTTTGTGAATTTTCTTAAATTGTTAAGTGATATGTAAATAGGTCATGTATAAATATGTTTTATATATATATATATATATATATATATATATATATATATAAGTGATAAATATAAATAAGTGACATATAAATAAGTCATAAATATGTTATATATAAATATAAAAGTGACAAATAAATAAGATAT
This sequence comes from Cryptoblepharus egeriae, assembly GCA_030015325.1. NCBI lineage: Eukaryota > Metazoa > Chordata > Lepidosauria > Squamata > Scincidae > Cryptoblepharus > Cryptoblepharus egeriae. The sequence goes on along the minus strand of JAREYC010000018.1, from coordinate 9,432,810 downwards.
ATTTTAAGTCATATATAAATATGCTGGGGGGTCCCCAATGGGCCTACTTGCTCAGCTCTCCAGTAATTAGGACCATGTCACACACTGCTGGAAAGCAATGGCTCACAGTTGTGGCAAATTGGGCATGGTTTCTGATAAACCACCACATGTTTATTTTCCATGGGGGACGGGATCACCTCTCCCCCAAACCAGTGTCAGGTGAAAAATTAATCCCACTGATCCGACCACTAGATACACACACGTGCGCCTCCGTCATCCTACCTGCATAGTGGATCTAAATGGCACCGGGATCGCTCGAGTGTCACTCGGGGCCAAATTACTCTTCGCTCACCTTGTTATTAAGACGAAGAAAGAGATTTAATTGCACGGGGAATGCATGAGTTTGCTGCCTTTCTTCTGAATAAGGGCCGCATCTGGACTGATTCAACTCACATCCATGTGCAGCATCGGCGCATGAGACCGAAAGCGCACTTTGCTGGGAAAATCAGGCTAATTGGCCATTCCTCTGATTGCTCCTCATTTCCTGGAGGAGACTGGGATGGGGGTTCTTAAGACAGCCCCTTCGCCACAGTTCTTACTTGACCACACGTCCCTCTCTTCAAGAAGCCACCATTGAGGTAAGTGGGAAACTACTTTTTTCTTTACAACCTATGGGTCCTGTTGCTTGGAGATCTGTAAATGAGAACCAAAAGCTGGACTAGATGACCTTTCAGGTCACTCCCAGCTCTATGATTCCATTAAAGTACTTTTTAATGTCATCACTTGTGGGGTTTGCAACCTAAAGGTGGACTAGATGACCTTTTGGGTCACTCCCAGTTCTATGATTCCATTAAAGTACTTTTTAAGGTCATCACTCGTGGTGTTTGCAACCGAAAGGTGGACTAGATGAACTTTTGGGTCACTCCCAGCTCTATGATTCCATTAAAGTACTTTTTAAAGTCATCACTCTTGGGGTTTGCAACCGAAAGGTGGACTAGATGAGCTTTTGGGTCACTCCCAGCTCTATGATTCCATTAAAGTAGTTTTTAAGGTCATCACTCGTGGGGTTTACAACCGAAAGGTGGACTAGATGAGCTTTTGGGTCACTCCCAGCTCTATGATTCCACTAAAGTAGTTTTTAAGGTCATCACTCATGGGGTTTGCAACCTAAAGGTGGACTAGATGACCTTTTGGGTCACTCCCAGCTCTATGATTCCATTAAAGTAGGTTTTAAAGTCATCACTGGTGGGGTTTGCAACCAAAAGATGATGACCTTTTGGGTCACTCCCAGCTCTATGATTCCATTAAAGTAGTTTTTAAGGTCATCACTCATGGGGTTTGGAACCGAAAGATGGACTAGATGACCTTTTGGGTCACTCCCAGCTCTATGATTCCATTAAAGTAGGTTTTAAAGTCATCACTGGTGGGGTTTGCAACCAAAAGATGATGACTTTTTGGGTCACTCCCAGCTCTATGATTCAATTAAAGTAGTTTTTAAGGTCATCACTCGTGGGGTTTGCAACCGAAAGGTGGACTAGATGACCTTTTGGGTCACTCCCAGCTCTATGATTCAATTAAAGTAGTTTTTAAGGTCATCACTCGTGGGGTTTGCAACCGAAAGGTGGACTAGATGACCTTTTGGGTCACTCCCAGCTCTATGATTCCATTAAAGTAGTTTTTAAAGTCATCACTCATGGGGTTTGCAACCTTTGAGGTCAGGATTGTAAATCCCAGACAGCAAAACCTGCTCCCCACCAACCCCAGAAGTCACAACGGCAAATAAATTCAGATTCAATTAGGTTGCCATATATCCCAAAAATAGGGACAAGTCCGATTTTAGGGGATTGTGATCACATACTGGCAAATGGGACAGAAGGTTCTGTCCTGATTTTAGGGAACACAATTATGGCAAACCTCGATTCAATCCTGTGCTTTATATTCTTTTAATTTATATTTATAAATTTTTATAACAATTTATAAATTTATAAATAAGTTTATAAATACATATTTATAAACGTATAAATTATCCTTATAAATATTTAATTTACATTTAATTTATATCTATTTATTTCAGTTGTATTATGACTTTTAACTTATTGTTAGGCACTTTGGGTGCCCTTTGGGGCGAAAGGCAGAAATGCAATCAATCAATCAATTAAATAAATGAATAAGTGAATGAATAAATGAATGAATAAATGAATAAGAGCACAAACCTAAGCAAGTCTACTCAAAGTCAGCCCCATTGTGTTCAATGCGTCTTCCTCCCAAGAAAGTGTCTTTAGGATTGCAGTCTGTAGGACTCCCTTAGGCTGCAATCCTAAAGACATTGCATTGGGAGGAAGTCCCATAGAACAAAATGGGGCTTACTTTTGAGTAGACATGTAGAGGATTGCACTGTAAGTATGTATCCATATCACTGAGTTCAATGGAGCATGGTTTGGAGACAAATTTAATTTCTGTGAATGCTCCAATGGATACAAGTGGGGTGTGTGTGTGTGTGTGCGCTCACGCGTGTGCGTGTGCGCATGTGTACACACCTCATATAAGGTTCCCATATGTCTTGAAAAACATGGACAATCCCAATTTTGGTGTATTATGTTCACATACTGGCAAATGGAATGGAGGGTCTCGTCCCAATCTTGTGGAAGAGAATTATGGCAACCCTAACCTTATAGTACTCACATCTTCCGATTTATGGAGGGGTCCTAAATCTTGAGTTTTGATCAGGATCTGATCCCGTTACATAGATCTGAGCACAAACTCCCCGCCACATTTTTAAAAACTAACAGCAACTTTCACCGTGTGCCATGGCGCACGGCGCATTCTGGTGC